>VBSM01000949.1:19871768-20073167 GCA_008086735.1 Cheirogaleus medius | reverse complement strand
TATTTGTACCCCCATAATATGCTGAAATAAAAAAAAAAAATTAAAAAAAAAAAAGAAATCCTACCACAGGGTAAAATGCATGCATGCACGCATACACATACACCCAGCCTTATAGCAACAACTTACTGTTGTTCAATGGAGTCTCACCCAAATGACAGATGTATCTTAAGCTTGAATTAAGTTAGTATATGAGCCTGAATCTAAATAGTGGCTTTTCTTAAACAGATAAATAATCATCAGCATTTATTTCAGTGGGGTGGATGAGGTCTCTTTGTTTTCTAGTTCAACAGCAGTCTGGATATAGGATGGTGAATAGGTTTAATTTCTTGAACTAATTCAGATCACTGATAGATCACTGCCTGAAGTGTGATGTGATCAAAAGTTTTCTGAGGCTTTGAGGAAGGCAGTGATGAATCAGTAATGTCTGCCCTTGAAATGGGTGAACGTCTGGTGGCAGCACAAGTCCTTTGGTCCAGGCTGTGCACTAATGGTGCCTGGTGGGGATGCTCTCTCTGTGGCTACTGTGGCTCTTGTTCTGCATTTATTCTTGAACCACCACTGCCCTGCCGTGCTGTGTACCCTGTGAGGCTCCATCAGCTGGGTTCTATCAAATCACACTGGTAGCACACAGGGCACCACAAGCCTTGTTCAGCAGCAACTGAAACCATTTTTTCCCACACTGGAAGAGAAACTTATAAGAAAAACTATTGAGCATTATTACAATATAAAAACTAGAGCCTTTTGTCATCAGGACTTTGCTCAGCTTTGAGGTCCAATTTTAGAATAGGAATAACTAATGCCAGTACGTAGTCATGGATGAATTGGATCCCACACACACTGTTGTGGGCTTGTTTGGTACAAGAAAAGTTGACAGGATCCTGCCCCCAGTGGGCATTCAGTCTAGTGGGAAAAGGCAAACTCCCATATGTTATCTGAGCTGACAGTCCACCAGTACACACAGAAAGCAGCCACAGTAGAAACACTGAAATGCTTCTGGGCCCCTCACTAAAAAGCTGCTGCTCCGAGTGCCCTGAATTCCCCTGTCCTGATGTCCAAGCCTTCCTCTAGGATCTCCCGCAACCTCGTTATAATCCAGCAACTAAAGAGTTAATAATACTTGTCATAGTTGAGAAGCTTCAGGAACCCTCTTTGGCCACCAGGGCCAGTGTTCATTTTGATTGAACCAGGTGTTAAGCATTTAGAATATACCCCTTGAATCAAGTGTGGAATGCCCATAAGCCAAAGTATCACGAATGGATCTAAAAGATCAAAGTTATGCAATGAAAAGAGAAGTCCTGAGAAAATCAGCATGAAAAAATGTGCCCTTAGACTGTAAATTCCATAAGGGTAGGGACCAGTCTGTTCTCCTGTGCTGTGAAATCACATTTCCTAGAGAGGGTGTGGCCCAGAACACCATCAGCATAACACAGTATCTGGTTGTTCCATAAAATAATGAGTAAGTGGGGCTGCCTAGGGAATGTGCCCTGGGGAGTTGCTGAAAGTGGTTCTCTTTGAGGAAATGAGCAGGAATTGGAGAGACGCTTCTGAGGAAGACTTGGTACTGCCCTTGTACCCATGTGCTACCTCTGTGCATCCACAGGGGGCAGTAGAGATTAGTGGCAAAGAACACAGTTTCTCGCTAGAGTCGGATTGAGTTGCCTTCTCCTGGCTTTGCTACTTAATTGACTCTTTCCCGGGACCAAGCACTCGACATTCTGGAAACTTGGTTTCCTCCTTTGTACAACTGAGACATTATCGCCTGCCTCAGGGAGGTTGTCAGGATCAACCAGTCAACCTGCATAAGGAGCCTGACCCAGAGGAAGTAGTCATTAGACTGCAAGTGCCCAGAGGGCCATGGGTTTGTCTGTTTTGTTCACCAGTTTGTATCCTAGGGCCCAAAAGCATTCTTGAAAAAACATTAGGCACTCAGTAAATATTTGATGAATGAAAAAAAAAAATGAATGGTGGCAATATTTTTTCATCGTGTTAAGTGAATAGGGACACAATCTGTGTGGGTGCCCACAATGTCTATAAGAGATGGAAATTCAAGGTTTAGGACAGTTTTTTCAGTCTGGCCCCAGGAGCTCATCAGGATCCAAGAGAGAACCTGGCAAAGGAGCCGGTTCATGGCCATAGCTGTTGTTTTCCTCTTGGTGGACACCAGGGCCCCAGAGGTATACCTTGGTTAGGAACTGGGTCAACAGTGTGGATAAGGGTGCAAGATCTACAGATAAGTTGCTTGGGTGCAGGTCTTTGCTCCTCTGTTTACTAATTGTATGGCCTCAGGTGAGGTATTTAACCTCCTCCCTAAACCTTCATTTTCCCATCTGTAAAATGGGGATAATATGGCACATGACTCATAGAGTTGACTCAAGCATTCAATAAAACAATGTGGGGCAACTGGCTGGGGCACTATAGTGAGCCTTGAAAAATGCTAGTTGTCACTGTTAGGTAGAGATGACAATTTGAGGTTCACTGATCCCTCTAGGCCCAGGCTGACTCATCACCTGCCTGGCTTTTTAGGCTTTTCTCCTCACTGTGCCTCTCTTGTGCTTAGGTTGCTAAGATGCAGAGTGTGATCTCCATGCTAACTGACAGAAGGGATACACTAGAGATGAGTTTGTTCAGGACCCTTGGGTTCCAGTCCAGAGACAACTGTCCATGAACTAGCGCTCTCAGATCAGAAGCTAAACTTCCACATAGACACTGGGATTAGCTAACTGCAGGAAAAAAGCCTCCTTCCCACCCTATTTGGTTAGTTGGTTGGAGATCCATGTGGGAACCAAACACCCTGAAGGACTGCTAAAGAAAGGAAGGAGGGCGCTATTTCTTCAGCTCTGAAACCAGTGCTTGTTTCTCTTCAGAACGGAGCACAGAACTCTGAGGGTTGTGAGGACGCAGCACAATGGTTTTCCACCTAGATCATTCCACAGGCTTTTTTTTTAGTCCTGAATCTTGGAAACAAATTGCTTTTGTGCCCATGCCGGAGGTAAGAGGGAGCTTACATGTTTTATGAGGGAGGAATTGAGGTAGAGGAACCAACCTTGAAGGAACTGAAGTAGGAAAAATTGGTTTAAGTTACACTATAACTTCTGAGATTAAACATCCTAACACCTTGAAATGAAAACTATAGTTTTTGAGATATTAAGGCTGAAGGGATATTGTATTTACCGGGTGTTTGGCTAAGGTATGACAACATAACTATTCATTTCAGTTGACAAGAAATCAAGCTTCCATTTGAGAAAATAAGATTGTATTTAGGATCATCAAATATCTTCTAAATTAATCAAATGTGCTGGGTGCTACGTGGGTCAAATGTGAAACTTTTAAACAACTCTTTTATGTTTATCAGCTATCCCTAGTAGCTGGTCACTGAAGAGAAATATTCAAAATGATTCTCTACCCCACCCCCTAGATTTCCCTCTCAAGGGAGGAAAAAACAAAAAACAAACAAAATCCCTGATATTCAAATGATTTAAACCTGATTTAAAATGTTCTCTGGAACAACAAAGATGATGATTTTACAGAACTGGGGCGTTTGCAGGGAGTGTTTATATCCTAGTTCCCTTTCCAGATTTCCTCTGGCAAGTCTGCCCTCAGTGCAGGGGCTTCTAGCAGGCAATTTCATCGGGCCTGTTTCCACCCAGCAAAGGCCTCCCTTCCCCTGCTACACTGACTTACTTAAAGCCACTCACCACTGCCCCAGGCCGTCCCTTATTTTCCTAACTTCAAAAGGAAAATTCTGAGAAGCCCATCTTCTTGCTTCCAGGGTTGCCCTGAGATGCTGCCATCTCTAAGCCTTCTAATCTCTTCCCCTCTGAGGCCTTTCAGTGCTTTCAGAAAGGGTTTGGGGAGCTGCCCTGTTGATTGCAAGCACCCTGAGTGGCACAGTAATCTACATAACAGACAAGAGGAAGGAAGCTGTGGAGAATAAAATGAGTGATACCAGAGTTTGCTCTGTTACTATATTGGGCATAAAAATACTTTCAGGGTTTTGACTTTTAAATGATGCAGCCCAGCAGGGGTTCACTGAGCACAGGGCAGACTGACACGGAAATAAGAATAATCATTCAGGAGAACGGTCTTTGAAACTTGAGGTACTGAACTCAATTGGATAATGAAACACTGGGAACTCCACAGGGTATTTTTTCACCTCTATAAAGAACATTCAATTAAATGCTTTTTCATTTGGACAGGAGGGGTGGAGCGATTTTTTCCCTCCCTTTTCCAAAGAAAGTATCTTCTTGGCTTCTGGCCCAAACTTTTTTTTTTTGAGCTGCTGCTGCTTTTTATCGCCTTTTTCCCCTCCCCTTCGTGATCCACAATGCCTGCACACCCAGCCTTCTCACAGGTTGATGGAAATTCCCCATGTTGCCCTTGGAAATGCTCGTTACCAATGGGCGACACAATGGCTTCGCTGAGTGATGCATTGGCGATGCTTCCAGAGGCTTCTGGTGCCTCCATTTCATGGGCCACTTGCTTAGCTGCTTCTGAACTGCCTTAGTGCTGCGAAGGCTGCATTTAACCCAGCCATCTGTGAATAACTCCATCAGGGGCAGGTTCAAATCCAAAGTCAAGACTGCTTCTTGGCCAGAATGTCATCCTGTCCCATACAGGCCAGGAAGAGTAATTTCCTGACACAGACGTCTAACGCTGCCGTCCCTCTGAGCCCATGGGAGCCCTTGGGAGTGTGCCAAGCATTGCATGTGGACTTTCTTACAAATCAATTAGCACTTGGCACTTTATAGTCTGCAATGATGTCACACAGCCTGTGTGTAGTCAGGCATTGGGCAATGATTTCAAAATTAATGGTCATTTGACTAGTGAAGGTATACATTTCTTTTGTGGAGTGTGACAAGATAAGAGGAATACAAGAAATAGATAAAAGGCATCTGAGTATGGAGCCATGTATCCAATTCAGTTCAATTCACCTGATTGAAGGTCTACCCGCTGCCAGGCTTTGTCCTTAATGGCGGGGATACTGTGGCATATAAGGCTTGGCTTCTGTCTAGAGGGTCTTATAGTCTAGAGCAGGAACATAACCTGGGGTCAAGGATTTGGAGGGAACTTATGAATGGTCTTCAGGGAGTCTGAAAGCCCCCCGAATACATAAACTGAAGGTGTATATATGGGGGTGTGCACACATGTGTGCTCATTTTTCCAGGTTATGGGTCCATGTTTTTTTTTTTTATCAGATTCTAAGAGGGATATATGACTCCCCACAAAAATATTATGCCAAACACCAGAAGTGTCTTTTTTACTTTGTATTTCCCAAGCATGTGAGAATGGGTGTTGAATGAATGAATGATGATTAAGTGATGATTTCCATGCTGGGAGAAATAGACAGGCCAGCCCAGGTGGCAGGAATCCCATGGTGCCAGGACAGAAGGTGGTACAATCATCCCTATCTGAAGTCAAGAACTGGGGCAAATTCAGAGCTGGATGGTTCATGTGAAGAAAAGCACCCTATTCTATTGGCTAGAAGCAAGTCACAGGTCCTTCCCACACTCAAAAGGAGGGGATCATAGTGGGTGCAAACAGAGAACACATGGGCGGAAACCACAGGTGCCACATGTCAATGCTTTGCTCTCACTTGATCAAATTATTTTTTTGCAAGTCTATTAATATGCCAAGAGCCATATTTGAGAAATGTTGATCTAAAATACCCAGTGTAGACATTTTATAAGGCATGTGTTTGTGTATGTGTTTATAATACAATTTCAAACTCTACTGACCAGGACCCCACTAGAGCTCCAAGAGTGTCTAAATAGGAAGCAGCCCTTCTGGCCCTGTGAGCAGCAGCTGGAGAAGGAATCTTCCCCATAAGCCGAGGTGGGGGCTAGTCTGAGACAGAGGACGTCAAGATTGGGAAACAGCCTGATTCTTGCTCCCTGGGAGCATGCCCACAACGTCTGTCCACAGAGAGATGCTCTGTCCCAAGACTGGCCAAGACAGAACCCGCAACTGGGACCTGAGATAGGAAGGCTCCCAAAATCTCAAGACAGGACCAAGGAACGCTTAGAACAAAAAGAAATCATTCAGTCCTGTAGGCTCTGCACTTTAAAAAAAATATTTCTCAAATAACATTATTGGACACTCTTTTTCATTAAAACAAAAAAAGTGAACTGTCTGGTAGAAACAGGAGTGTCTGCCCATTGGACCTCCCAGGTGCCCCCATCCTTGTGCAGCTCAGAATGGCTCAGCCCTCTCTTTGTAAGTGGGGAAACATTGAATCCCTGAAAGGGGATGTGTCCTTTTAAAGGCACTCCAAGTCCAGATGGCCGTTCTCGGGATCTCCTTGGTACGATTTGGAGTGACCTCCCAAGGTGAGATCTGTTTCCTGCAGCATGCAGCAGCCTCTGCACATTCTCTGCCTCCAGCATCAATCTAAGAAGACTCCCTTCACGAGTTCACAATCACAGTTTTTAACTCCTAGCTTAGGGAATCAGATTGAATTAGCTCTTTGTGTAATTAACCTGAGGAACACTTCCATTTCGTGACATCTTTCATTTCTGTGACCAACCCAATCCAACTGAATGACCAACAACTGCCTTCTCAGCCCTCCTTGCAGGTGGCGTGGGGTGTGAAATCCTGAGACAAATAAGATTCACTGAGCTCCTCATCACTATGGATATAATAAGAAACAGTCTAAGTAGCAAAAGCAACCTCCTTTGGAACCCAGAGGTGAGTCCAAAAAGGAAACATACAATTGACTTAACAGCCTGGTGGGGATTCGGCCTAGAAGCTCACCTCTACCTGCGCCCAGGCCCCGCCCGTGTTCTTCCTAATATCTTCCTACACAAGTTGATCCAAAGGCTTAATGAGCCAAAAGGCATTAAGAGTAGTGCATGTGAGTAACACCACCGATTCTTGCTTCTTTAATTGGATGCAAATAACATCACCTGGGCTCCACATCCCAGGATCCGTCCGGCTCTTTGTCACGCGGCACTCTAATGCACCCCATTCCAAAGAGCCTGGCAGGAGAGGAAGACATTAACTGTGAGATCTGCCGGCTTCTGCCAAATTCACAAATGCTGGCAGCTAGGCCTATAGATAGAAAGAGGGGTAATTTCATGCAAATGCTCTGTGCTATTCCCTGAGCTCCAAGATTAGAGATGTCAGAAAATGTAAGTGCTCCTCTGGTTAATAACACAAAGAACAAATTCAGTCTGATTCCCTAAGCTGGGAGTTAAAGACCAGCAATTGTGAACTCATGGAGGGAGGGTCTTCTTAGCGTGGTGCTGGAGGCACAGCATGTGCGGAGGTCATGGTACTGGATGGGGATGAAGAGTCACTGTGAACCACAGCAAGGAAGTGTCCAGAAGGCTTACATGGCTCTTGGGGCTCAGCCATCACCTGAGCACCTGCTGGAGGTGTGGGCAGATGTAATGGACAGTAATGAGCTTACACAACTGCTTGGGGAGAACCACTTCAGGCCAAGCCAAGGCCGCAGAATTTGGGAACAAAATCTGGAACATGTGTGCAGAGGACAGTCCTCACTTTTTTTTTTTTTCCTTTCTGAGAAGGACACACTTTTGGTTCCTATTAGCATTCCTACTAGTTTCTTGGACACACGTTTCTCCATTTTTATGTGCTAAATTATATTTGGTCATAGTCTGCAGAGAGTGCTGATTTATTATTCAAACACAATGCTTCTTAGAGTTGCTTTTAAATTTTGTGAATGGTATGTAGCAATGGAATGCTTCCAGAGGGAAGCAGATGACACCATTCTCCTACTTATCACGTCCTAGGGATAGCACAGGGATTGTGAGTCAGGTTCTGGATTTTTAGATTTTAATTTTCAGATTATTCTAAAATACCTATAATGGCTTTTTAGATTAAACACACACACACACACACTCCTCCCTTCATGCCCTACCATACAGCCAGTGCAATATACCTTGATTCCTAATTCTCTTTAAAACAACCAAAAAATAGAAATTGTAATAAAAATTAAGAGCACGATAAATTAACTTAGTAAGTTATTAATTAACAGTAATGTACTTGGAGCCTGATTTGGGATTGGGTTCAACTTTTCCCCACTGGCTGTGAGACCTTGTGAAAGCCTCTTAACATCTCTGGGTAGCATCTCTCTCATCTGTCCATTTAGGACAATGATAATTTTACTGCACAGGCTAATTTTGAGCATTAAGTGAGGTGATGCATATGTCTAGCATATAATATATGCACAATAACTAATACCTACACTATCACTATTTTTCATTGATTTACATAATTAAAGCCCAATAAAGTATATATATTTTTTTACACATATCAAGTGCTCATAATTTCTCTATTATTATCAGGTATTGATCCACCCACATCAGCCCACTGCCATGGAAATTTCTTCCAAATAATGAAATGAGTCAAATGGGACAAATTTTCTGTTTACCCCCAGGACATATGTTCTGCTATTTTGGGGTTTTTTTTGGTTTGGGGGTGTTTTTGTTTGTTTTGACAGTGTAATATATGCCAGTAGATTGGCCATGCCCAGCTACATACATGGACATGGTGAAGAAGTCAAATCAAGTATTTAAAAAGTTTAGAGAGTCTATTCCCAGAAGAATTCCACCTACAGATACTTATCTTATTCAGCCTGAGACCAGCTTCAATGGAAAACAGTCTTTAATAATAAGACCATGGATTCATTTTATGGGATAAAATATAATTCACTTATAAATATTCCTTTATTTTATGTAGCTATCCATTTTAAATAAGTAGAGCCATGACTTACTAGAAATTGTGAATTTTCACATGGTTCATACCCTCCTTAATTTACTAGTTTGAGGCCATGCACAAGTGGGAGATGCTGCATTGCTAGGTATTCACGACTCATCCAACTACCCTTGAAAACGGCTCTTTTCTGATTTGGAGGAGCATGGGTACATTGCAAGTAAGCCCTCTGACACAGATATGTCCAGAAGTGATTTTGCACATTTTCAGTGAGATACCATCAATTTGTCCCACAGAATATCCTGAAATATCTATGATAGTTTTGAGATTAAACAAAAAAAAGCACACCCTCCTCCCTTTATCCCTCTCCACACCACCACTGGAATATTCCTCGATTCCTACGTTTTCTAAAAGAAAGGAAAGAAATTGCCATCAATTAGGAATCCGTGGGTGGTTTCACTGATTATCAAATTTCTAGAATAGAATGCAAGATTATAGACAGACAAATCTTGAGCCAGCCGGTATATGTTATTAAAATCAAGAGCATGATTAATTAGTCATTTACTTGGAGTGATTTATCTTGTAACTCTCTCCACTGGCATTGGAACTGCCTGCTGTGGACATCAGGTGTGCGGCTCTATTATGCATACTAATCAAAGTCCGCAGAAGCGCAGATTGAGGGTGAATTTGAGCTCCACGGAACATCCATTTTAAAGAGCTGCATTTTATTAAATAGGCTGAAGTCAAGAAGGCCATAAAACTAGAGGAAAAGGATAAACCAGTTATGGCTAAGCTGTCTCTCTCTCAAACGAGCCGAGTGCCAACCTGAGCCGCACACCTAGCATTCAGGGCAGCCTTCCTGATCCAAGCCTAAATAAGAGAGTCCCCCCATGTCTCATCCCACATATTTCTCCATTCCATCCTATTTCTCCCCATCTCAACTGCCAGCCCCTAGTCCTGAAGAAAGGCAACAGCCTCCTCACTCTGGCTCCATTAAGTAGAACAGATTTTTCACAAACAGAGCTGCTCATTCTACCCTCATTCTTGAACCTGTCAGTGGCTCCCCATTGCTGGGGTAGCTCTAACTCTCTGATGCTGTCCAGGAAGACTTCTTTGGCCTCACTCTGGGGCACCTCTCCTACCTCATTTCAAGTCTCTCTCCTGGCATTCAATGTGCATCAGCCCTACTGCCCTTTTAAGGGGTCAGAGTGGGGGAGTCTAAAATGTTTAAAATTCTATTCTGCTTAAGGACTTTTTACTTGCTGGTCCTTCATCCTAAAATTCCCCTCTGCTATGGCTCTGCCTGGTTAAGTCTGTCTCACTTTCCTGTCCCAGTTTGAATGTCACCTCTTCCTAGAAACCTTCTCAGTGTTCAACTTCACCTCACCCTAGAGATAGTTACCAGATCTCTTGATGCCCTGTAGTTTTCCCTGATAGCCCTTGTCAAACCTGTGACTAATTTTATGATAAGCCATTTGCACTTCTCATTCCTTTCTAGATTCTAACCATGTGCAGGCTAGGACAATGGGTGTTCTGTGGACAGCTGTACTCTCAGCTCCTTAGACTACATAGGGTACACAGCAGGCCCTCAATAAATGAAGGGGTTAAATAACAAGGATGAAACATGAAAGTAGGGTGTAGGGGAGACCACTATCTGCCCACCAAACTCAGTGCCCCTTCTTCCTGGGCACACAGCTAGACATTTCCCAACAGCCCTTGCAGCTAGGTGAGGTCATGTGACTAAGTGATGGGGATGACATGTGTCACTTCCAAGCATAGACCATGAAAACCTCTCCCACGTGCTGCTCCCTAATATCTGTGTTCTGGTTGACTTAGATGTCAGTGCCCAAGGTCACTTTGAAAGCCACATGTTGAAAATGGCAGAACCACTCATCAGCCTGGGTTTCTGAATGACTTGAGAGAAAAAAAAAAAACAGAATTATTGAACTACTGCCCCAGAACTGTGGTGCAAGCAGGATATAAACTTCTGTTAAACAATTGAGACTTGGTAGTCAATTTGTTACTGCAACGTGGCCCATTCAAACTAATACGTTAGGATTCAAAACAGGCATTGGAAACGAGTGAAAAAAGAAGACCACTCCCTCCCCTCAACAAACAAACTCACTCACACCTCCATGAACATAAAAGTAAATCCTATGGAGGTAGAAGGGAAATAAATTGAATTTCTGACAACATAAAATATCATGAAGAAACTAGGTTTTTTTGTTTTGTTTTTAGAGATGAGGTCTTGCTCCCTCGCCCAGGCTAGAGTACAGCGGTGTCATCATAGTTCACTGCAGACTCAGAATCCTGGGCTCAAGCAATCCTCCTGCCTCAGCCTCCCAAGTAGCTGTGACAACAGAGACACATCACCATGCCTGGCTAATTTTTTTTTTTTTTTTTTACTTTTTTAAAGATAGGATTTTGCTATGCTGACCAGGCTTTTCTTGAACTCTTGGTTTCCAATGATCCATCCTCCTGTCTCATCCTCCCCAGTTGCTGAAATTATAGGCATCCACCACTTCACCCAGCTTCATTTTTTTTCTCTATTTATCTCCATTTATTTCTTTCCCATTAACTCAATCTCCAGTAATTATGAAGATGGCCTGATTACCGTTCCACTGTAGGAAACTTGCCAATGCCTCTTTGCTTTCTCTCTGCTCCTACACACTGCCCTGGTAAGTCCATATTAAGTCCTAGGTGTGGATGGGCCCTCACCAATACTATGGGAGGACTTCCCAAAGCAATAAATGCAAAGTCAAGACATCTTCTCCCTGAAATTAGAATCTCATCAAGCAAGCAATTCCATTTAGTTCAATGTATAACTTATTTTTGCCTTGAGACAGCTCAGCAAGGGAAAGAATCACTGGGTGGATTTTTCAAAGGAGTACAAAGTTCTCTATGTCCTTAGGGCTCCTGTCAGGTAATCCCAGAACTGGGACCCCACTCTGGAGCTTGGCTGTCTGTGCCCCCAAAGACAGATCTCTTTGACTCAAGCTGAGAAGAAGGCGAGCTTCTGTGGAGCAAGTTAATCCGGCTGAGTTGTACCCCCATAATACACTGAAATAAATAATTTTTTTTAAAAAAAATGACGATGCAGCCACTTACCACCATCACAGAAAGCCTAAGCAGTCAGCTGGTTGGAGTTTTGGCCAGGGAGCCCTCCCCTCCCTGCCCAGCCTTGCGTTGGCTGTGGAAACCTCTGCATTTACTGGAGCACCTGCTCACAGAGTTGTGGGGCCTTTGGCCCAAAAGGGGACGAACTGAGCACTTTCTAGCTCTCAGTGTGGATCTCCCATCTCCTGGAAGCCCGTTTCTTCCACAGGAAATGTCCCTTGGTGCCAACCGTGCAATAACGGAAGGGAACATTTTCTCACATTGAGCCACACCTGTTGTCAACAGGCATTTGCTTCCAGTCTATTTAAGCTCCACGGGGGAAGGAGACGGTGTGGGCCTCGGGCATTGTTTGGCAGTGTTGGACTCACAGCACCTGGGAAAGCTCTACAAAGTCTATGTTCTTGTTTGGGAAGTGGAGTTGCCCCTAGTAACAGCTGCTGCCTTTCAGTAGAGACCTGCAAGTCTCTGGGAAAGTTATAAAGACCTCGCCTGACCCCTGTGCTGAGCCGAGTGTCAGGAACTTGGAGTTGAAATGCAGCCCGCCCCCCGTGTCAGGAGTCCTGAGGACTCACCGGCAGCGGGAGCAAAGCAGAGAGAGAGCCAGACAAGTGCTTGTCGTGGAGCTGCTTTTGTTGTTGTTGTTTGGGTTTTGGTCAAAGATGTCAAGATGCATAGTTCTGTTAAGTATCTGTGTTGATTAAATTCAAGTTTCCACTTTGATCTATCACCTAAGATGTATTTATCTACTATCACTCATTTGTTCATACATTTCTTTGTTTACCCTGTTCTCCTTTCCTCTGTTAAAAACCAAGGGTCCCCCTCAAATCCCAGTCCTTTTGATTGGCTCCTTGAGCCCAACTTCAGTTCCCTCAGCCTGTCTGGTGCTCTAACAGCACCCCATGCTTCCTGCTCCCTGGTAGGGTCCCCAAGATGGTTCTATCCAACAACAAATTGATACTCTCGGGGGAAACCTGGGGCCAGGATATTTGTCCACTGCTCGGTTTCCTGCTATTACCACCCCATGCCCCCTGGTCACTCCTATATTTACCATCTACAGCATTTGGGCTCACAGGTGTGCATCCTTCCTTCAATATTTCAGACACAGTAAGCCATTCTTTCTTTAGAGTTCTGACTATAACATGGCATAGTTCTCTATAGTTTCACTGAGCATGCTGTTGTATAACTTTTTGTTCACCTCTGACTCTGTACTAGATTATAAGCTCTTTAAGGGCAAAACTATGACTTAGGTGTCCCTTTATTACCAATGCCTGGAGTTTTGTCAATTGATTTTTTTTAAGGATGGATGGTTGTATGTATGGAAGGGTATAGGAGTATATTGATGGATGAGAGGGTAGGTGAGTGGGTGGATACATGAAAGATTGAATAGATGGATGGACTGATAGGAAGATAAATAGGTGAATGGTGGGTGGATGAATGAACAGGTAGATGGATGGATGGACAGATAGATGAATAGGTGGGTTGGTGAATGCGTGGGTGGGTAGATGGAAGGATGATGGATAAATAGGTGAGTAAATGGATGGTAGATAGATGGATAAGTGAATCAGTAGGTGGATGGATGTTTGATGAGTGGGGTGAGTGGGTGGATGGATGGGTAGATGGATGTGTAGATGGCTGGGTAGGTAACTAGATAAATAAATGAAGAATGACTTCAACCATCAAGGTGCCAATGTACACATCAACAATATAGCTCATTTCCATTAAGATAACATTCAACTATTAATCCCTTGAATAAGCTCACAGTACCTGAACCACCAGCAAGCAAAACAGTAGGCAGGACCCTGAGGCCTGCATTCCCCTGAAGCTGAAGCAATATGGAAAAGGCTATAGGCCAATGGGTGCGATGTTTCCCTGTAGCAACCAAACAGCTTCGCCCTGGCAATAATCAAATCTGTTTCATTAACTTTTTAAAAAAAATTTCCTGCATATTAAAACTTCACCTTTTATTCTTTAGAAATGATACCTAAAATGAACCTAGAGGCAAGCTTCAGAAGAGATGCATTCCACAAAAATTGACACCGAGCAAAATAAGGGAGTCAAACCCAGAACCACTTGCCTTTCCAGGTAACCCTAACGTAGGAGTTTCTTCAGACAGCAGGATGAGAGGGTGCCCCCCAAATCTGACCTTGTTTCAGAGTCACAGGGCATTTCTCACTCCAGCCCATAGGTAGTCAGAAAATAAGAGAGTGTACAATATTTAGCTACTGTCAAATGTAGAATGAAACATAACCTTTGTTTTTGTGTGTTGGGTTATTATGTTTTTTATTACTACTACTGTGTTATAGATGTCTTTTCTTCCTCCAAGATAACAATAGAACAATGAACCAGTTTGAAAGAAAAAAGCTGTCAGTTTGGGTAAAGTCAGTCTGTTTGGGGTTTTTTATTAAAAAAAATTAGCTAATCATGCCAATTGTAATTTTAGTAAGTTATTTCTAATGCAAGTTTATTAAACCATGAAACTTCCCTTGAGCTAAACTAATGACCACTATTAGGCATGCTACTCTATTTTAAATGATCAAAATATTCAATGGGATAAGATGAAAATTATAGATAGTGATAATTACAAAATGTCATCATCACCTGAAATCAATTTACTAACATGTCAGCTCGGGTGCAGAGGAGAGAAGAGCCAGTTTAAAATGTGCAGAAGGCACGTTGCATGGGCTGCTGTCATTTATCCTTTGGAGACTGTCATGACTGAATATTTATATCCCTTGCTCCCCTGCAGTCATTTCTAGCCTGCTCACTACATCCTTTATCAGAGAGCAAGGGAAAGATTGGCAAGGAGAGAAAACTCCTCCACCTCCTCAAATCCCAGATCCTTACCTAAAATTGTGCAGGGGGAGTGGAGATAGAAATTTCATGTTAAACCAATTCTGTTGTAACCACTTGGGGTCTGTATATGTGCTTTTCTTCTTAAATATATTGTCCTTTCCCCACCTCTGATTCCTACAAGTGGAAAGCGAGCAGGATTCTGTGTAATTAGAGGTACTGCAGACACCATTGCTTGCTTTTAAGTCACAGGTTTCAGCAATGCTTGTTTTGTTTAAGTAAATCACCTGTGTACCTGAAATCATGGGCAAAATGGATTTGCTCTTGTCACAAAAGGGCAGAGACCACATCCCCTAAAGTGTACCTGTCAGAAAAAGATGCAGTAACATGATACACGTGTACAGAAGTATTTGACTCCTTGGGACACTATTAATTCTCAGGGACTGTGAAAGGTATCTCTGGGACAAAATATTAATAAGATAAAAGCCATGACCTTCCCCCTTTCCTTTTGCTGCAGTCATGTCCCTCCACTCCCCATTCCTTCTGCCACCATCTGCTACGCAGATGTGTGAGGGTATACACACACAGCACACACACACTCAAGCACTGCATCCCTCTTCAAACAGCTCCAACAATCTGGTTCTGGTGGGGACAGAGTGCCCAGATAAGCTCCCAAAGTAGAGCAGTTGGTCACAGGCAAATGACTGGGTTAGTTTAGATCCTTGTTTTGGCTCTTTCTGGCTTTCTCTCCTGCCTCCTCTCCTCTGCTGCCTACAGCACTGTCCCTTGGAGCCACTGATCATCTTTCTTGGTTCTCTCCCAGACCCTCCTCTTCTGCACAATTGATATCAAATTTCTCTTGTCACAAGGGCAAAAGAATGTTTTCTACATGACCCCAGGGAATTATTCGTACTGTGCCCTGATTTGTTGGTGACCCTTGGACCTGCACGGGATTTCTTAGAGTGGCTTCTGCTCTCTTCTGGTTAGATAGTTCTAGGAAGCAGCAAAGCACAGTGGTTGAGACCACAGATTTTGAAGCCAGACTGCCACCTGCTATCTGTGTGTGCCCTTGGACATGTCCCTCAATTTCCCTGTGCCTCAGTTTTCTCGTCTATAAAATGGAGGAAATAGTACTTACCCCCTAAGGATTAAATTTGTCAAGTGCTTAGAATACCTAGCACATAACTTCTTTTTACATACATATTACATTTTAAAAAATAGTTTCAAATGGGCTGGTTACTCAAACCTCAGCCTCCTCCCTCCCCATTCTAACTTTACACTTTTAGATTCTATTTTGTCTCTGTTACACAGTTCAGCCATTTTCTTCCCTCTCTGGGATCTCAATGTTTCTCTCTGAGATTGTTTAATATCCACAGCAACCTACAAGGCTGATTCCTGATCATTCTCTTTTTTCAGATGTATACTTGTATTTTAAACTATCACAAATTAAAGACCAAGGATACTTCAGTACTTAAGACTCAGTTAACCTAACCATTTTAAGTCCACCTTGGAATAAGGAAGGGAGGTCACAGTCTTTGTCATGTTTTCTTTGTAAGTCATTAAATATGGTTTCCTATTGCCTTGTGTGCTGCTGTAAATAATGAGGGCTCTGGATAGGTCTGAGTTCAAATCTACTAGTTTTAGGAAGGAAATGAATGGAATAATAATAAATAATCAGTAAGGAAGCACATGCCTCTCTGTCAGCCATATCACATATATATGTTATGGTGATCACATCTTTAAAAAGGAGGCACATTTGTGTGTATGTGTGTGTGTGAGAGAGAGAGAGAGAGAGAGAGAGAGAGAGAGAGATTCCAAAGGCCATTGCCAAAGAGAAGCTACAAGAAGGACTTAGGCAAACTTTGCATCAGGAATGAGCTTAAAGCCTTCCATTCCAGGGAGACTACTTCAAAGGTCAAGATTTATTTGTATAGAAAGTTCATAGCAGCAACATGGCAAATGCCCCACCCCAGAAAACTTTGTAATAAGGTTGGATTCAGTAGCATGGGTCAAAGCAGGTGAATGCAAAGTTATTTGAAAGAGATGGAATATTTCTAAATCATCAAAACTTGATTACTATCCTAGGTTTTTAAAACTGGAATGTCGTTATCATAGGAAGAGAGGTACCAGGGCATGCATGGATTTTCAAAATGAGCAACATTTTCCGGAGAGATAATTCTACCCAGTATAAGTAATTTGACATATCATTCTTATTAAAATAATCATGGGTACTGTAGCAGGCAGTGCCTGGCTCTCAGTGATCTCTGCCTCCCCATACACATGTCTCTGCGCAATTCCTTCCCATTGAGTGTGGGATGGACCTAGTGACCTGCTTTTGATGAATAGGATATGGCAAAAGTGGCAGGGTATCTTTGTCATGACTGTTATCAAAAACTGTGGCTTTTGTCTCGTTGGCACTGTAGCTCTGTTTCTTCTCACTTCTCTGATCTGATGAAGCAAGCTACCCTGTTGTGAGCTGCCCTCTGGAGAAGTCCATAAGGCAAAAGACTAAGGGCTTCTTCTGTCCCATAGCCAGTAAGGAAGAAAGACCCTCAGTCCAACAGCCTGAAAAAAACAGAATCTTGTGAACCACCCCTTGAGTGAGCTCGGAAGCCAGCCCATTCCCAGTCATGCCTTGAGATGACTGCTGTCGTTGCGGACACCTCAATTTTAGCCTTGACTACAGCCAGAAGATGTAGGTAAGCTGCACCCCAGATTCCTGCGGCACAGAAACTATGGATTAATAAATAATGTGGTTTTAAGCCCCCAAGTTTTTATGGGTAACTTATTATGTAACAATAGATAACTAATACAGATATATTATGGCCCAGGGGACAGAAGTGGCAAGAAAGACAAAGCCTGTTGCGTATACTAAATGTTTCAGCCCATACCCACCCAGGGCTGCCTGAGTTGTGCAAGTCAGGAGGGCACTGTTCACAAAGAATATGATGTGGACTTATACAACATTAAAGCCTGTGACCATATTTACACTAAATTCCAGGTCTCCGGGGGAATTGGGTTTGATTTTCTGCATTATATTTGCCATCCGACCCACATTGGGTCTTACCTCCTTGATCCTCATTTTTCTCATCTGTAAAGTGAGTTTAAGAATCTTAATTTCATCATTTTCTGGGAAAGGTAAACGAGATGTCTGTGAAAAGCACAGGATTTGGCACATAGCAGAAACTGACTGTGAGCTCAATAACTCTGAATCTCTGGCTTCAAACAGAATTTCCAGGGCTTTGGTTCTGTGTGAGGTGCCAGGACACCTAGTTCTCTGTCTTCACTCGAGCGTGACATGGAACCTCCCATCTCTTTCTGGCAGGGAAAGAGAGGAAGAAGCCACCTCAAACCAGTTCTGCTTTTCCAAAGCGGTTCCCCATGGCATTTGATGATACCATTAAGTACCAGGTGTTTAATTTGGAAAGAAAACTGACTCCATAGTTAACCCATCTAGGTGCAATGAAAACAGATAACAGACAGAACATGGGTTTAACTTCCTCATTCAGTTAAAACCCGTGCTCCCCAAACCAAATAGTGACAGCACTGAGATTCTTATTTGAAGAGAAGGTTCATGTTTGCAGGTTATTTGCACATTATATACTTGCCGGTATGTCCAGCTGGTCCCTTTGTGTGTCCCATTTGCTACAGTAATAACTACACATTGAGAGATCCTCACTAAAGGTGGCTGCTCATTAAAAATAGTAAAGGACCCCTGTTAATTGAGCACTAACTTTGTGCTGGGAATTTTTGCATACAGGTTTTGATATCCTCACAAAGGCATATGGCCTAAATAGTGTCCTTTCTTATTGTTCCTTTCACATCTCTATCCATTCACAAAAAAAAAAGCATGATCAGTATACATCCCACACACTATGGTGTAGGGAAAGGACAAAGGATTCTCCCCACAACACACACCCGGGCAGAGAAGGAAGGTACTAACATTTTTGCAAAGGTCAACTCTGCCGAGCCATGAGCTGGGAGCTTTATGCAGCTGATCTCAGGGAGGCTGTGAAGCATATCAGTTAAGATCATTGGTGGAAAAGACAAATTACCTGGGTTCTAATTATTGCTCCCCCGTTACTTATCAGTTAGAGACCTCAGATGTGTTACTTAACCTCCCTGGGGCTTAGTTTCCTTAGCTGTAAAATGGGGGAGAGTAAAGTACTGTCTCACAGCATTGTCATAGAGATGAAGCGAGCCAACAGATTTTAAACACTTAGCTCATCCTTACCAAGGGATCTATAAATGTTAGTGATTTAACACTTAACAAAGCTTTTGGGGTGGGTTTGACTCCACTCCCTTTCACAGATGAGAAAAGTGAAGGTCGGAGATGGTAAATTACTTCCCCAAGTTCATGCAGCTGGTGAGTAACAGAACCAGACTTCAAACCAACACATAGCTACATCCAAAGCCATGGTTACTTTACTGCATTACAAGGCTCTGCTGACTTTCTTGTATTAATAGATAATGGTAATGATTATTGTGACCATATTGGAACCATGGTACTGTCCTAATTGCTTTACATGCATTTATCTACTCACTCTCATAACTAGACACAGTAAGTATAACTGTAATCCCATTTCACAGATGAAGAAATTGAGGTGTAGAAGGTATTCAAAGTCACAAGTGGGTGGTAGAGACTTTATTGCATACCATACTCTATTCTATTCTCCTTCCAGCATATGGGAGGATTACAATCTCTAGGGCCATTAGGCAGAGTCCTATAACTGATTCTTGTTGATGGGCTATAGGTAGTAGTGACCCATTTCATCTCCCAAAGCATTTAATTGCCAAGACTCCCCAATACTTTTCCACAGCTATAGTGATGGTGAGAGTTTATTTGGTAATGGGGGGACCATGAGATGAGGCAGCCTAGCATGCTGACCCACCTCATAGAGGAATGCTCCCTGACAAGTGGACTTTTCGTGAGTGAGAACTAAACCTGCGGACAGGCTCTGAGATGTGTGACTATTTGTGTGTGCAGCAGAGCCTCGTCTATCCTGGCTGACTTAGTGAGTGCACAGCATTTCCAACATTCAAGCCCTAGAAAATGAGAACAGTAACAACTTTAACACAGGGTAGTGGTGAGAATTAAGTTATATGAGATAAAATCTGTAGCCTCTCCATTGATAATTAATTAGGCAAGAAAAAATCGTTAAGGGGACTCCGTTGATGAGTAATAATTAAGTATAAAGAAAAACAATATTCACAGATGAATTAAGAAAAAGAAAAAAACGTAATGTTGGGAACGTAAGGAAAAATTTATTTTCAATTTGCTTCAACTAAGTTCCTTCATAATGGTGAATGAACACACATACATGCAAATATATTTGGGGGAATAAAATGTATTGGAAATTAGTGACTCTTAAAGGGCAGTTCTAGACTGTTATGGGATGAAACACAAGATAAAAGTACCCAAAACACAAAGCTGTAACTAGCCTAATGTTCAAAGGAAACTTCCAGATGCATCTTCAATATGTCATAGGGACAAGTCCACCTATTATTTCCCCCTGCAGGACTATTTATGTCAGGGTGTCCCTGGGGGCCTAGGAGGGAAAGCAGGACAGGAGTGGCAGCCTTCCAGACCCTTCATTTGTCCTCGCTGCTAACCACTACATCAATCCACGGATCAGCAAACCAGAGAAAGGAAGGGGGAATTTTCACAAAGTGGTAGCTCTTGTGACAAAAAAAAAAACCCAAAAAAACAAAACAAAAAAACCCCACAAAGAATAAGAAAGACATTTATCCCTGTTACCACGAAAGAATTCACACAGCCTGACTGTTAATGTCTCTGCTGGCCCAGCCCATCTCCCAGGTTTCCTCTGCCTTTCTCAGCCTCTGCATCCTTTGTTTTGGACCAGGCTTGAGCTAATTCTGAGAGAGAAAAGGAGTATATCGAGAGCTCCATCCTTGATGGCACTTGAGCGCTCTCCTTTCTGTACCAATAGTCCCAACCACTAACTCTGACCCCTGTACACTGTCTACATCTTTTTCTGATAACCAGATGGGGGAGCCTATGAACATGTGAGATTAGGGAACTCCTGGGTCATCCTGGTGACCACCTTACCAGTCTATGCCCCTAGCACGTAGATTCAGTCCACAGGAAGTGGGACCAGGGAGGTATTCTGGCTTAGTTATTATAGGCTTTGCATTTGGAGTCAGATTTAATGGGTTCAAAGCTTGGCTCTCCCACTATAATGATGGACAAATTCCTTCCTTCCCTAAATCTCAATTTCCTCATCTGTAAAAGAGGGATGACAAAGATGATAATGGTAATTAGAGTGATGATGATGACGATAATGATGATAAATGATAATGAGGATGACATCTACCTCCTAGGGCTCTTATGAAGATTCACCTAAGTAAAGCATCTAGCTCAGTGCCTGGCAGTGTAAGTGTTCAATAGCTTAGTCAGCTATTATTATCTCAATTCGTCATAGGTTTTGTCTGCTTAGCACTTCACATATCCAGGCCACCTTAGGTTCAGAGACTCTGCCCTGAAATCCCGCCAGTTCCCTTTCTCTGGACTTCCTCCCTCCATGTAGCTTGTGTGGGCCAAGGTGGGTTTCCTGCTATATTTATCGCCAATATAGATTACTGCTGCAGCAGATACTATCACTGCTCTATCCACATCCCCTCAGATTCCTTTGTCATTTTACTATACAGACTCCCAGTGTGTTTCCACTCCCAAAAGCCAGCACCTGTAGTGGTCTGATTACAAATATTTCATAACCACCTCTGTGCTGGGGAGAAGGGAGCCCTAATTTATAATGTTGGCCAATTTCCATGGTATAAATACGCTTACCATGGCTGATTTCAAGCTACCAATGTGAGGTCAACCAGCTTGCAAAATTCCTGACAATTTAACACCCAGCTCTCACAATCTATTACAAGCCAACACTAGCACACCACGGACATATGTGTCTCCTTTTCAGAAAGGCTGCACCCAGGCTGCCAGGATTTGCTTTGTCTGTACCCAAGGAGTACAGAAGGGTATGGGAGCATGTGCCCCTGGCTGCCCCCCATCCTAGCAGCCCTTAACCAAGGACTGGCAGGTTTAGAGGTATAAATACCCAAGCCTTCTCATGCCTGATGGGCTAACACTAAAGTGTGGGCCACACCATCTCCAGTCTCCCTGGAGTATTAGGGCAAAACTACTTCAGTGTTTTAAGTTTCAAAGTTTTAAGACTTTGCTTAAAACCACACCCTTGCTCAGCCTCCTGCCTTCCCAAACCTCGTTCCCTGCTTCCCTACCAGCATTTCCTGGGAACATGCCTAATAAGTCACTTTCACACAAATCTAATCCCAGGCTCTTCTTCTGTGGAACCAAACTTAAGACAGCACTTAGGAGTTTGCATTCTAAAGCTGAACAGATCTGAGTTCAAATCCTGATTCTGATGCAAACTGTTGGAGTTGGGAAAGTTACTGAAACTCTCTGAGCTTCCATTTCTCCAAGTCCTTGTCCCCACCGTCTCCACCTTCTCATGAGGGGAAAGAGCAGTTGGCTCTGCACAAGTGTGGTGAATGCTGGTGGCAGGATAGATCAGTAACAGCCCTTTGTCAAAACTATCAATGAACCTCTACCTAGACCTTTAAAAACATCAATCACATTGGGTCCAATGGTACCCAATACACTCATTTCCTAAGTAAAGAATTCTAAACTTGGAAAGGCTCTATGTACAAAGATAACCAGTTTAGCCCAGTGCTTTATATATAATTATACAAATTATACATTTATGTTATACATAATACATTTTAATTAATTTATGAGGTAGGGTCTTATTTATCATTGTAAAAAATGGAAACCACCTTGATCTCAATGGATAAAAACAAAGGAAGAACTAAATGTTCTGGGGCTGACTTTTGATTAAAAAAATGACACAGCTGTTAAAAATTATGTTTGTAAAAATTATAAAACAATATGAAAAGGTTATGAAATAGAATAAAATAAATTTTAATTTATACTAAAACCACAATTTAGTTTTTAAAAAATATACACAGAAGAAAATAGTGAAAACATTGAAAATAAATGTGTCACAATACAGAAATTCTTAACTAAAACATGGTATATCTAAGCAAAGGAATATTATGCAGTAATTGAAAATAGACTGTGTAAAAATTATGAAATGATATCTGCCTATAGAATGCAATAAAGCTCAAAGCATAATAAGTGCATATGTACCTATGTAGACTGAACTTATGATTATTTTTCAGCAGAATATTGAATATATGGTTTGTGATGAGTAAAACTATAACAAACTAAACTAACAACTTAAAAATGTATGCATAAAGGAAAAAGGCTCGAAGTAACTAAAGCAAACTGCTAAGAACGATTATACTTGGGCTGCAACCCTTGAGTGATTCTTTCTTTTCTTTTTTTATGTTCCAAATTTTCTCTAATTAAGGAGAATTACTTTTATAATAAACAGTGTTTTTGATTGATTGGTTGGGTAACAACAGTGCCACGTGCATACTAACACATGTACACACAGATGAAATAATACGGAAAGGAAAGTGAGGGAGAACATTACTATTCAAACAATCTTCTCATTTAATGCTTTCCAGATTTGTTTTCTAATAAGGCTAAATCACAGCCATGTACTATGGCAGTCAGCAGCCCCACCTAATCAGAGAATTTGACTCAAACGAGAACTTTCCAAGCCACAGTTATGGTTTGGCTGACACTCCTGCTCTGGCAAAATTAGCTGGGGACAGCTTCTGGGTGGTAAGGTACGCAATTCAAGAGCAAGAAAATGCAGAACTCCATGCTTATTGCAAATCCAATTCAGTTATCCTTGCCTGTGCAGTGTACACCGTGCATTCATGGGATTGCCAAATCTCACCTTTGAAATCAAATTTCCTCTCAGACTTAGGCTGTCACATTCTGTAGGTGTAAATCCATTATTTCCAAATGAATTTTGCCTTTTAATTGCAATGCATTCAGGTAAATGTATTCTTCCTGATGCTTTGGAGAAGCCAGCTCAATGGAAACCCATTGATTCATTACCTGGTGAGTACATATCTTTTATGAATAATTCATCATTTTCAAGTATGAAGGCAAAGCTAGAGCATCACAGAACAAGTCAGTTCTCCTTTTCCCCTCCACCAACTCCTATAGTAAGAAATGTAGTATTCATCCTGAGTAATACTCATCCGCCTATATGCAGGGTGGCATCATAAAACATATATGTCAATGGCCGCTAATGTCCTCTTCAATTTCCAGACTTCAATTTCCAGACCACTTTCCAGACAGCTTCTGCAATTGGAGGTCTAGCTTGGCACCCATAAAGACACAAGTATCTTCCTTTATTCCTTCTTCTTCCCTGATGCAAAGGACATGAGGCCTTTTTAATACCCCATTTCCTAACACATGAGGATACAGTATATAAAACCTGCCATCTGGCTCTTTCTTTTTTTGATGAAGCCATTTACATTTTCTTAGTATAATTAGTATTGCACTGTGACTTGTCAATATTCTTCTGCCATGGCATCAAATAACAGCTTAAGTATACCTGCAACTTTGATGATTTATTTGTTGCAGCATGCTTTGAAGCACTAGTGAGGGATAATTACCAGGAAGATTATTACACGGTGTTGGGTTAATTAAATATGATAAAGCCATTTGCCTGTGACATGATGGGTCTGTTTCAACCTAAATGATATAAAATGGTCAGACTCATCGAAGGCAACGTGATGACCTCACAGAAGATTATACCTAACCAAAATAGAATCCTGCTAATGATGTTTCTGAATTTGATGTTCTATCTCGATTTTGCTAGCTGTCTTTTTAATCAGAGAGATGTCATTACAATGATCATTCTTGAACATTTGTGCTCAGCCCTCATGAGAAAGCAAGAGACTTTCAAACTACCTTGAAATGTTTGTAAAATACAAAACATTAAAGGTGTCAAAGGGAGACTGCTGACACTGAATTGCTTCTGATCTTTGTTAGGCTGAGTCAGAATCAATCTTAACTGAGAACAGTCCGCCGGATTAGGGAGGTAAGAAACAATAAGAGATCAGAGATTAATGTTCAGTGGCTGTCTGACCATATCCTTTGCCCAGTGGAGATGTCGCTGGGCTATAAACAGACTGTAAGCATGAGACTGGAAGTCTGATGGACGGCCAAGCCCAGATCTCATAACTGGCACCAAGGATTTTGAGGTGGGGATAAAGTTTTCTATTTTAATTGCAAAGCAGCAAGAACAGAGATTGAGACTACACCATATTTTTGAAGACATAAAATGCACTTTATACCATAAGCGTTGATGGCTAGATGCTACCATGTTGTGATAGTAGAATGGCAATAAAATGGACACAATCTCTGTTGCCCAATCCCCATTTCCTTGGGAAGGCCAGGTTGATAGACAACTACTGCAAAGGCAGTAGTGGTCAAAATGGTCAATTCAGTCAGATACACAGTAAGTCCGGTCCCAAAATGTCAATAAAACTAACTGCTAGAATGATTGACCAGGTGACAGGCATCATTTGCAATTAGCAAGTATCTACTGGTACCTCTCACAAGCAGGTCACTGCAGGGGAAAAAAATAAACACTTTATGAAACGTTGTCCCTGTCAATAGTAACATGCTAACTTACAATTTAGTTAAGAAAATGAGACATATGTTTCATAATTGTGTAGCATTCCTAGAAGCCACAAGGAACACCAATCTAGTTATTTTGTATTTAGACAACTTACATGTGAGAGCAATGGCTCCTGATAGCTTCCTCCCTTGTTCACCATCTCTCTCCTGAACCACCAGCTTCAACCTGAGTCACACCCACTACGCAGAGATGATTCCCTTGGCTTCTTCTACCTCACTCCTCACTGCTTTTTTGTTTTTATTTTGTTTTCTTTTTAGGGCCTTTCAATCATCACTCTGGGTCCACTTCTTCTGGCTCTTATGGGTGAAGAGTATATTTGGTTCATCCCTCCCTCCCTGGGGAGCTCCTAAGCCAGATCGTGGAACCTCAGTGCCAGTCTCCCCACCTTACTCTCCCTCAGGAATGACCAGAAATGGATCACTAACAGCAACACCAACAATTAATGTGATGGCAATTCAATGTCCAAATGAGGGAGAGCTCAGGCAGAAACCTGAGGTAGTGAGCACAGGCTTCAGAAAGGGGTTGGGATTGGAATTGATCCCGGGAGGAAGGGTAGGATATGAATAGGCACAAGACACTGAGGAGTGGTGGGGAGAGAGAATGTGAGCAAAGGCCTGAGCTGGAGACGTGTAAGAGGGCCAGGGCAGAGAGGGCACAGGGAATTTAAGTCTGACATCAGGGTGAGTTAAGACTAGAAAGACTTACATCATAAACACAAAAAGTAATTGTTTTTACTCATTCAGAAGGTATGTTGGTGCAACAATGTAAATGAATCCTAAAAGTATCATGTTGAGTGAAGGAAGCCTTATAAAAAAGAGTGTATGCTGCATGATTCCATTTATACCACATTCTAGAGCAGACAAAACTAATCCCAGGTAGAAAACAACCAGAGCAGTGCTTACTTTTGGGGTAACAGGGGTCAGAATTGACTAGGAAGAGGCTTGAGGGGACTTGGGTTACATAGGTGTATGTATTTGTTAAAACTCAGGGAATGCACACTTTAGATTTATGTGTTTCACTGTGTGTAAATTTTATATCAAAAGAGAAAAATATATAAGCAAATATTAAGCTCTAATAATATGCATTCTGAAGGATTTAGGTAGAAGTATATAATGTCTGCAATTTACTTTGAAATGCATCAAATTGAAAACATGATGGATCAATGGATGGCTAGAGGGATGCAGAGAGAGAGAGACAGAGAAATGGTAAAGCCAATGGAGCAAAATATTGATGGCAGAATCCAGGTGGTGAGTACACAGGTGCTCCCTGCAAAATTCAACTTTCTATAGGCTTGAAAATTTTTATAATAAAATATTGTTTTAAAAATTGTATGTCTCCATAATACTTATGCCAGTTAAAAAATTTTTTTAAATATTATATGTTGAGTACAGATGGGCTTTGACTATAAGGTCAATATTATGTTTTATAGTCAAAAAACATCTCACATTTTACACTGAGGAATGCTGAGAAGAAAGTAATTGAGGGGGATTTACTCAGATTTATTGGAATCTATTGGACAATGATACACAGTTAGTGCAACAATAAGGGCTATTATTATCACTATATGTTGGCTGCATCTCTGTGTCAGCATTAGGCATTAAGTCATATTTAGTCCTTACAACAACCCTAAGAGGGAGATACCACATCTCAATAGAGTCACTGACTTGCCCAAAGCTAATCAGGCAGGACCAGGATTTGAATTCAGGTCTGACTGATCTGAATCTATGCAACATCTTTGTTCTTTATCACAATACTCTAAGTAGCCCTAGTGTCACAACACTCCTCAATTTTTTTCAGGATTTAGAGGAGAGTTTCAATGCTTAAGAAATGGTTTGGAACTGGTGTTAAATAAACCACCTTTGGATATAGGGGTTTTGCAAATTATTCTCAGTGCATCTTGACCTAAATTCTACAAATTTTCATCGACGTAAAAAAGAGGTTACATTAGACATCCTATGTAGCATGAGACATTTCAGTGGAAGCTTAAAGAATACTCTTGCCTTACCTCAGAAAAACAATGTTAATGGTGGACTTTCATACAGTGAAGTTTGGTGGTGAGGAAAATATTTTGGGGGCAGCCAGTTCTTGCGGGCACCTCAATTCTTAAGTTTGGTAAAAGAAAACCTTGCCAGAACATACAGAGTTGCTGTATATTCCCTATGAAACTTGGACTTTGGGGTCACATAGGCCTGCGTTCTGATCTCCCATAACTATGAGAGGTGATTTTATGAGAAGAGATTTAAACTCTGTGAGAATCTGTCCTACCTTATATGGGAATAATTTCATGTAATTCTCAAGTCATTATAAGGAGAAACCAATGTCTGAGAACTCATAGGGCTTGGCCCTGTGTAGACGCTCAATGAAATTTTATTTCCTTCCCACTCTTTTCTCTGGTCCACGGGAAGAAATGACACTCAGAGAGTCGGACCGTGAAATACTCCTCAGAGGTATGTTTAACACTGAGAATTAGCAATTATGCCTCCCTTAGAATGCTTTTCTAGTGCGAAGCTCATAGTATAAAAAATTATACACTTATGAAAGCAATTATTCTTTTTTCTGCCACATGATTTTCTCATAATAAATACCCATTCACAGTATAGATTCCCCATTGATACCAGCATCATCAGTGCCAGCCCTGGAAAGGAGCAAAGGGGTGGCTGGCAGGGAGCTGTTAGTGGGTTTTCAGTCAGAAACAATACAGTCTATGATTTTGACAGTTAAAATAGAAAAGAGTAGGGAATCAATTTCCATTTAAGACTTTTAGTGCTGGGCACTCAATGGAAACTTGTTGAATTGAGCTAAAGATGAGGGGGCTTTTCACCAGATGCATAATAGCAGTATCTTTACAAGGAAACCCTTAACGTTCTAGAGCGGTTTATAGTTTCAGTAATTGGGGCTTCAAGAGGTGTTTAGCTGACAGAATTCTGAAATTCACTGTGAATCAGAGGACCCAAATATTCATCTCTTAAAGTGGAAGGAAAACTAATATTCAATTTGGTCTGATGCATCCATAAACCATATGGACTTGAGGGGATTCCATGAAGAAATGAATGACTTAAGAATGAACGAAGTGACTCTGTGAGTGTGGTTCTACATCACAGGATAAAGGGACACAAATCAGCAAGGAAAATTAACTCCCCAATGATTTATGTCTTTTATTCATGATTCAACACATATTTACTCACCTACTATGTTCCAGGCACCATGTTATACCCTTGAATACATCCATGAAGTAAATGGACACAAATTGTCTTATAGTTTTTAATCCCACAAAGGATGTTATTGGATCTCCAAATGCCCTCTCTGTTCTTGTATCTGTTCCTCTCTCCTCCCAAAGTTTAACCTTCCATCTTCTGTCATCTAAAGGTGTATTTGAGCCTTTCCACTTCTTCACATTCTGTCTCACAAAGAGCAAGAAGAAAGCTTCCCAGAGGGTGGGGAAGGGGAAGAACCTAGAGGGGTGAATTAGAACCCCCTCTAGCAGGTAAGGGATGGAGGAGGACTGGTTGCATCCTGCATTCCAAACTTTTGTTTGTTTAGGCATGTGATAATGCAT
Organism: Cheirogaleus medius; assembly: GCA_008086735.1. Taxonomy (NCBI): domain Eukaryota; kingdom Metazoa; phylum Chordata; class Mammalia; order Primates; family Cheirogaleidae; genus Cheirogaleus; species Cheirogaleus medius. The sequence continues at coordinate 20,044,424 of VBSM01000949.1, read as the reverse complement.
GGAATTTTTATTACTGCCCAGACCATAGACCTCGATGTTGCTTTTCACATATTACTCCTCACCAGAAGCTGCAAAGTAGGTGTTATTTGCATTATCATTATTGCTGTTGTTATTGTTGCTGTTGTTATAGAGCTCAGCAGTCAAGTTCCCAAGACCATGGTCTTGCCAATCTCTAGCCTTTCTTTTTAAAACCAAGGGCTCATTTACATATCTATTGAATGGATGGTCATCCACTCATGTATTCGTTGTTGTTTTCAACAAATATTTATTAAATGTTGAATGTGTGCAGACACTGTGTTTTTAAGATAATGATTATGTTTTGAGTTAAACTGTTGATCAGTGGCTCTGATCTTCATGTGTATCTTTTCATGTTTTCTTTCATTCAGTAAACAGTTATGGAGTGCTCACCATGTCACATGTGCTCTCCCAGGACTGAGGATGAAACACGGGCCAAGATAGGCAAAGAGCCTGCAGCCAGGGGCATGCATTCCAGTGGAGGAGATGGAAAATATGCAACTTGTAGAATATTTACTATGTCAGTAGGTAAGTGCTGTGAAGAAAAAGTTTTAAGCATTGTAAAGGGACAGAAACATAAAGGATGCTGATTTATATTAATATATGATGACCTCTGTGAAAAGGGGATGCCTGAGCAAAGATTCTGAATACAAGAAAGAACAAGCTATGTGGATATGGCGTACATTCTAAACAATGAGAACAGCACATGCAAAGGCCCTGAGGTAGACAGACACCTGGTGTGTTCTAGAGCTAGCAAGAAGGCTGGTGCAGCTGGAGCTCCATAGTCATGTGCTTAAATAAAACATATAAATGTCAAGGTATTGCTGGTTAATTTTCCACACAGTAGCACGAGGGATGTCCCACTCTGTATTATACTCACAATCTTAGAGCAGTCCACATATCTCCAGGAGAGCACAGGAGACAATTATTTTTCCCCAAAAAATCATTTAGCCACTTTAATCACTCCATAACAATGGCTGGATAATGAATATTGCCCACCTAAACCAACCCAGGTATCCCCCAGAGTGAGAGCCTGCTGATGAGAAAGACATTTGTAAACAGATACAAAGAGAGCAGAGCTCCCTTCCTCTTCCTCCAATACAGCAGGCCTTTGCTCTCAGCACACAAGTCTTTGCTCAAGGCTTTCAGGGAATCCCTCCCCCAGGGCCAGCATGTCCACTGGTTGAGCAGGGGACTTTAATGAGCAGGCATGGTAGAAGTGATCCAGCTAGGAGCGTGGCCATCACTGAGCAGCCCAAGTCAAGGTGAGCTACAGATGAAAGAAGCAAAGCTGAGAATTTGTCTTCTAATTAGTGGAAAGTTAAAGTTGGTTTGAATAATTAGAATTGCTGACTTAGAGGTTTATTAAATAATACCCTCTCATATATATTTTCTATTAATACTCTGTGGTAGCTCCAGTTAGCTTCAGTGCTTGAGAACTTTGTGCATTAAGAGATAATATTTTAGAAAATCAGGTATATTTTGTGCCAAAAAAGTATAAGCTTGAATAATTTTCTTTTTATGAATAATAGATAACAATGTAGAGGTAATCAATTTTAATGGCACAGAACCCTTGAAAATCCTGAGAATCAGATCATTTTTGGAGCAGATAGAGGACCTTAGTAATCATTGTGTTCAATCCTTTCATTTTATCTTTGGGAAAAGAGAAAGTAAGGCAGGTGAAGTCCAAAGAACATGTCACTTAGGGGAATAGAAAGGAATACACCATTCCAGGCACTTCCTACACCCAGCTGCTCCCCTCCCAGCCCCTGGTTTGTGGCTTCACTTCCCAACTCCACTTGGCACCCTCCTTAAAACATTTAGCAGGCCTTTCAAGTACTTAAATGGCCATTTCTCTTTGTCTTTTAGCTCTTGTGCTCTTAATGCACATCTCACTTGTGAGAACTCAGTGTAAACAGAAGCCATTTTTCTTATCTAAAGTTATTGTATTTTGCTATTTTTCCTACTAGTATATACTAATACATATGTAAATATATTTACATATGTGAATATATTATATGCAAATATACATTTATATATTATGTATAAAAATTATGTCAAGAGAAAAAAACCTTTTAGATATCACTTCAGTTTCACAGCTTTTTGAATCATTCTCATTTTTTCCCCTCAAAAATATGTCACATTCTCTTCATGACAATGCAACTTGGAAAAATGGTAACTTAAATTAATGGAACTTTCTGAGATAGGAAACATACCAAAAATACTTTTTTGAAAGTTTGCATGGCTTTAATCATGCTAAATCACAAGCCTACTAACCCCCAGTTGGTTGTTGTCTTCCTTTGGGCTTATCTAGCATATTCATAATGCAATGCCATGTGACAAAACCAACTGACCCCAGTGGATATGAAAGCTAAGTTTAGATAATGTTGACTCTGAAATACCAGACCTTGGCTGGCTCCCCAAAACTCTCTGTGACTCAATGTTCTGACCTGAGAAAAGAAAATATTTATATTTATCCCATAAGGTTGCTATATGAAAATCATTTAAAGTAAGGGATTGCAATGCTCATAATATTAATAAAAGTATTAATACAAAATTTTCAGTTGGTCTGTAATCATAAAATTATAAAATAAACAATGGTGAATCTTATACTGGATGAAACTGACATTAAACCAAATGTTCATGATGTGGCTACTTCCTGAACCTAATGCATCTTCCCACCTTCCAAAAGGTAAGAATTCAACTCTCCCCCTTTTGAGAACAGGATGGACAGAGGACCAAAGCTAATTGCCAATTGCCAATCCCATCATATCTAAATTTGTATTATTGCTGGGGTTCTACTGTAGTCCTTCCCTCCACCGGCTCAGTACACACCAACACTGAGCTGGTTGCTCACATCTAACATGCACAGATATGCTTTTGCTTGAAACATCCCTGAAATAGGGGTCCTGGACAATATTTGTGTTCCAGAAAAACCCCATGCTCAGAAAAATTGTGCGATACTATCGCAGGGCTTTTGGAAAAGGCAAGGTTAGGGCAGAACACTCCAGATCTTTGCAAACTTGTAACTACATAATTATTGCAAATAACAATCACAATCATAATTATTTTTAAACTGGCATATTTGAGAAGACATGATAAATTCTTAATAATTAAAAGAAAATTACAGTAAATATAGGGCTTTTCCTTAAAAACGTGAATGCGGCTTGATGGAAGGGTTATAAGGAAAGGTTGAGTCTGCTGAATTATAGAAACAGAAGCACAGTATATAAAGATCATGGAGATCTTGGAGAATTACTCAATAAGCACTTGTAAGAGGGAGGATTTGGCGAGTGCATCAAGAGGCAGAACCTAGGGTGGATTGCACTTGGTCCTCCTCTGAAGCTTGCTGCACTCGGCTATAGTAGTAAACTCTACTTTCCTCCAGCTGCTGCTGCTTGGTTGGGCAAAACATCAATCTTCTGTGGAATACTGCACATAATTTTTATATTATACTAATATTTCCATGGTTAATCAATTACCTATGAGCTTTTCACCTTATAGAAACAATCAGTTTAGAACAGACCTTATTTAGATGATGACTGTAGTATGTCAGTCCTTGCATTGATAGCTCATGATCTTCCCTGAAATGGGTATAATATTGCATTGTCTTAGTTTGGATTCCCCCAAAAGCAATGCCTGAGACAAGGAATTTAGAGCAGGTAATATATTTCTGAGTTTATCCCAAGAAGTACAAGCAAGGAAGTGGAAAAATGAAGCAGAGAAGAGAGATACACAAATAAAGCTTATGTTAACAATCAGGTCCCTGCTGTGGGACAAAGGGGATGCTCTAAGAAACCATGTGGAACCTGACTCAGAATTGTCCCACAGGAGACTGGGGCATTTATCCACTGACTCTCAATCACTGGGAAAGAACCCAGGGAGTTAACTTCCACTCATTTCCAGGACTTATAGGCTTTCTACTTAATAAACTCCTACTGCTGAGAAAGCCCTTAGGCAGAGAAGATAAAAGCAAACTATCTACCTCAGTTAGGTGAACATAAGTGGGCTGATAGGCTACGAGGAAGAGATTCTCTGTGGCCATCACATGTATTCAAGAAAAGATGGCCAGAGGCTTCAGAGATGTACATGTGAGTAAATCTATTGGGAAGAACTGAGGTGTACCAACTCAAATTATTGCTAGATCCCAGGCTACTATGTCTAAATTCCAAAAATTAGTGAATGTTCATTGGGTTAGTCATGACCCCGTCCTCATAAAACAGAAACATCGCAATGCCTTCTACACCATAGTACATTTAGACACAGAACCTAAGTTTATGACCCCTACTAAGGAAGGAGTGCTATGTGCTTCCCTAAGCACAGGTGGTCATGTTCTGCATCAAGTGAGCCTTACTCTACAGTTCATGATTGGCTCACAGTGGCATGTGATCTAAGAGCAGCCCATCTATAGGCTGCCCAATGTAAAGGCTCTGCCCAATCAGATTCTCCCTCAGGAGCTCAACCTGAGCTAAAGTGAGAAGACGGCTCAGCAAACGAGACGCGCGTACAAAAACAGATGCAGAAACAAAGCCAACAGAGTGATATCAATAATCTCCTGGGACAACGTGGGTAACACAAAACCCCAGTCACTAGAGATGCAACCTTAACACCCCCTCCAGTTCCTCAACCAGCTTCCCATCTCCAGGAGACCTGGATGTCCAGCTGTTACAAGTTCCTGAGATTCTCATCACCTTTACTTCTCAAATCCCTGTGACTTCAACATAACCTGAGTAGGTCCCGTTTCCTTACAGCTTAAAGGGACAAATTAACATGTGCCAGCAGAGTATTCACCAACTACTCAGTTTTGTCCGGGTCCTTTCTGACTTGGTACAAGAAAGATGTCCCTTGGGAGAATGCATTGAGTGCTGGCAGGATCCAGTGCATGCCAGACCATTGCCCAATCACGGCCTTCATTCTTTTAGGCTGCAGGGTCATCATCAAAGATGCATATTATCTACAACCAGCCTGAAAGGCAAAGCCATTACCTTTGCATTTACAAACCTGACAGAGAGATCTACAGTCCCAAGATGGATTGATAGTGACGTTTTAAGAAGCTATGGTATTATTACTAAAGCTTGCACATCCAAGCTGCAATAGTCAAACTGCTTCCACCTGATCAATTACCTAGAAATTGAGCTTTAAACCAAAAGCTAAACTGTTCTGGAAGCCCTCCAGGCAAAGCAACTATCTCTTGCAATTAAATGTTGACATAATTCTTTCAGAGCTATAGCCTTGCTTTTGCTCCGAGGCTTCCTCCAAGGCATGTGAGAGCTGCCCAATCCCCAGGTAAAGCATTTTCTGAAAATCTGTGAGCTCATGGCAAAGGTCTTAGGGTTTGGAGGTTTGGGAGAGAAGTTCAAATATTAAGAAGTCTGTTCAGATGCAAATTAAGGTATTTGTGGCCATTTATTCAAGTATCTGCAAAGTACCTAATTCAAGCCAACCCTGAGCAAGGAGCCAGGAGCACTGAAAGGGGTAAAAAGTAGCCCCTGCCTTAAAGGAGTCTTCAGCAAGGAGAGTGATAGACAGGAGAGCAGATACATCACAAGCAACATGGAATTACTGTGACCACTGTATGACCTGAGTTGTGTGGGAAGCAAGGACAATATGACTGAATCCCAGAGAGTTGACAGGGCTGGGGGTGGGAGTGAGGGAGAAGTGTCAATGCTGCATGGATCCTGATGGATGAGTAAGAGTTTTCCAGGCAAAGAAAGGAAAAATGAAAGGTTAGCAGTCATTCAACAAAGATAATGTGCCAGCCACTGCTATATAGATGAGGATATAGCAGTGGATAAAAAAAGACCAAAGTCTCTGCCCTCATGGAGCTTACGAGAATGAAATTATATCAAGTAGTGGAAAGCACTTTAATAATAGCAAGGTGATGGTCACACATTGGTGAAAGTCTGTCACTCTGAACATCAGTTTTTAGTTCTAAGAGGAGCTCATAAGAGCATGATCTTCTGAAAATATCCTCAGGCACCATTTACATGTAGCTTGGTCTTCCTGAGTCTCTGTTTCCTCATCTCTAACAGGGAAAAAAGAGAGCTAATGATAGCTAACACCCTAATGCTCCCTGATCTATTACTCCCTGCTTGACACTGTGCTAACCACATAGCATACATTGCCTCTTTTAATATTCCCACAGTCCTGTGATTTCCATTTTGCAGAACAAGAAAAAGGCTGAAAGAGGCTAAGAAACGTGGACAGGAAACTGCTATACTAACTGTCAGTCACCTTGGGGTCGCCAGACAGGTTGAAGGAGATAATACATAAGCAGCACTAAACACAGTGCCTGCTTTGTGGTAAGCGATCAACAAATGGTGGCCATTATCATTTTATTATTACTACAGCAGTACAAACTCATGACTCATAACTTCTTCCCTATCACTTTTCATTTGCCATTCCTGAGAGCATAGGACCCTCCCCTCTTTCTCTCATTTTTTTTTTCCTTTTTGGCTACATTTAATTTAAGATAGTACTTATTCACCTAACCAACAGGTTCTTGCCCAAGCTACCCTAGCAACAAATGAAAATGTACAACTTTCACAAGCCACCGCCTCAAAAACCTTTCTTTGACAGAACATACACATTAACCATTTTAAATCAAGTTTGTGGATGCATAATTAAACTTGCGGCCACCACTTGCTTACTGCCTCCCTGCCTTTACTCATGCAGCTTGCTCTACCTAGAACTCTCTGCAACTTCTATTCTGCCTATGGCAGAAGCAATTCAATTTGTAAAGTTTTCCTCACCCTTCTCTGAGCTCAAATTAAAATTTTAATCCCTCTCTTCATATTTTCTTCATTGTGCTCATATCATAACCATAACTCCTACAATAATTTTGACATGCAAAATATTTAACAAGGCACATAATTAGAACAAACATCTAAACACCCAATAAGGCCATAGAATGCACCACGTAATGGCCAGCCCTGCCACAATGGATTCCAGTGAGTTCTTGTTGCCCCTATAACTTGAAATCATGGATTTTATTTGTCTTAATTATCAGTAAATGTCATTTGAAAGAATACGTGAATGAACATAAGAGCAATGGACTTAATAAATGAACAGATGATGTGACAGAATGAGAAAATAGGAACAAGGAAATTGAAGGGAGGAAGCTAAAATCTAAGTTTTAAAAGATTTCAGGAAATTGTATACCCCATCAGAAATAACCAACCTGAGAAAATATGGTTACAAGAAAAAACTATTATTTGAACAAGATTACCCCTTAGAGACTTCAGATTAATCCTTCTGTGCACTCTCTTCTCTAATCTTCCCAAACACAACTTGCTTAAGCTGTTTCCTTTGTTATTCCCTGCTTTTCCCTCAATGCAATCACCACCATATAACCAGAGGGTCAGAAAGGAAGACTTGTAAGTGCTCTGTCCCCATGAACCACCATTTGAGGCTGAATGCACAGGCCACATCCCACTTAGGCCTTGTAGGTAAGGCTTAGCAGCAGAGAAAGACAGGGGAGGGCTGCAGTCGACAGCTAATTGTCTGTATAGTCTCTAGATGGCCAGCTGGATTTGGAACAAAGAGTGCACTGTGTGTATTTTATCAGGTCCACCCATGCAATGTTGTGCATGCCTGTGTTGGATGTGCAGATGTGTGTGTATATACATACATGCACACACATACACACACCCCTCTAACAAATTTGTTTTTTGAGGTTATAGTAATAAGGACTTTGAAACTATTGCATTGGTTTCAGTTTCCCCTTAAAAAACATGATTGCTCTCACAAAATGTCATTTCAATTACAGAAACCCAATAATGAATCAGAAATACCCTCCCGTGCACTCTTGGCTCGTGAAGTACCCACTGACTGTGACAAGCACTAGTTGAGGTTTGGAGTTCTTTGTATTATTAATAAAAGGATGCAAATGAAATGAGGTGGCTTTTAGAGATCATTATCGAGAGTCTAGATAGCAAAGGTCTGTCACGCTGTTTTGCATTTTGCCGTATAATCATCACAACAGAAGGTAGAGCTGCTTAGAAATCCAAATAAATTAATAAATAAATCAAACTATAATGATATTGATCCAGCAGCCCTAAATAGAGAATGCCCTTCTGTCTCCCTTTGTCAGAGCTGTGTCTCTGATACATAATGCTTAGCGTTAGGGAAAGCAAAATGTAATTTTCATGACAACCCTCAGGAACTTCAAACAACTCCCCCCCAAAACTTATCCCTTTTCCAGAAATAGAAAGCTGGTTAGAAAGGCAGATTCAACAAATGGCTTCTTTAATAGGACAGCAAATATTTACTCTCCTAAAGTTCAACCCCAAGATGACTTCAAAATAGTCATTTTCCCTGGTGGTATTCATTTGATTATTCATTCAACAATCATTTGCTCATTTATTCAACAATGATTATTAACGCAGGTCCATTTCTATTTGAGAATAAAAGGAGAAACATGGAATGTCAAAATTTATGTTTTAGGACTCTGGGGCAGAAGTAGACATGCAAGGTCTTGTAGAATGCTAAATGCAAATCAAATACAAGGCATTGGAATTATTGCACACAAAGTTCATTGCTGAGAACCTTCCCACCCTGACCCTATGCAATGAACTACAGAGGGCAGCAGGCTGTTCTGCAGTCTCCAGCTGCCAACCCTGTAACTTTGTGCTTTTCATCCCAGAAGCACTAACAAAAATCATAGTATGCAAGACTTAGAGAGGACCTGAGTAACCACATAACTCATTGATTCACAAAATTTCCTGGATAACTATTTCATAAAAGAAATATTTCATGTAACTTCAACAAGTGAAAGGATAAAAGAGGGATGTCTGTGGCTGAAGAAAGGATGGGATGGCCAGGACTGGACCAGGGCCTGCCTTCTCTTAATTAAACCACTTCCAAGGTGGACCCACGGAATTAAGGGCCCATGGAACATGGGGTTAAAACCATTCATCAGGGACAGCCTAGTTATCAGACAGCAAAACTGAGATCAGGGAGAATTGGTGACCTGCCCATAATCACAAAGAGAAATAAGAGACAACGATTTGACGCTAGAATCAAAGTCTATTCCTTCCATTACAGCACACGTCTATTTGGGTATAAAGAATTTTTTTCTTGATTGGGGGGAGACAGAATTGTTTTCGATGCCTCAAATTCAAGGTGATGGTGGGACATCCATGTGGCAATATCTAGGAAGGAGATAAATATACAGATCTGTAGCTTAGTATGAAAATTGTACCAATTTCTTAGATTTAGGAATTGTCATTATAGGGAGGATAAAAGATGTCCAAAAACAGAGCAGAAAGCCCCCCAGTTAGGAGGTATGGAAAAAAAGCCAGAGAAGAGATTTTTAGAGAATTAGGGAAAAAATGAGGACAAGGACAGATATGGATATTGTGTTTTGAAATGGAATAAGATAGGAGCTTTGAATTACACCAAAATAATACATTTGTGGGGAGACAGAACTGAGATGCCAACCACGTACTTCTTCTGCCAGGAACTTCCTTCCACTCTCATGGCCCTGCTCCCGAGAGGCCACTTCCAAGCACTCAGAGGGGGAAACCATGATGTGCAAGAGCCGCGTGAACTGTGTATGAGGTGATTGTTAAAATTTCAGGAATTTTGTAAACAAGTTCTTAAACACTGGTGTTACTAAAAATTAAATTTTATGCACTTATGATTAAATAATCTTAACAGTAAAGGCAACAAATACTCAAAATGCATCACTTCTTAATTATTTTACTGTATTTGACTGTTATCTATGTTCTTAAGATTATTTACATCTATTATATCTGTATGGTAGAAATACTTTAGAATGCGATGCAACTACATGTCTATTCCCAAATCTACATTCAGTGATGTAGCTTGAAATCAGCCACGGTGGGGGTATTTCCACCATCGGAACAGGCAAATGCTGCAGATCAAGGCTTGTACTCCACTGGGGAGAGATGACCAGTCTCCCTGAGACCCAATATTCTGCCTCCTGTTTCTGGCCCTGTAGAAGGCCTGGCTGAATTTCCTGCTCCTATATCCTCACAATAGTTCCCTGTTTTTCTTAAACTTGTTTGAGTAGATGTTTATTACTTGCAAACGAATAGCCTAAGACTGAGAATTGGACATTTTCAAAGGAAAAAGTCACATGTTTTAGAGTTAGGACTTGCATCAGTTTAGACTTGCCTCAACCAATCAAGAAATGCACAAGTATCTATTCAAACCAAGGCTCTGGGTTAAGTTATTTAGGAGTGAAGGATTGCAGTGGAGATTGTTCTAGACACACGGGTGTGGTAGGTAAGGGATGGGGAGGGGTCAGCACAGAGCAGCCAGCTCCAGCAGCCGGGAATAAAGACTTCCTTTCTGCATGCTGTTCTCTATCCTTCACTGCTAGAATCTTTGAACAGGAGTTGACAGTCCGGACAAATCCACTATTAGCTCCATTACATCTCCAGTTATTATTCTATTCATTGTTCTTACACCCTCAGGCCATCCTATTTACATAATGAGAAAAGAATTTGGTACAGAGGAGGGGCAAGTATTGATTGTCCTGGGCCTGCCTTGTTAGTTTATACTGTAAATAACACTTATTTCCCATGCTGCTGCTTTGGGGGATATTCTGTTAATTTCAGTTATCATCTTGTTTCCCCAGATTTGGCAGTGGATTTTGGGGAGGAATAGTCAAATGGTTAGACAGGGTCATTATTTGATGGTGCTTTAGCCAGAGACAGACATAACCAACAAGCTGGCCAGTTGAGAACAGCAGTGGCCTACTGCAGGCTACTTTCTGTGTGTTTAGACTTGAGAATGATTTCCCATACTCACCCGTGGGTGGATCCACAGTTCTCATGCTCTCTCCCACCCTACGTGCTGATAAACATTAAAGACTAACCAGCACCAACAACATAATTTGCAGAGTTAGGTGCAAAATGAAAATCTGAGGTCCTTTGTTCAAAAAAGCAGGCAAAACATTTTGTACCTTTTTTCCATGCTCTCTCTCAACCCATCATGATGGGGTGTTTTTGTTTTTGCTTTTGTTTTGAGACAGGGTCTCATTCTGTCACCCAGGCTACAGTACAGTAGCTTCATTATAGCTTACTACAGCCTCAAACTCCTGAGTTCAAGAGATTCTCCTGCCTCAGCTTCCTGAGTAGCTGGGACTATAGGCACACCCCACCACACCTAACTAAATTTTTTTTTTTAGAAATAGGTTCCTCACTATTGCCCAGGCTGAACTCCTGGCCTCAGCAATTCTCCCACCTCATCCTCCCAAATTGTTGGGATTACAGGCATGAGCCACTGCGCCCAGCCTGTCATGGTGTTTTTTATTTGCTATTTAATATGGTGCTTTCTCAGGCATGGGCTATTCAGGAGTGAGTATAGACCCTCCCAGGCACCTGGAGCTCTGTCTTGCAATTGTGCACGTGGGGCATAAGCACCTTACTTAACCCTCCCTGCCCCAGAGCTCTGGCCCATGCTGGTGGGCGGGAGGTGCTGCAGTAGTAGCTGGGCAGGATCAGGGAGCAGGTGGCCAAGAACCTGTCCTGGGAAGGTGGGGAGGCAGTGGGAAGCGGAGCTGCCTGTGAAGTAAGGCTCCAAGCCCAACTCATGCTCCACTGCCCCACTGGGCTTCATTCACAAAACACAGACAAAGAAAAGTCTATTAAGAATTATAAGATAGCAACCACAGAGCATTAATCCCCAAGCATGGGCACTCCCATTAAGCACTGGGTACTATGCAGTTGCACGTGTTGCAAGCCTGTAAAGCTGTCCCTGGCTGTAAACTTCTCTTTTTCTTGTCTGTCATGGAGACATCAAATGGAACACATCTGACTTACCATCTAACAGCACATACTAAAGATTATGTATGATTAAATAGTGAACTGGAAAGATGTTCGGGAAGAGGGAAGGGGGAGAAGCCCAGTTGAGTTGGCTGGGAAGAGGACCAGCACCACACTTTTTGCAAATTGCTGATGACTGGCTTTCATTCCATCACTGTTATAGCTTGAGGATTATGTGTCTGAATGAAGAACATTTGAAGGCACTTGTTTTAATTGACCAGTCCTAGCATTAAACATGCTCACTAAATATTTGCCAAAACAGTGCACTCAACCATAACAGAAAATTGGAAATCAAAGTCTTTGTGCTGTTGGGGAAAAGAGCCAGTTTAGGCCAATCTCTTGCAATTTTGAATGTTAACTAGCTCCAGGTGGACTTAGAGAATTTCTCTTTACTGTTCTGTCCAACTCCAGTCAGTGGGATGCATTCTTTCAGATACTTTCCCCATTTCATTATAAAAAAAAACAACAAATGTGCTGTCATTTAAGGCCTTCCTTCTCCACCTGAGACCTTCTCAAGAGAATGGTGAGCAAAAATGAGCTCAGCTTTCAAGCAAGTCCTTGGAACCTTCTCTAGCCCTATGTCAGATCATCAGTCTAGTACTAAACACTCAGACTGGAATGGAGTGAGTGGGGGGAGAAGGAATTGTCTTCTTACATATGGGTCCACAAGAAGAATGACCACCAAGCTCCCCAAGATAAAGATGGAGGCTGGGAGAGACATGCACTTGGGCCCAGCTCTCTGGGGTCGGCTTTTCACAGAGTAAAGACCAGACCTCCTTCCTGAATGTTCAGGAAACTTCTGCTCATTTAGATCAGGGCCTGGCTTGTTTGTTTACTCAGCAATAAAGTTATTCTTATTTCTGGACACAGATACCACCTGCCATCTGCTTCCTGATTTCTGCCCCACAAAGCATTGCTGCTTTTAGAATTAACGTCCATTAATTCTGCTCAGCCTCTGTCCTCCAGAAATCACACATGAATGTTTAGAATGAGAGATTCCTTTGGTGCAAAACCTGCATGGACTGTTGGCTTTAAAGGGTTGCTGAGTATTCTTAACCCTATCTTTGACCAGATGCAGAGATACCTTCCCCATGATGCCTCAACAGAAATCTGCTGGCATTTTAGTTCCATATTTCTAGGGACAGGAGCCTTTACCTTAGCATAGAGTAATTCTTTCATTCGGCTATTGTAAAATATCAGCAAGCACCTTCTCTGGATATGACTCTATGTTACATGTTGGTGAAAATAAAGGAAAGGAGGAAGGAAGGGGGGAAATGAGGGAAGCAGGAAAGAAGGAAGAAAGGAAGGGAATAAAAAATGATCTTGTCAAGGCATGGCCTAGGGGACTATACAAAAAATATATTAAGTTTAAGGAGGTTTAAGTAAGATATGTATATAATGCAATGAGAGCTCAGGAGTAGGGACACCTACTCAAAACAATTGCATAAACCTGGAGTCCAGTCCCAGCTCTTTCACTTCATAAATGACTTTAAACAAGTTACAAACTTATGTTGGGTTTCCCTATCTATAGCACTGGCTCAACAATACCTCGAAGCATTGTTTTGAGGAACAGACGAGTTATCATGTACGAAGGTCTCAGTTTAGAGGTAGCTATCATCCTCATCATCATCACCACCATAGCTACGGTTAATGCATTGGTCCAGTATTGTGGTTTTCAGTGCAATTTTATAAATACTTCATGAATAACGTGTTTTCCCGCATTCACTATGGTGACCTTCAAATCTGTCCTCCACCAGCCACCAGAATGAAATGAACATACCCTGTCTTACTTACTCCCTCCTTTGTCTGCCCATTTCCCTTTGACCGGACACAAAACTCCTCATTTGGTCTCCAAGAATGTGTATACTTTGGCACCCCCCACACTTATCCAGCTCCATCCATACCAGGCTCCCCTCTGGGAGCTGCACCCCAGCCACCCTGGCCCTCTGTGTTCCTTCACAGGGACTCCACACATGCTGTTCCCTTTGGCAGAAATATTTCTCCTCACCCTTCAGATCTCAGCTCAGGAATGACTGCCTCCAAACATGTCCCCTCACTGGCGAATTCTCTCCTCCATAGGCTGTCATGACCCCTACATTTCATCTTCACTGTCATCACCATGACAACTTTACATTCACGTGCACAGTTGTTGCATTACTATCTATCCCACTGCCAACACCTCGAGACCCTAAGCCCTATGAGGGTGTGATTTTGTCTTTCTTGTTCACCCTGGGTCCCTAATGCCTAATACAGTGCCTGACACATGCTAGGGACTCAATAAAGATTGGTCATGTCATTTTCACTTGACATACAGAGATAAAGAGGCAGATAGTATCACAACCATTTCATAAATGAGGAAATAGAGTCTCTCTGAAAAGTTAACCTATGTGAGCAAGGTTCGTGACTTCCAGTTCCACAAGGCTGAGACCACATGTCTACCCCACTGTTGCTGCCTCCCTGGCTCCTCCACTTCCACTTTCATGGTTGCTCCTGGCCATGCTCCCCTAAAGGACCAAGAACAAATGAACACCTTCCACAATCTAAACCTGCACATATGTGAAGTGAGTTTTCCTGCTCCAGCTCTGCCACCATTTTTTTCTTGGCTAAGGATGTCTCTGTCTTTAAACTATTCCTCATAAATTAGATTCCCTGGCTGTGGAAGTCAGACTACATTGAATGTAATGTGAAACTGAACTCATTTAGGCAAATGAGAGAACATATTGGTGCATGCAACTGGGAAGTCGAAGGTGTGGGCTTTAGGTACAGCTGGATCCAGGGATTTGTATAACGCCATCAGGGCTTTCCCTCTCCCTCCTCCTTCTCTCTTTTTCTTTCTCTCTCCATTTCATGGCTCTGTTGGGCTTTTTAATCCAACTCACTGTATCCATTTAGAGGAACATTGGACCCCACAGCTCCAGGTTCACCTCATCCTTGGAACTATTAATAATTATTTCAGTGGAATGAGAGGGCAAGCTCTCTACAACATTCAAATTACTTTCCCCAAAGAACTCTCACTTGCCCTCTGTGGGTCATAAATTATCTCTAGACCAATCACTGGGTCCAGACATTAGAGACCTGATTGGCTAGCTTGGTGTAGGTATCTGCTGGGGTGACAGAAGCACATATTTAAAAGTTCAAAAAAAATTGCTTGACATACGCAGTGGCAGGAAGGAGAAGGTGCTGTGCAAAAAAAAGCAGAGCTAAAGTCCAGCACACAGCTCTTCTACCCTCTTGGCCCTTTGTAGAGGATCATCTGTCACTCTTTGGCTTCAGGATGTGCCCCGATTCTCTAGGTAGATTCTGATCTGTGACAAGCACAGTGAGACCTATATGGCTCACTATCACATGATACAAAATTATTAATAGAGTTTACAGTTACCTCTTTGATTTTTTTTTTTTTTGGTTTATTTGTTTTTTAGTAGCTGTATCACATTGCTGACTCATACTGAGGCCACAATCCAAGGGGGGGAAAAATAACCCAGATACCTGTCCCATGCAATCAAAGTTCAATTCAGAGAAGAATTTTCTCTCTGCTGATGACACTGCCAAGAGGTTACCCTCATAGCCCATTTTGACTGTTAAACTGCACACACGATTAAGGACATACGTGATCGTCTTGTTCTGGAAGTCAGAATAAAAGCTGATACCAAGCAAAACACACTCTGCTTAGTAAATGAACTGCCACGTGCAATGAAGCCCTCTTCTGGATGGCAACATGAATTAGGTTGCAGTAATGAGACTAATTTCCTGTGGGGTTTGTGGATTCAGTCTCTTTTCTTAGTAGTTGTACGTCACACCATGGAGAAGCAGCAAGGGCTTTGGCAGAAACCCCAGCTATGATGCCGAGAAGCCCGTGAGTCATTTATTATAGGCCAGCTGCTCTGTCAGATGGGGGACAGGAGGGTAAAGAGAACAAGCAAGAAATCTTGGACCCATGGAAGATATTGAAAATGGATATTTCTGCATCTGGGAAATACAGACAAAGTAAAGTTGAACCTACTTCTTCAGCTTTTCTAGGTATTATCACCTATCTAAAGCTGTCCCTTGGTTTTGAACAAAATGGAGGTTGTCTGGATGGAAATAAATGGCCTTTCTATTATTAATCGTAGCTTTTTGTCACTGGTGGGAAAAATCCAAGTGGAAAAGACAATTCTAATTTTGCCTTTGGAATCCTAATACTATGCTAGTCCTAAATCCTGAGAGTTGACATAATTCACAACATTCATATCATGCAGACACTTAAAAAATTACCTTTAAAGACACTGATTTGTAAATGGATTCAAAGCCTCTAAAGTTTCCATTTAAATAACTAATTCAGCTCCAGTTAGCATTAAAGCCATGGTTCTCAAACTCTGACCATCAGAATTACTTGGAGGACTTGCTAAATAATAATGCCACTCTCCAGAATTTCTGATTCAGTGGGTCTGAGTTAGGGCCCAAGAATTAGCATTTCTAACAAGTTCCTAGGTAAAGCTGATGCTGCTGGTCCGGGGATCACATTTCGAGAAGCACTACACTAAAATCTAAATACATTACCCAATACATGAAAGACATAAGAAGAAAGCAAAGCTACCTGACTAAGTACTCCTCAAACTTTAAAGTACACACAGATCTTCTGGGGTCTTGTTAAATGCAGATTCCAGTTCAGTAGGTTTTGGGTGGAGATTATGTGTTTCTAACTAGCTCCCAGGTGATGCTGATGCTACTGGTCTAAGAACCCCAGTTTACTCTCTAACACAAAAGAGTTGAACTCTAAAGGCAGGGCAATCATTCACAAAACAACATTTCATTCTGATTAAATAGTCCCACTGGAAATAAAACTCCTTGCATAGAGGGAGTATATTTTCTACTTTTTGTATCAATCACATTCTATTGGAAAGTGCCTTGCACAGAGGAGGACTAAGACAATTTAATAGTTCAATTCAACAACACATTCTGAGTATCACTATTTGCACAGCAATTTTCACTGTCAGGGATATAAAAATGAAAGAGATGAGGGCTGCTCTAATCATAACACCTGGTCCTTAATAATTGTTTTAATATTCCAGAATGTTAAATTGTTGTAAGCAATCACCAAAAAAAAAATCTATATCATATCAAGACAAAGCAAATGGTTAAGAATAGCTGCAATCATGATACTATTCTTGCAACTTCTGTATAAGCTGGGAAATTTTTCAAAGTAAAAAATTTAAGAAAAGTAGTTTTAGAATTTGGGGGAGGATGTCTTAGGAAAATGAGATTTTATATATATGAATACAAGAGTAAACCACTTAAGAAGAAAATAAGTGAAGTAATATCTTCTAGTATGTCCCTTGGCTTTTTAAATAAAAATTTATTATTTAATAAGATAACTTTACTTATAAATGAGTACAATTAATTATAAAGGCAAAAAAGCCATATTTCTGCTAAAGTATAATGACACTATTTTTAAGAATAAAAAAAATCTTAGATTAATTCTTCACTTCTCATTTTTAGTGGCTGGCCTGAAAAGAATATTAAATTCCTGAGTCTGTTTCCCTGCCAATAATGGGGACACCTTCTGCTTTCAGTGATGAAAGCACTCCAGGTTTGCCTAGATTTTAAAGAAAATGTCAAAGTACCATCCTTTCTATTTGAGAATGATTTAGAAATGCTTTGAGATATATATATGTGTGAGTGTGTGTATATCATATGTATATATTTCCTGTTCTGGTAGCAATTATGTTTAAAAGTAGTACTAGCTAATGTTAAGGACAGTATAATTAAACTTGTGAATGGATACATTTTGATAGTGTCATCAAATATTACAATAGTTTTGGAAAGCAGTTGGCAATAAGTATGCATTAAGAACCACACAAATATTACTTATTGACTGGGTAATCTTAGTTCTAGAAAATTACTTTCTAAATGTAAAATAATAGAGGACCCAATGACTCTTGAAGCCTCAAACTGAAGGGGAATAAAAAATAAGAGAAATATTCAGTAATGTGGAAATGTCTGCTTAAATTATGGTTTATTAATTCAATGATACACATGTCACCATAAAAAATCATATCTGTGAAGAGAGGTGATAACATAAGGAAATGCTTATACCTAAGGATGAAAAAGATGATGATGATGACCTATGATGATGATCTGTTATAGAATGGGACCCTCTAAAAATTCTAAGAAAAAAAGTTATAGCTACATAAGGATTATGGTTGATTCTTAGCTTCTATTTTCTTCTTTTAGACTTTCTGTAATGCTGTTACTGCTGACTTTATGATACTCTATTAAAGAAGAAAAATCATGCTCAAAAATGTCAAAATCATTCCTGAGCTATACATTGTATCTTTATTTAATAATGCAATAAGTTGGGAAGTGCTCCTGAAGCTTGAATTTCTTCCCCAAGCCCCACAAACCAAAGCTGCTACCACTGGGAGGGCATTGCTCCACCCACAGAGCTCCAATTCAGCCTGAGTCTGTAAACGGATCAAACTGCATCATTTTGTTTCACAGAGCCTTTAAAGCATAGTGGATCAATTTGTAGACTCTAAAGTCAGAGATGCCAAGTTTGAATCTGGACTCTCACCTTTTGTTGCTTTGCCACTACACTGTATTTCTGCCAAAAGAAAAAGGCTTCTCAAAATTCAGTGCTCTCTGTACAAGAAAAGAATGGACTCTCTCAATGCTGCCTATGAGATGTGTGGATATTTACGTGCATGGTGGCCACAAACTCTGGGAATTAGACTGATACAACTTGGTATCACTGCTAAGCTGCCATTTTACAGGTTCTGCACCTTGTGCAAATGACCTAGGCTATTTGTGCCTCAGTTTCCTAATCTGTGCCACAAGCCCACCTGGCCCATAAAATAAGTGGTGGGCTTAAATTAGATAATGTGTATATAGGTGTTCACTGCAATGTCTAGCATGTGGTAAGCACTCAAAAATCACAGCACTACTGTCTGTCTGGAATTTATGGGGTAGAGGGATCTTTGTTCTAACCCCATTGTAGCTCCTTCTTGGAGTTTGACGGGTAGGGTAAAGGTGGATTGAGGGAAAAGGACCTGATATTCGGGGAGCCAGAGCATATATTTATTCCTGAAAAAAGACAGGTGTGGTGCACAGATAGATCAACTGGACCAATTGGGTCCAGTTGAGAAAATCTTCTCTCGGTTTCTGAAAAATCACTAGCACCCCGAAGAGCAATCCCAAGCTCAAGCAACTGCTACCCACAGACAGATGTACACTGTGGTTCATTCCGTCCAGAGGGCAAGAAGTTCAACCTGTGAAAAATGACTACAAGGGGGAGAAAATTAGAGCCCTGGACAGACACCATTTTTCAGGGTTTACTATAATTACTTGTGTTACAGTCATCCTTTTCCTTTGCTTTGCTTTGCTTTGCTTTTGCTTCTCATCTTGAAGATGTAGTAGGAGACCCTTGAAACAGGCTGGTGGAGGGTGCCATCCTCTCTCTGTCAACTGAACTGGTGGGGAAAATGGGCCTGAGCAAGAGGAGGTGAGCTAGACTCAAAATTTTATGAGCTGAAGGTTTGTTACACAAACATAATGAGTGAGATGTGCAACGTTTGGGGGATGGTCACGCTTGAAGCTCTGCCTCAGGGGGTGGTGGCATGGGCAATATACGTAACCGTAATATTTGTACCCCCATAATATGCTGAAATAAAATAATAAATAATAAATAAATAGCTGGAGAAAACTTTGTGATCCAAATATGGGATCCCTTGTCCATCTTGCTCACTATTTTCTCCAGAGTCTAAAAGAGCACTTGGCATATTGTATTAATAGGTGTCTAATGCATGCTAGATGAACAAATCAATCACTATAACTATTTCAAAATTTTCTATAAAAAATCAAGTTTAATTACACATATCTGAATAGCTTGACATTTTTCCAAGTATGTGATGTTTATAAAATCAAAAATATTTTTATTTTGAAAAGTAAATATAGGGCATGATTTCTTTTTTTATGTAGAAGATGCAGGGAATAATTTTTGGAAAGGAATGTGAGAAAACATCAACAGTGGGGGAGGAGCAATGCTTGACATGTTTTACACATTCATACATTTTATGCTTACCAAGGAAAAGAATGTTGAGTGTTTGGGTCTGTATTTTAAATTGTGTAAATGAATTAAAGATATGTCTAGTCTTTGTCTAGGTGAAAAAAATATCTTGTAATGCCCTTACTAGAGCATTTGTTCCAACAGATTTCAAATGATGCCTTCAAAATATATACTAGCACTAGTCTACAATTATTGAGATGTTCTCTGTTGTTCAAAACTGGTTTTTGCCCAGAAGATAAAGACAAAAAACAGGCATTAGGTATTAAGTTTTAGATTTTTTTAAATCATGTCCAAAAGAGAAACTGTACTAAAATAAAAAATGGTGTGGCGATGGACATGTGGGGTTTATCATACTATTCTGTTTACATTATATATTAATAGATTTTAATATTTCTGTAATAAAATAATTTTAATGGTTACTTTCATATCATTTTTCTAAATGTGTAATTATTAATTCTATGCACTTAAAATTACATTATGTTACTTATACTTTACTTCAGCATGTGCTGGAATTAAACCAACCAATTTATTTTTAATGAACTCAGGGAGGAATTTTCAGTATATTCTTAAGGTTTATAGTTTGCTACCAGCTTTACTCAGTGCATGATGGATAGTTTCTATTTTAAAATATGGCATTTGTTGTGATATAATTTAAATTACTTTTCTGCTGGGAGCATGCGTTCTTCAGAGTTACAATTATGTGAAGGGAAATTATATATCATATTCCTACTTTATCTTCCTTTATAGTTCTTGTTGTAGTTACTTCCACTCAGGTACAATTACATTAGAGAAAAGATGTCACATTTATATTAAGAACAATTCTATTTAGAAATTCATTTTAGTTCTTAGTTAATTACAAAGGAAAAATGGAAGCCAATCTAAAAATAAATAAGAGTCAAGGTTCAAAAATAGCAGAACTCATATATAAAGTGCTATATGTAATCAATAATTTAGAGTTCTCATAAGCTCAGTTAACAGTATAAGTTACTGTGTCTTAATTATATGTTAAGAAAAATATTTTTAGATTTTTCCATTTACTATAAATGTTATGTATGCTTATTGTAGAAAATTTGGAAACTAGAGAAAAGCATAAAAATAAGTTAGGATCACCCTGTGATCACTACACACAGATGTAATCACTATAAATATTTTGCTATATTTCCTTCAAGTCCACTTCTTGGCTCACATAGGATGTGATATCAATAGCCCACTGTATTTTACAATATTGGCACCCTTATAGGTTCTAGTGTTCTATCTTATACATTAATTTCTACGTTGAAAAATACATAATAAACTTTCTCCCATTTTATTAACTATCCTTCCTAATACATGCAGACTTTTTGGCTCAATGTTTTAGCTACACCATGATTTCTTTAACCCATCTTATAAGAAATGTAGAGTGTCTATTTTTTCCTATTATAAATGATGCTATAATCAATAACCTTATAAAAATTTGTTCACATTTTTATTTCCAGTTGATAAATTATTTGAAATCAAATTTCTGAGTCAACATATAGGAATATATTTAATATATTTATCTGGGAAAGAATAATAAAAACTCTCTAAAAGTTGAGATTTAGTCCACCATTGATAATTCCAGATATCCACATTCTATGTTTTATCTTTTTAAAAACATAATTGCCAATTTGAAAAGTAAAAATGGCATCTCCTATAGTTTTCATTTGTTTGTTTATAGTTTATAATTATTGGTGAGACTGAACATATCTACCTGTGCCATGGCATTTCTATGTTTTTTAAGTGCTTACTATAAAAATCTCCTTCAGTTCAATCCAATCACCTTATCTGAAATCTGCCATGTTACAGGCATAGATATAAGTGCTGAGAACAGAAAATGAATGAGACATGGACCCCATCTCAAAGGATTTCACATTCAGGTAGCAAAGTAGACATATGAATGACTAGTTTGAATCTATTATTAAAAGTGCTATATGGACATATGTATAAAATGCTAGGAAACTACAGATAAAAAAACAGAAAACTCTCCAAGTATCAGTGAAGAATATGCAGAAGTTGTAAAGTTTGAGCTGAGCTCTGAATGAATATGAATTCACTAGGCAGGTGGGAGAGGGAAAACAGAGTGTCCTGGCATGTGGAAAGACAGAATTAAATTCTTGCAGACTGATAGAAGAGACAAACAGCATATTGTGAAGGATATTATGAAGCCAGCCAAGGGTTTGAGCTATATTAATGGAAAGTAGGGATTCATTGACATGTTTTTGAGCAGAGAATGGACATGAAAATTTTGAATTGTAAAAGTGGAAGAAAAGGAAGATCTGGAGTCATTTGGGGGGAGACAGAGAGAGATAACAAGCACAAGTCAAGAATAACTGTAAAGTAATGTTATTTTTGTTTTAAAAGGTTGCGATGAGAAAGAGGTAATTCCTTTTGAAGAATTATTTCTTTTTCAAAAAGCCCTAAAAGTAGCTGTGATAGAATGCATTATTTTTCCCAACTTTTCACCACTCCCCATATCCAGCCCCTTTCTAGGTGACTTTGCAGTCCTTCCAAGTAGAATGCCCCCCCCCCATTGATGTTGGGCATGACCAGATGACTTGCTTTGGCCAGTAGGTGGAAGTAATTTTGCACCAGTTCCTGTCTAGACTTCAAGAAGCATAATGTGTTTCCATATGCCAGTCAGAAAACTTTCAGTCTCCACCAGGAAAAGAATGTGCCCCAGGGAGACTGCCACCCCCAGAAGAATGAGACATACATGGAGAGACCTGAATGAAACCCACAATCTGGAGCTAAGCCCAACTGAGCTCAGCCTAGATCAGCCAACCACTCGGTTGATGGACAGATGTGTAAGCCAGAGTTTAAGCATGGCTTGTCATATAGCATTATTATGTCAAAGGCTAACTGATACTGGCATATTCCACTCCCTTTCTAGATAAAATCCATCTCTTTCTAGAGACACTTCTATAAAATTACAGTTGGGCTAATACCTTGTGCATTATCTGGAAACTGGGATAATACAATTTGAAGTTTCTAATGATTAAATGTAGCCCAGTCCTTCCAATTGTAGAATGTCATCTCATCAAATAGAAGTTGCTGATGAATTTCCATCCAGAATTAAAGTACTCACATGTTTTACATAAGAAATCAATCAACTATTGATTCTGTGAGGCCGACATGCATCATAATAAAATGCTAAATAGACAGACATGAGCTCAGCTCCAGTTTGTAAATAAGAATATTTACATCTTTGTTGCCTCCACCTGGTTGGTGTTATATGTAAGCTGCTGAGTGGCATAGAGGTTTTTTAATCAGGTTGTAATAGACTTCCTCATTCTGCTCATTAAGATAAAGAAAGGTTTGCCAGGGAAATGGTCTATTAGGTGGTAATTTGCTTTCACATGCAAATTAAGGGATAATTAGTTTTGAATATCTGGAGATGAAGAATCTATGTGTTTGACATATTTTCATATGTAGCCAATACCAAAAGTTCAAGTATCTTTTCAGAGAAAAGAAAGGTTCTTTGAAAGTTAAAAGAGATTAAACAATAAGCCATTGTGAATATACACTATTCAGGTAAATATTATGGTGACATATATTTAGCTCACAATTCAAAACCAATCTTTTTTTTTTTAACTTTTTAATTTTTTGAAGAGGCTGACAAAGTCTGAATGTCACCATATTTCCCTTTTCTTTTGTTGAGACACGGTGTTGTTTAAAATAGGGTTGAACCATGATTTAAACTATTTTAAATAATTAAAGGCAGATTCCTGTGCCTTCCATTAATTTGAAGAAGCACTTCCTCTTTTAACACCTTTTTTAAAAAATAAATTAACAGTATCTTTGTCATTGCTTAAACAGGAAGTATAAGAAGGCTTAAATGATTTCTTGCCTTTGTAAACTGTTACTTGGTCTTCTCTCGCACTTTAAATTTATGGAAACAATTAAAGTATGTTTCATGATGAAAACTTCAAAAAGTCTAAGGCAGAGCAACATCCAGTGATTAAAAATGCCTCAAATTTGAGTATAAATGGCGATTCTCCCCCCATCACATGTGGCATCTGGCCCTTTGGTGCTGGGACATCTAGCACCATTTTGGTAGTGGATGACTTATCTGGAAGTAGATGGTCAGCTTGTCTAAATCAACCACAGGAAAGTATAATCGCTGAAAAGGACATTTCCTGTGATTTATAAAATTACCAAAAAGTATAATAGTTAAATCACATCTGGTTAGGCTAGTAACAAAACATCTTTATTGGAAAGAATAAAATGTTATGCAGTTGGGACGACACAGAAGAATGAATGATGGGCGACTAGATCTAAACAGTAGCCAGCACATAGTTCCTAGGAATGGGGAATGGCAAAGATTTGTTTCAAAAAGGAGGAATAATAAATATATTTTGCTAACTGCTTCTTTGAATGTTAAGCTTATTCCTGTAATAAATTTGTCTACCAAAAGGATCTGGAAGATCTATGATGTATGAGGCACAAGGAACACAAAAACTATAAGACAGCCACATGGCTACCAAGATCTGTAGAAGTAACAAAACAAATAAGATAAGACATGCTCCTAAATTATGTTAGTCAAAGAAATAGGTGATAAGTGTGAGATGGAAGACCACCAATGTCATGGGAAATTTCAGGTCATGGAGAGTGGATTCCTACAGAAAGAGATCGCATTTTCCCCAAAATGCATAAGATTTAAATAAGGAGACAGAGTAAACCATTCTAGGAAAAGGAAATGGTAGATATTGTCATGGGGTCAGGAACCTGAAAGGTGTATTCCTCTTACAGTAAGTAGTGTTGACTAGTTTCAACATGGAGAAAAGTGGAAATTTACACCAAGAAAAGATGGGTTGGTGGGGTTAAAAACCAGGCCAAGGAATTTGGAAACTAGCTTGTGAGCCACTAGAAGTTTTAGAGCAGGAAGATGATGTGCTAAAAACATTCTTTTGAAAAGTGAATGGGTTAGAATAAGAGAGATATGAGGTGAGGACTCCAACTAGGGGATTATTTTTGTTTGGGATGGGTTTCCTATACCTTCATTTTCCTAGAGTTTGTCATCAACAAAAACTAAGGGCCTCTGTTGACATAAAGCCAGGCGAGAAGTCAGACTCTGTTTTAGAAAAGGTATCAGAGACGCAGTTATATTTATTTTCACAGTGAATATAACTGATTTCTTTTCATTGCTATTTCACTTTTCACCATGAGACATCCATCATATTCTAGCAAGAGACTCTAAAGAGCAGACTAACCCTTAGCCCATCCCAGAGGATGGACTCACATGAAACCTAGTGAATGTGTGACAAGTAGATAATTATGCAAGATGAATAAGTTCTAGAGATCTGCTGTACAACAAGGTGCCTATAATTAACAATACCATATTGTGCATTTAAAGATTTTGTTAAGAGGATAGATATCATGTTAGGTGCTCTTACCACAAAAAACAAATAAACAAAAACCAAAGAGGCATGAGGAAACTTTTGGAGGTGATGGATATTGGAAATATTTCTTTGATTGTGGTGGTGATGGTTTCACGAGTGTATGCATATGTCCAAACTCTTCAAGTTGTATACATTAAATATGTGCAGTTTTCTGTGTGTCAGTTATACCTTAATAAACCTGTTCTTTAAAAAAAAAAGCAATGCAATAAAATAACCTAGTGGTCATGGAGAAAGAGGAAGAGGAGAAGGAGAAAGAAGTATATGGAAGATACTCTCTGTAGAACCTGCGGCAGGCTCTGTGGGGCCAAATCTCTGTGTCTGGGGTCAAAGCTCAGGGATCAAATAGACCAGAATTGAAAAGCTCCCCTCAAATTTCCACTACCCTATGGACCTTCGCTGTCTTGGAATATGGTTGTTTAAGTATGAAGTACAAGACTCATGGGGTATTCTCAGAGACTCTGTTTATATACTTGAATGGCTAACATTAAGATCACTTGAAAGAGTCATTATGCCACCCCTCCCTTCCACAATAAGGAGCCTATTTTGAGGGTTACATTTCTTTTTTACAGTGGGAGGTGACACAGACCCTGTGGTATCACACAATGATGGTGTAAAGTGGAAATGGTGTGGAAAGGTAAAGGAGAGAAATACAGAGGTGGGTGAGTTTACAGGACATGGCCACTGAGTCAGTGTGAGAGCAGCAAAGTAGGGAAGAATGGCAGAGTGATCCATCTTGACCCTTGCTTCTCAGCCTGGATGACCAAGGGAAGGGCAATTAATTAATTAAATGAAATTAGTAAGTCAAAAGGATTTTGGTTCCTGACATGATAAGTTTGCATGCCTTTGGGACTTCCAGTTCCCAGCACACAAATGGAATTATTCTAGAGAGTTCCGGGACTAAGAGATTTAGGCATCATCTCCTAAACTATGATGGGATGCTTGAAACCAATGCTGTTAGAGAAGGTATAGAAAGTCAGAGAATTTTTTTTCAGATCACTTGGGTATTTTGGAAGAGAAAAAGGAACCAAGAGAAGTGGAGAAGAAATATTCAGAGGGCAGGAAGAACCAAAATTATCCTGCATCTGAGAAGCCAAGGGAAGAGGAACCAACCAACTACAACACAATAAAGGGGTTGAGGAGGAAGAAAACTGAGAGAGCGCATTTGACCAGGCAACATGGAGGTCCTTCTCTTAAAGTGGTGGGGGAAGTTATTAAATGAAATTGTTCAAAGAAACGAAGGGGTGTGAGTGTGAGTGCATCATTAGGAAGTGGAGATAGTGCCTGTGTAGACTGATTTTTCTAAAAATTTATTGGTGAACATATGAGAAAAATTATAGTATTGGTAGAAGATTAAGAAAGAAAGACTTGAACATAAGATAATGAGCTAGTGGAGACAGAAAAATACTATGACAAAATGAAATTTAATCCAACAAATATTTAGTGGGTTCCTACTCTGTACCAGATGCTGGAATAACCTGGACTTCCACACCATGGCACTTTTGTCTCAGTATTGAAGTGTTCTGTTTATTTATACCATTCACTCACTAGAACAAGAAATGTGACTTGTTCACCAATGTACCCATGGAAGCTAGTACAGTGTCTGACAGGTGACAGACTCTCTGCAAACTTTTATGAAATCCAGGAATGGCCCAGTCTCGACTTTTCAAAAGTTCTTCCCAGTTTTTACTCAGTTAACTCACTTTCGTCTTTGGGGTTTAAACTTGAGTACTGCTTCTTCCAGAAAGCCTTCCTTAATCTCCAGGACTGAGTTAGGCACCCACCTCTTCTGGGTGGGTCCCCATTATACCCTAGGTGTTCCTCCATCAAAGCAGTTTAAAGAGAGAAAAACAGATCAACAAGTAGTTTCAAGATTTTTACCAGTCCCTAAGCAAAGGAGAGAAATAGAAAGGAAAACTACAGTGTGGCTTACTGACTGGTTTGGAGACCCAGGGGAATTAATTTGCTATGCACTTCAGGTTTTTCATGAATCACTCCTATTGGTTCTCCTTTTACTCCTGCAGGTTTTCCCAGGGCTAGACTGACTAGCTCAGCTGAATTCAAATGAGCAGAGAAACCTCTAAATCAGCCTAGCAAGTATAGAATCTGGTTTTTCTCATACTGTCAATCTCATGTAAATAGCCAAGCCATGCACATTGTAAGCAAAGCCTGTTAGACTCCATCGCCTGGCTGGGCACCCAAGTTAAAAATGCAACTTGCTAAATAGTCTACCCAGCAAATAGCTTTCTTTGGCAGAACAGTGCTGTTCAATCCAGGAGGGAATTTGATAAAGTGCTTTTACTGGGTGGCAACATTTTGGTCTCAGCTTTCCTCAGATCACAGTGGGATAATGAAATTGGAATCCATTTAAACTTTCCATTTCACCCCACATGGCTCATAGACACCGTGTCAAACCACATCACACTGCAATAAATGTGCTAAAATTTACAAGCTTACTTCGCCTATTACACACAATACTCTTTGTCAGATTGGAAATAAATTATGGAATACAATTTCTTGATTTGCCCACTCATGTAGCTGTAGCAGAATCTCAAATCCAAGGCAATACTCTATGCCATGGAGATGCATAAATAACTGCATTGT
This sequence comes from Cheirogaleus medius, assembly GCA_008086735.1. Taxonomy (NCBI): domain Eukaryota; kingdom Metazoa; phylum Chordata; class Mammalia; order Primates; family Cheirogaleidae; genus Cheirogaleus; species Cheirogaleus medius. Next base: position 20,016,555 of record VBSM01000949.1, on the reverse strand, counting down.
TTCATGCCCAGTTTAGCAACAGAACATTCTCGCTGGCCAGTCTATGAATAGTACAGTCACTGCCAGGGGTCAGACCCAGCCAAGGACTTATATACCCTGTGTTGTGTGACAGGTTCTATCCTTGTCATTGAAGTATTTGTGATTGAAGTGTTTGTGATTAAATGATGTTTTTCTCCATATCCTGGTAAAAAAAACAAACAAACAACAACAAAAAAAAACGAGCCTAGATTCCACTAACCAAATCCATGGACAGTAATCATTGGATTGGAAGACTTTATAACTTAGAAAATTTTTGGAACCTTTCTCTTTGGTTTGTTTCCGTTTACTTTTTTTCTCTGTGGTGATCTTAGGCCATGAAGAATATATTAATATGAAAGCTCTACTTTCAAAAGATATTCAGAATTTGCCTACTGCTCACCAACTCCTGGTTCAAGCCACCTCCATCTCTCAGATTACTGGAGTAGCCTCCTCCATTAGTATTGCCTTAGTGTTTGCTCCTTTTATCTTCTATGTGGTGGACACTGAGATGGGCCACCAAGATCCAACTTCAGGGAAAGATCCATGGCCCTAGCTGCTGGGAGTGTGGTCAGCGGGAAGCCCTAGGTAGTGGTCAGCCCTTAATCATCGTTACTGTCAGTGAAGGACCTACATTCAATGACTGATCACTACTGGAGTGTAAAGTCCTGGCCGTCTCAGACCAAACAGGGACAGTTGTGAAGCTCCTGGTCAGAGGTAAATGCTGCCCTCGGGCTGTGTCACAGCTGGACCCCTCCCTCTGCCCCTGCTCTCTGGGGGTTGAGCCCTGCTGGCTAAACTCCATCTCAGAGTTGCTTCCCCAGCCTGCAAAAAGCCAGAGTCATCTGTTAACCCTCCTCATAACTCTCCCTCAAACCCTCTCTCCTCCATCTTCCAAAGCCTTACAGTGGCCCCAAGGCCCCCCAAGCCCTGCCTGCATGCACCCTCTTGCCCATTCTGCTTCAGGCATGCCCACCCCCCAAGCACATCAGGCACACCCCCATGGTGAGAGTCTCATACGTGCCCTCTGTTCCCTCTGCCTAGAAAACTCTTCTAGATGAGGGTGTGCTCATTTTTTTTCTATAAAGGGCCAGGTAGTATATATTTCAGGTTTTTCAGCCCCAAAATCTCTCCTGCAACTGCTCAACTCTGCCATTTGAACATGAAAACAGACACAGATAATGCACAAACAAATGGGCCTGCTGAGTTCCAGTGAAACTTTATTTATGAAAACAAGCCGCAGCCCAAATTCAGCCCGTTGGCTGTGCTCGCTAGCCCTTGCCCTAGGTAGCAGGTAGTCATGCATTGGCTCCTTCACCTCCTTCAGGTCTCAGCTTCCTTCCCTGACCACCTTACTGAAATCTCAGCCAACTCCCACACTGGTTATCTCTCTTTCTCACCTTATTTTCTCCGTGTTTTCATCACTATCTGGCACACTGCATTTTACTTATTGCTATATTCACCTTCCATCTTTCCCTGCTAAGAGGTAAGCTCCAACAAGGCAGAGATTTTGTCTGCTTTGTGTTCCTAGAACACTGACTGGTACCGATAGGTGCTGCATAATTATCTGATGATTGAATGAATAAGTGAATGAATTTTCAGATAATTGAGTATTTTCTCCAGTTTTTGTTGTGTGTGTACATTGTGTATTTGTTTCTGTTCTCTTGACATCCTAAGAGGGTCCTTTTATATCCTGGTAGAGTTAGGTGCTTAAAAGAATAAGCCCTTTAATGAAACCCATTGAGTTTTAAACCTCAGCTCAGTTATGTGTTGGCTGTGTGACCTTGTGCTTATACATAACCTCACTGAGCCTCAGTTCCTCAGTTTTCTCATCTGTAAGATGGAGATATAACACTGAATATCTCATAGCTGTGGCCCCCAACTCCCAGGACTGGTCCGTGGCCTGTTAGGAACCAGGCCATACAGCAGGAGGTGAGTGGAGGGTGAGCAAGTGAAGCTTCATCTGTATTTACAGCCGCTCCCCATCACTCACATCACTGCATAAGCTCTGCCTCCTGTCAGATCAGCAGTGGCATTAGAGTCTTATAGAAGCATGAACCCTACTGTAAACTGCACATGTGAGGGATCTAGGTTGCACACTCCTTATGAGAATCTAACACCTGATGATCTGAGGTGGAGCTGAGGCGGTGATGCTAGCGCTTGGGGAGCAGCTGCAAATACAGATTATCATTAGCAGAGAGACTTGACCACACAATAAATGTACTATGCTTGAATCATCCCCAAACCATCCCCCCACCTAGTCTGTGGAAAAATTGTCTTCCATGAAACCAGTCTTTGGTGCCAAAAAGGTTGGGGAATGCTATCTTATAGGGTCATTATGATAGCAAACACTCAGCTCAGAAAAGTCCCCTAGAAATCATACAATGAGAGGCAAATCATTAACTCTTTCCCTTGGGTAGTGTTCTTCCCTGGAGAAAATAAGGATCATGTTTATAAACTGGGTCCTCGTGTGTCTTTAACAAAAAACTCACATATACATGCAGGAGATCACTTTTTTTTACATAGCAAAAATAGATTCTAATAAGAAAAATAGAACAATTATAATGGTCATTGATTGAGTACTCACTCTGTGTCTGCTGATGGGCTGATAACTTTGCATGCTGCCATCCACATAATCAATAATGCATTGGGGAGGATCAGTGAAATGATTTTCTGTATGTCCTCACTTGCCCGGATATGTAAACCCAGCCAAGGTGAGGACACATTGTCAAGACGCAAACATTGTTGAGGGCACCCAGTTGAGATGTAAACTTCCCTGCTCCTACTTGAAGACCTTGTCACAACTGATAGATATAATTGCCCACACATTGCAGAATATGCCCGTGGAATGAACCTGGTCACCACTGACATTTGCTTTAGGTTGGGAAAGCAGAAAGAGAAATGGAGATGTCCTACTTGAGAGAGCTTCAACTACATTCCTCTTTCTGGGGCCCTGAACTTAAATTTAGATTCCAGATGTGATCTCCCTCTCATCTCCCAACTAGACTCTTTCTCTGCTATGGGGACCCTCACCCCTAGCTCATCCTCAGACACCAACTCTTGATGAAACCAGAAACCCAGAGCTAGCAAACAGATCTCTAGCATATCTGAAAATAGGTGCTGTTTGTCAAAATTATAATAAACCTTTGGAAATCAGCAGTTAGATGATTGTGGTCACTAGTACAGGAATTAGAAAGGTCACTGCTCCCAGCTTTCACCACCTGGCTTTTGGGATGGGTTGGTAGCAACTGGCCACTCATTTCTTGAGCAAGAATGAGGAGGGATAAATCTCTTTTAAACAACCCTCATTCCAGTCCATTCATTTTCCTGCTTCAAGTTATTTACAACAGCATAAGAAATAGATTTGTCCTGGCTGGTCTTTAAAGAGACAGTCAATAACAATATGAGAAATAATTACTATACCTGGAGAAAGTGGGCATTGATTTCAGCAACTACTGGGGCCTCAAAACTGAATTTCAAATATGTTATAGTAAAGTGATAGTCATTTATTACTTAACTAACTCGCTGAATTTACACTTAACTTGGGCTGAATGGAGCTGATGATGAAACTCTTAAATACAGACCTCATTTTTTAAATCACAATTCAGTTCAGCTACAAATATATTGAGTGCCTAATATTTCCAAAAAACTATGTTAGGCTCCAAAGACACAGTGATAAAGAAAATGGACCATCTCTGCCTGGAGACACTTGCATTCTTTTGGTAAAAGAAGATAATAAACCACCACACAATTCATCATTTAACTATAATTAAGGCAAGTGTCACAGGAAAAATGTCCATAATGGATGAACTCATTTGGTTTTGGGGGGATCAGGAAGTCTTTTTTGAAGAAGTCACATTTAAGCATTTTTTAGCACTAAAGCATTTTAAATTAAGTTATGTACATGTTTTAGACATAATGCTATTGCATACTCAATAGACTGTAATATAGTGTAAACATGACTTTTGTATGCACTGGGTAACCAACAAAATTGTCTGACTTGATTTATTGCGATATTTGCTTTATTGCCACGGTCTGAAACCACATCCATGACATCTCCGAGGTGTGCCTGTGCCATGTGGCTGAAGGCCAAAGATGGATAAATGCAGTAAAGTCCAAATGAGTGAACTAAGCAAGGTGTTGCAAACCAGGCTGAGGAGATTAGGATTTATCTTGTAAGAAATGGGATGCCATTAAAGGATTACAGCTAGGAAGTAGTGTGATCTCTCTCCCAGACCCTAATATTTTTAAAATTTTTTGAGTTCTTTCAATGTGTCAAGTACCATTCCAGGTATTTTACAACTACTAATTCTCACAACAACCCTATGAGATAAGGTATTAATAGTATCCCTCCTCTTACAGAGGAAACAGAGACAGTAAGCGATGAAGCAACTTGCCCAAGGACTTGATTAATAAGTAGTGGAACTGGGATATGAGGGATATGAGAGTCTAACTTTTCTCTCATTCAGGGGAATTTGAACCTGCAGAGAGACAGGGCTGTGTCCAAAACATGCATAAGGAGTTTTATGATACAGAATGGACAGATCTGTCCAAATGCTGCAGACGTGGGTAGCAAAGATGTGTGAGGTGGGTCTGGAATGGGTTATGAAGACATCCCATGATGAGCAGATTCCTGTAGGTCAGGACTGGCTGTCTTCTAAGTGGAAGGACTTTGGAAAGTGACCACATAGGAACATGCAGAACTAGCCAGCTACCAGTCATGTGTGATTTTTGTTTGTTTGTTTGTTTTGGTCCCAGCAATTTAAGTACCTGCAGAATCTACTCTGATACTTTCTCAGATCTCTTTTTTAATTTCTTTTTCAAGACAGGTTCTTGCTCTGTTGCCCAGGCTGGAGTGCAGTGGTGTGATCATATTAATAGCTCACTGCAGCTTCAAATTTCTGTGCTCAAGTGATTGTCTCCCCTTAGCCTCCCAAGTAGCTAGGATTACAAGTGCACACCACCACGCTCAGCTAATTTTTTAAAATTTATTTTTTGTAGAGATGGGGTCTTGCTATGTTACCCAGGCTGGTCTCAAACTCCTGGCCTCAAATGATCCTCCCGCTTCAGCTTCCCAAACTGCTGGGAAGCTGCCTATAAGGCATAAGCCACCACTCCTGATCACTTTCCCCGATCTTTTATTTTTTCAACAATGATATGAGCAAGGATGGAAAAAGCATAGCATGTTCTAAATGTAGTGGATTCTTACCATTTAAATCTTGGATAACTTCCCTAGAAGTCAAAGTTGATCCTGAACTCTAAGTGTAGCTAATGCATCTCTAAATCACAATAGATCTGATTATTCTCTCGGGAACTGAAGGAATGAGAAGGAATGGCTGCCGGTTAGAAGCTGTCACGGCTGCTAAGTGAATCACAGACATATGTGATTTAAGCTGAAATTTTACTTTTTAGGGTAAATGAAAATCAGCCAATCTTCTAATCTGGTGCATTAGGGAAGAAAGAAAAATGTGATGGGAGAGGATAAATGCACATCTTGCAACTGTAACCTCCAGCAATTTGCAAATCTGACAGGGGTGTCGCAGATGCAAGCTCCACAGTGTGTCTACAAAGGAGAACAATGGGAAAAAAATGCAAAAATGCAGTGACTACTGCTCTGCGGCAGTCCTTTGATTTGCCACTCCGTCCTTTTGACCACCTGCTTGTCCCATGACCTCTCTCAACCACCCTCATCCCCTTGCCAACTGCCAGCTTCTAACAGCCATAGGCAATTTCTGATGGAAGGGACATCCTTGGAGCATCATTAGAAAGAGAACAAAAGCAGTTTTGTAGCAAACTGGATTTCTGCTTTGTTAGTCATCAAAGATAGCTGCCACTGTTTTGTGTAAGTCATTCTTGGTCTAACACTGGCCTCAAACAACTTAGCATCCCCATGCCTCAGTTTCTTCATCTGGGAAATGGGGATAGTAATACTATCCTCCTCATAGTGTGGTTGAGAGAATTCAATGAGGTGATAATTCAATGAAAATGATAAAAGCTAATATTTCTCAAGGGGTTGCTATGCACCAGGCACTGTTTTAAGCACTTCACTTCTGCTAACTCTTATCAACTTTCTCTACCACCCTACAAACGCGCTATATGGAATGAAACCAGCTAACAGCAATATATAAGTGAATGGATGTGGCTGCGTTCTAATAAAATTTCATAATGAGGATAACTACTATTAATTGTATTACTATTATTTGTATTTTGCAGGTGACGAGACTGAGGCATAGAGTAGTTAAGAAAAGTGCCCGGGGTCACAAAGTAATGGAACAAGTGGTGCTTGAACAGATGCAGACTCTAATCCAGGGGTCAGCAAAATATGGCCCACCAGCAAGATCCCATCAATCACCTGTTCTTGTACAGCTCGTGGGGTCAAGAATGGTTTTTACCTTTGTAAATAATGAAAAACATCAAAAAGAAAATAATAGCTTGTGGCTACAAAAATTATATGAAATCTAAGTCACAATGTCCACAAATAAAGTTTTATTGGAACACAGCCACATCCATTCACTTATATATTGCCTTTCACTGCTTTCACTCCATATAGGCAGGACTGTATAGCCCTGACAGAAACTCTATGGCCTGCAAAGGCTAATATATTTGCTTTATGAGAAAGTACTTTACAGAAAAAGTTTTCCAACCCTTGCTTTAAACCACTACAGGATAGAGCCAACCAAGAGTTCACCTATCTGAACCCTAGGTGCTGGAGGACCCAAAGGGGAAGTGGCTAGATCCTAGTTCTCCATTTGCATGTAAGACACATGCACACACTTATTTTTGAACATCTTTCTTGTAAGTAAAATTAACATCTTCAAGCATGCTGGAAGTGTCCCATGATTAATGAAATCTTTCACCAGTTTCCAAAACAGCTGAGCCCCCCTTGCAGTCAGGGACTGCTTGGCTGGCATGGCCACCCCTTTTGCATCAAAGGCTTCACACCTTCACCTGAGAGCTTCAATAATTCTCCCATCCCAGCCAAGAAAAACTCTGCCACAGAACCTCAGACCTTATTAAGTCTGTGCACAGAAAGGTAACTAGAGAACCACAATAATTATCTGGGTAATGAGTTAAAAATCACTCTTGCCTAAAATAAACTGGTAATGAGTAAGTCCTGCTATTATATTCATTAAAGCAGAACTTCTTTCAGAGAGCCAAAAGGAATGGAGATGGTGTCAAAATCAGTGTTCAAATCAGGTATGCATTTCCAGGGGCACTGAATATGATTTTCCAAAGTAAAAACAAAGGTAAAACACATAATGGAAAATCCATCAAGTAAAGTTGAAGGGTCCTTTTAATTTCATAATGAGGATATCTAGCATTCGTTGAGAGGTTACCATGTGCCAGGAATGAGGCTAATAGCTTTATGTGGATCACTTCACTGTTCATTAAAATACCTCAGTTGGGTGGTTACTAATTTCATCCCCATTTTGCAGAAGAAAAACTGGGTCTCTGAGGAGTTGAATTACTTCCCCAAGGCCACACAGCAGATAAGTGGCAGAGCTGGCTTGTGGACTAGGCACTCCAGGGCATACTATTCTCACTCCCTATAGACATAAAAGTTGGCGAGACAGGTTGTGTGCTATGCCCAGGGCCACAAAGCTGACTGATAGCAGAGCTGGGACAATTGAGAACCTGAGTGTCCATAATGGGCATGGAAGAGGAAACACATGGGCATTGTGAAGAAGGAAGGGAAAAGAACATTTATTCTTTTGCCTCTAATCCCAAATCATCATCATCATCACAATCACCATGACCATCATCATCATCATCATCAAAAAAACCTAATATTTACCTAGAACTTAGTATGTGCCAAGCCCTATTCAAAGTGTGCTATCTCAGTTAATCCTAACAGTGCCATCTTATTTAATCCTTAAAACCACCCTTTAAGTCTGAACTATATTATCCTGATTTTATAGGTGTGGAGACTGAGTCAAAGAAAGATGGACTTGTTCTGTTCAAAGACATCCAGCTGGAAGGTTGAGGGTATAAGATCAAACAGTCTGACTCCAGAATGTACATTTGAATCACTGCTTCTCCCTGGTTTCCCTGTTTGTGGGCTTGGCCAACAATGTTACTCTTCACCTTGGAGCTTCAGGGTGCCTTTCAGTCTCTCACAGGGCTCCATGGTTCTCTTAGCTATTTCACAGCGCCTTTCCAATTGGATTACCTGTTCACATGACAGTCTCTTCCAACCACCCATCTTCATATATACACGTGTGCATGCACACACACACATACACACACTACGTGAACTCCTTCAAGTCAGCTACTCTGGGTGAGCCCTTCATCAGGCACAACATTTGAGCATCCTGAAAAATGTTGGCTAAGGGACAGCATGGTGACTAACAATCTTGGCTCTGCCAAAGACACATATGCTCTATAGCTTTAGATAAGTAACGTCTCAGGGCCTCACTTTCCTCATTTATTAAGTGATAATGGCGGCACCTACCCTGTAGGATTGTCGTTTAGATTAAAAAGGACTATCACATCAATATCTCAGCACAGCACCTGGCAAATAAGCATTTGACAAAAGACAACTATTATTAATAAAACTAGGTCTAAGGAATAAATAGATGGATGAATGCATAGATGGATGAACAGATGAACAGATGGATAGATGGTTGGATAGATGATTGGATGGATAATATTCTAGCTAGTTAGGACTGATTTTGAGAGTGAAAATGAGAAAGAAGAAAAATTTTTTGTATATAATAAGAAGTCTCTTTAACCTGCACAATTGGAGAATCTCTCAGGCTTCAAAAGGCCTAAAGGATCAGGCTGTTACCCACAGCTAAGCCAAGTAAAGCTGGAGAGTACCAATGAAGATGTTCATTTCTAAAACCCAGCCCAGAAGTTACTCTGCTGGACATTCACCGGAGTTATTTCAACATGCTGCTCCCAACATCATCTGTTAATGCCTACCAGAAGGTGAGAGAGCACGGGAATAGATAAAATTACAGATAAGACTGAAAACTCCATCAAGGCAAGAATTATACCTGTGATACTTTGCTGAGTACTGAGTACCTAGCATATAGTACAATTTCTTTTATATTTTAGCTCTTTGTTTAGTCAGGGTAAGCTAAATTCTATAGTCTAGAGCAAAACCAAATGAACTCCAAAATTCCAACAAGTGAACACTGTGAAACTTCATCTTCCACTTCTGTCACAATCTGATGTGGATTTTTTTATTTGGGTGGGTGGAAGACTGTCATTTAAGGACCCAGCCTCCTCCTTCCATCCTGTGGCTCCACTGTCCTCTACTGCATCTGCTACCTGCAGGTGGAAGACAGAGGAATACAGCAAGTGTATGTGCAGGACCCTACAGGAGGTTTTGTGGAAGTAAGGCTGACCTTACAACATTCCATGCTCCACTGGCCAGAATCCAGCCACACAGAAACTGAAGGAGGCTGGGAAATGTAGCTGTGTGGCCAGGAGAAAGAAGGAAATAATTTGGTGAATAACTAGCCAGTCCCCATCACAAAGTTCAATAAATATGTGTTGAATGGAAAAGCAAAGCCTGTAAGAAACAAAGAAATGTAGCCCTAAGGGTGGATGACATACAGTAGTGGGGAGGTGCAGAGTGGACCCCTACATATGCACACCTAAGGAGATCTAGTGCAGTCATTCTCTCGCTGGAACTTAAGCCACATGACTGTTCCCCGTGGGTAACTTCTCATGTGGAATCCCTTCTGCCCTGGACTGTTCCCCATGTCCTCATGTTCTGCTTTTAAATCTGTGCTGATGGCTTCAGGTGTGATTCCCAGATGTTGGGTCAAACTGACCTAGTGCTATCACTGGAAGTCAACTTTATACATCTCAACCCCATAACGAGGGGACAAGAAAAACACCCAGATTTAATTTCCAGTTAAGGTTCCAGAAGCAATTTGTTGACTTTTAAATTGGAAATGTGAGAAAACATGTGCCAAGCCCCAGGTATCAATTGAATAAGCAGTCAAGGCCTTCTGGTGCCAGAGATGCTATCAAATCAGGGCACTTATCACAGGCAGATTCATATTAAAGAGGCTTATATGTATGCATCTGCATCCCTGATACCCTGTGAGCATCTGGAGGGCAGGAACTGAATTATTCATTTCTGACCTTCCTGCAGGAGAGCTGGGCAGAGCTCGCATACAGTGGCAGGTGCTGGTAGTATACATCAGTCCTTCTAGTCTACCTACTATCTCTCAGCTTCATGCACCAGTGTCCCAGTTTGCCTTTGGGCAACCATTTCACTCTCCACATTTGGTCTACGAAATTAAAGGTGACTCCACCCCCACCTTCAGAGGTGGTCATATGACCCTGGCCTAGCTAGTCCCAGAAGTTCACCAGGCACAGTACCTGGATTAAAGATGTTCATAGGACCCAGACTAAGTCAATCATTTTCAGCCCTCTGAAAGGACTGTTAAGGAACAGCAGCTCTCTTTCTGCTTGGTTGCAAAATTATGAGGCTACAAATCTGGGTCTTCCAACAGCTGGTACCTCATGGGAGGAGCCTGCCTGAGAGTAAAGTCACCATAGAAAAAAATATGGCCAAGAGACGGAGAGGAACCTCTATGTGACAATATTCAAGCCCCTGTGTTCAGTTTTGCCTGAAACTGGACTCCCTGTACCTTTTCAGTTAAGGGAACCATATATACTCTATTTTGAGGTGGGCATTAACCCCTTAAAATTAGAGGGTTTGTTTTAAGCCACCAGTTTGTGATACTTTCTTCTAGGAGCCCTAGGAAATTAATGCAAAGTCCCAGACTCTTTGTGTTACTTCTGAATCCAAAGTCCAAGAGGTCTGGCTTCAGGCAGAACAGGGAACTTAGAACTCTACCTACATTCATTCCTGAGGTATCATGACCACACTTTCTCCATTATTAATTGTTTTTAATTCACTCAGTTAATGTCCCATTAATGAGCATTATGAAGCACTTTAAGCCAGGATATGGCTTTTCTAAAGATGTTCTGAAGCTTTGTCACATGCAGAAGGCACTCTTAACTCTGAAACCCGCAGGCTGAAAGTCAATTGTGGCCGCAAACGAGTTGCTTAGCCATCATCAGCACCAATCCTGTGCTGCATACAACAAAGTCAGACCGTCTTTTTGTTGGGAGGTGTAGGAGTCCCTGCTCCCTTCTCTGGTTTCTCCTCGCACATTATTAACGTGTAATGAAGAGTAGGTTCTGCTTTATTGATCTTCAGACCAGAGCTACGTGCAATGCTGCCTAAGAAAAGCCCCAAAGGATTTTATTTGATTTTTGCACAGAACAATAATCTCCCTCACCAAATTGGCTGATGAACTGGTGGGGTTTTCACCTTGAAATTGTTGACAGGGTAGCCAAACAGGAATGTCTATATTTGCTAATCCTTGCTCAAATATACATCCCCACTGTTTGTACCCTGTCAAGTGAGTCCCTGGGAAATAGCAGGCCACAGTGTGGAAGGGGGAGAAGTGCAGTACAGGAGAAACTAGAACCTTGAGAGGATGATGACATGCAGCACAAAGCGGCAATGGTAGGGTTTTGTCTTTGCAGAATGACAAGCTACAGTCTCCGCTCAGCCCTTCCTCTTTTTCTGTCCCCACTCTCAGAACATTCCTAACTAGAAAATCTAGAAAATCCCCAATCCCAAAACTCCAGAAATGCCCTCTCTTCCTTTGCTATGTCATAGTTTTACCTGACGTCTTTCATGGGCTCTTTCATAGTAGCTAAGCCACGTGTTGCTACTTGGAGTTGAAAACTCAAGAGTCAGCTTCTGTGCAGTCTGCTGGGCTCAGTTCTTTGGCTCTGCCTGAAGTCAGATAAGGAAACAGCCTTCCAGGGAAGATCAGATAAGAGCCCAGGACACAGAGCAGCAAGTGCGCCTGGCCTCAGGAGAATGCAAATGCTGTCAGAGAGCCATTGTCACTCCTCGACACCCCCAGGAGCCTGGGGTTTGGGGTTGCCAGTCACTCCCTACCCCCAACAATAAGTTCCTGCCATCTCCATGCACTGAAACCACATGCAAAATCCCATTTGGGAAAGACCTCCCTCCTGTGCTCAGGCATGTCCTTTGGTTCCTGCCTTTATAGAACAAGCTTTTCAAGACCTTGGAAGACATCCTGGGGGAAGCAAAACTGACAGCCCATCCTGAGTCCACTTGTCAGCGGGAAAGGTGATGAGGATCCTCCATTTCACTCTTACAGAGAAAGAGAGAAAAACTCAGATCCAAATTAGAGATGGTCCCAGATTCTGATGGATTCATCTCTCCTAATTGCCTTTGTAGCATGTCTGTTAAATTTAGATAAGGCTTAAAGAGGGCCAAGAAAAAAAATCCAAAAGGGAGCCACAAAAATGATTAAAAGGTTGTAAAATTGGGGCTTATGGATGGAAGAATTGGGGGTCATTTATCCTAGAAAAGAGAAGGCTGAGGAGGGACATATAAAGACTTCATACAAGATTAATTATGTAAATAAGCAGACACCCAGCTGGCCTGGAATCTCAACCATTTGGCAGGGAGAGTGGGTATTGAGGGGGGTGACTAGGAGTTTTAAAGTCATTAGTTGCCTGCACAGATTTCTGGAGGGCTCCACTGTTGCTGAGTAATACAAGTTATGGATACACCAAGTCCATTTTAATGAGCCCAGTCTATGCCCACCAAAAATCCTTTCCAGCGAGCATGTGAAAAAGATTTTTTTCTTTGTCCACTGCCACAATAGAGGCCTTGTAGGGGTCCCTGCATGATGCAGACTTCAGGACTCATCCCTTCTTCCAGTTCCCAAGCAGGGTCAAGTGTCAGGAGGGCCAGTCAGGGCCTCTGTCATCAAGGCAGAAGGATGCTGGAAAGAACACCCCCTCAGTGATGAGCTAAGCTTGTCCAGATGCCTGAGAGATGTCCCCTTGCTCAGGTTAGGCACAATGTGGTTGCTGGTCTACCTCCTGACCACATGGCGTCGATCTGACTTTCACTCAATAGGACATAAAGTGAGAACAGCTTGGTCCTTCTGCGCTCTGGACTCTGAACCTGGGCACAGAGATGGGTAAGAGGACTTGAGTCACATAAAATAAGGGTGTGATTTGAATATTAATGATACTGATAATAATTACCCCGGAGAACATTTAGTAAGCCCTTATTCTGCCCAGGGCCTTGAACTGAGCACTACTGAGGAATGATCTCATTTGATTACCACGATAGCCCTGTGAAAGAGAAAGTATCGTTTTCTCCTCTTCACAGATACAAAAGCCCTAAAGAGGCTAATTTGCCCAAGATCACAGGGACCTAGGTAAAATTTGAACTAGGCTTTCTAATATTTGAAGTCCATACCACTTTTTTTGTATGTGTTTGCTTTTTGTTGTCTTTTTAATGGCAACTTAGAACACATAATACAATTTCATATGTAGAATGTCCAATCATCCCTTTTCATGTTTTTGCAAACTGAGAGACTACCCTGCCATTCTGACTTCCAGAAACATTCCACAGAGTGTTGGCAGAGGAAGCACAGAGAAGGGCCACCCAACCCTGCTTGTGCAGGCAAGGAAGTAGTCCCAGGAGGAGGCACACTCTAGCCCCTTGAGGACACAGATGCTGTTGTGCTGTCTTGGTCTTTTCATGACACTGGGACTCATCTAGATACTTCAGACCATGTTTTATGCATATCCTAGTTCTGAGGGCAGTGGTCCAGTGTGTGTAGAATGGCCTGCAGAGCATATTCAAAATGCAGGTCCTAGGACCTCATACCCAGGAAGCCTACTTTGATAGGTCTTGGCCAGAATGAATAACCTGTGTGTTTATCCCCAAATATTCTTATGTGGGTGGTGCAGAGACCTCAAATTGAGGGGCAATACTTTAGAGTTGCTATTCCTTCTTATTTATTTTGCCAGACATCCTTTGCTTTCCCTAAACACACACAGACACACACACACACACACACACACACACCCTCCCTAGGGTTTTAGTCACTCAATAAGCATTTGCATATTGTCCAGATAGCAGAACATTGTGCTCATGCCTGAGGGAATATGAAGACTGCTGTCCCTCAAATGTTAAAAGTCTAGCAGAGGAGATAAGACAAGTAAACACCTGATCCACCGGACACTGAAAGTGAGTGTGGCCCCCAGAGAAGGGCAAAGCCCTAGGGGAGTTCACAAGAGAAACTGGTAGTGGATAAGAGCTGGAACCCAGGAAGACTTCTTGCAGGGCTGGCAAATTTAGAACTGGGAAGTAACCCCAGGCAAGGCTACAGAAACAGCCAAGAACTTAAGTGATCTGGGAGTCAGCTCTCTTAGCTGGGGATTAAGGGGCAAAATGGGTGAAGGGGCCAGGGGAATTACACAGATTCATGCAGATTGGATCATGGTGTGCTTTAATGCTGAATTTTATGGGCAGTCATTTGAGAAAGGGGCATGGGACAGATGTGATGGACAAGGCACAGGGCAATGAGTAGGAGGCCATCATAATAGGTCTAGTAAGAGATAATGAAGCCATTTACAGAGGTTTTTGGCAGGATTCATTACAAGAGAGAGGAAGAAGCAAGGTGCTCAAATTAAGTTTTCATTTCATTTACATACAAATAATATTAATGCTAATAACAAATCATTGAAGTGAGTCCCAGAAGGGAGCATTTTAATATAATTTTTGTTAAGATATGTGTTTAAAAGTAATAAAATAAATGTATTCTATAATTTAGACTTTCTCTAAATTACATCAGCCTTTCAATAATTAGTAAAATATTAACGAAAATTGACCATTTTTATAAAGAAGGGTTATCTTCATCAAGGTCATGCTAGATGATGCCGTAACTCTATAGAGGTAGAACATTCAATAGAGGAAAGCTTGCTGGATGTTTTTTATGCTGGTAGAGCTTTTAAAAATATAGTAAAGTTAGATGCAATAATCTTATAGTATCTGTTCCCTGAGAGAAGTTTGGAACATAAGATGCAGGAAGGCAAGAGATCAGAGTGGTAAAGGCTAAGGCCTCTGGATTAAGGTCACGTGGCTTCAAATCCCAATCTACTGCCCAGTAACTGTGTGATGCTGAGCAAGTGATTTACCTTCTTTGAGCCGCATTTCCCCGACTGTTAAGTGGGATTAATAAGAACTCCTAACTCAGAGCACCGTTGCCAGCATTAAATAAGATAATGTCTTTGAGGTACTGGCCACATAGTATGAACTCGTAAGAATCATATGTCCTTGTAATCACCATGGGGTATTTCCTAAGTTCCTAAACTTTAGAACGTGTTTCAGCGTTTCAGCAGCAGCAACACACGATGGGAAGAGGAAGTGACGGCCGTCTGGATCCCATCCTGACTCTGCCATGGGCAAGGTGGGGGACCCAAGGAGAGCCCCTTAGTGCCTCTCAGTCTCAGTTTCTTCCTCTGTACGATGAGAAGATAGGTCTATGCTGGAATTCCAAACCCTATTTTTAGAGCTCTCCAATTTTTTTTCTCAAATGGAATCTCTTCCAGAACCCTAATGTCTAAAGCGGATAAAAGCAGTTACTTTGGATGAAGTTTTCTCTCAGGGCCACAGTCTCAACTGCTTACTTCACCTTGTCCCTCTTGCATCCTCCCCAATTTAGGGACCTAAGTCCCCCTGTCAATACTAGACCTCTGTAGAACACAGTTTTAACCCTATGGGATTAGAGACCACCAAGATCACTTGAGATTCTAAGATTTGATCCTCAGGAGAAGAGGAGATGATAGGAGCTCTGCACTGGGAAGACGAAACAGTCTTTGATAGACATTGTAAGATCTCCTTGTAAAGTGTGTGTCCTTCAGAGTCATTATTAGAAGCTCCACACTCGATCACTTCCACGCTGCCCTTTCATGTCAATTCCAATTTAGAAGTTCTGGAGAGGGAAGTGGAAAATGCCAGGAGGTGTTTAGACACAATGCAATGTAGATGACTTGCCCAGATGCTCAGCAGCTGGGCATTGTATCACCAATACAGGAAGAGAGGCGATTAGATGACTAGCTTCTTCCTCTACCTTGTTTATGCACCAGTTTTGCTTTTTATTTTTTTAATGTTGGGCTAAAAAAAAAAATCAAGTGATAATTTATAAGATGTGCCAAATCAAATCAAACTGTTCTTGCATGTACACTCCAAATGGGCTGTTTGATTCTGAAATGTGTATATTTATATGTATATAAACCTGTTTATATACATATAAACATATGAATATTTATATGTAATAAAATATATAAATATATATTTAAATCATATATATACTTTTTTTGTTAAGGCAGTCTTTCTCAGCCTATTCTTATCCATATGTCACCAAGCCCAGAAGATTTGGGACGACACGTCAGAGATTATCCAACCTCACAGTCTCAGCTGGAGCCCATCTGGTAAAACAAACTTCTATTTCTCTCAAACTCATTCCTTCTTTGGACCGCTGTATCCATTATGTCTTTCTTTGTTGATCTGAAATGTCTGCCTATGTTTTATTCCCCATTAGTTCTGTCTCTTCTCCTTCTGCCACACATAAGAGGACAGCCACTCCTGAGATACTAAACGGAAGCTCCTGCACCTTCTTCACCCCATCCTCTCTACTGCAGGTTAAACAAGCTAAGTTCCACCAGCAACATTCATATAATGTCCTAATAATCATATTAGTCAAATGCTTGCCATGTGCCAGTCACTGGGCCAAACACTTGACATGGATTATTTCATTTATTCCCCCACAACCTCACAAAGTAACTATTAGTGTCACCCATACTTTCAGACGAGGTAACGGGAACATCAGAAGGTATAAGTAACGAATCTAGAGTGACATCCCTAGCAAGCAAGGGAGCTAGAGTTCAAAATTAGTCTAATGCCTGGCCTTTCACTTGAACTATTAATTTGTCTACTACACAGACTACATCATTGCTTTAAATAAGACACAAAATTGGATTTACTTTAAACAATTTTTAAAAACTTGTTCTGACATAAAACACAAAATAGAAAAAAATGCAAGTTCAGCCCAGAATTCTCATCTTTTTCTTGGTTCATGGGAATAAAATTACTTTTGATGATAATTTCCATGGTAAAGTGAGAAATGACTAGACTCGTTCTGTTAATTGATTTTTCAGCCCTGCTAAAGGCATAGTCAAAGACTCATCTTCATTTATGGCAACCTGGATAGAATTGGAGCTTATCTCCATTGTTATATCCATTGTATCCACTGCCATGGAAGAGGCTGGTGAGAGAGATAATTGGCAGCTTACTCCAAGTCTCACCCTTGGGCTGGTCCCCACTTCTTAACCTTGAACTATGAGCTCATCACCCAGGGACTCTTCTGGTTCTGAAGAATAGATTCATGGTAGCCAAACTTACAAAAGACTGAGAAACAAGTTATCAATTTACAAGAGCTATGCCTGGCAGAATTTCTGATGCTAGTCAGCTACACATTATACTATCTCTTGTGCTACTTTAATATTCACATTATTTAAGTTGTGTTTGGGTCAGTTTGGGGAGGAGTAGTTCAAAAAATCTACTTCTTCTCCACCTGCCCAGTCTTATCTGATGGGATAAGGGAAGACATGATTTGGGGGCCCCTTCCTTTAGAGTGCTCATAATCAGTGTTCTAGACTTTGACTGTCTTAAGCTGGGCCAGTCAGAGCTTCTCTCTAGGTAATTAGAACCAAGAGACAAGCAAGAAGAAACCAAGTTAGCTTTGGAAAGCCCAAGTTCAGGAGAGTTGAGGATGCCATTTGGGGTCAGGTCAAAGACAAGAGATCAGAGGAAGCTGGTTGAGAGACAGGAAAGAATGGCGTCTTTGTGCAGAAAGAGAAAGTATGAGAGATGGAGAGTGAGAGCTAGAGAGACAGAGATGAGAACTCCTGTTGGAACTCCCTTAGCTCCTACACTCTAAAGCCTGTTTTTCAGCATTTCTTGCATTCCCTTATGCCCTATTTGTACCTTTATAATAACTCCCTGTGGATCCACCAAAACCCATTCTCTCCTTCTTCCACAGCAGGAGAATGCAAGTTACCCCACAAAGCCAGCCAGCTAGATTTCACAGCTTCAGTCACAGCTATCTACGGCTACATTACCAAGTTTGAACAAATGGGACGTGAGCAGCATGATGTATGCAACGTCCGAGTCATCTTGAATTTAAAAGACAGAACACTTGCCCCATCCATGCATTAAAAAAGCTGATGTACAAGCAAGCCAACTCCAACCATCCAGACAAGGGCCATCCCCAAGGGGATATCTTAGCAACAGTTGGAAGGAACAAGATAGAAAGATTCTACAGGGCAAAGGCAGCCTGCCAGTCAGTACCACTCACCTACTGACCAAAACATGAGAGAAAAATTAAAGTCTGTCTTATCAAGCTATTGAATTTGAGAGTCTCTATTTACAGAAGCTTGGTCTTTTCCTACCCAACACATATGCTGCTTTCTTTGAGTAAATTTCAGTGAGTTTTTATTCCCTGGAACCAAAAGAACCTTGAACACCACACAAATGGTAGCCCAAGAAGCTGTTTTGGTTATGCGATACAGGTCTTCCTCTACAAATATTAACTTTGTGCAAATTACATGAACAGAGAGACATCATGCTGAAGGAGGGTGATGGTGTTACCAAAACCACCTTGAAGCTAATTCTGCCTTGGATGTGCAAGTTGTCATTAGAATCTATGTACCCTCTACACCCCTCAGTACTATAGTCACTCTGTCTTCTAGCACAGACTGTGGCTTCTGTGAAGACTTCTCTTTCCATTTCTTTAAAATAAGAAAAAAGATTCTTCCCGTGGATGAGCCCCATACAAAGGCCATGTGTCCCTGTCATCTCCCTGTGTTTGGACAATACTTTCTACTCCTTGTCCTCCAAATGTCCTGGCGACACCTTTATACCACTGCCATTCTGATTGGTCAGTGCCTATATCACACCTGCTATTAAATATGTTGAATATCATGTCTACCCCTATCCATAGCTTACAAACATTTACAACTCCCTTTTCTTTTGAAATCTTCACAACAAAGGAAGTGAGCTGGCTTTGTATACATAGTCTCATTAGCAATGGCTTTTGTTCAGTTAATGGGAAAAGATCAAGCATGGAATTGGTGTTAATTAGTTAAGGTGGATACAACTAAATCAACTACTTGACTAAATTATTGTATCTACGATATGCTTTAGGAAGCAAAACACCTGCTGTGACAAAAGCTATTTTCCCACCCAACAGTGGATAGTTCACAATACACATCTCAGCCCTCCAATCTAAGGTTTCTGCTACAGTCCCTGATTTAAGTATCTTTTTCCTTTTGATAAAAGAGGACTCACTAAATGTAGAACTAAATGTAAACTAATTTGATAACTTTAGAAGAGAGATCTGGACTAAAATACTCAGAAAAGAAAAATTGATTTGGAAAACGTTGTCAGCACATATATCTAATTCATTGAGAAATAAAAATATGTTCTTCTGTTTTTCCAAATGTTATGGTGAATTGTAAATTCCTACCACTGTTTTGCATGATCGGGCCCCACTTTCCTCTCCTTGCCAACTATCTGGTGGCCCCATGGTCCTCTGCTCTGCCCCAGCACGAAAGAGCTAGATCTGTCTCACCCTTGGTCCTTATGACCACATAGTTCCTTTCAGGTTGCATAATAGAGGTTGCATAAATGCTTGTTAAAGGAAGGAGGGATGGAAATAAGGAAGGAGAAAGGGATGGAGAGAGGGAGGGAAGGAGAAGAAAGGGAAGGAGAGAAAGGAGTGAAGGAGGCAGGAAGGGAGGTAAAGAAGGAAGGAAGGAAGAGAGAAAATGAAGGAAAAAGAGAGGGAGGGAGGACAAGATGAGTATAAACTTAATACCTGGCCTGTATTTAAGGCTGCAGTCCACAAAGGGAAACACCACTGAATCCATTAAATAATATACCAGATGACCAAAGCTGTTGAAAGAGCACCTACACCTTTCTCCTACAGTCAGAACTGGTTTGGCAGAGATCAGGTGATACCTTGCAGGATCATAAACAAAATGAAAAGCACAATCAAGTCTATCTTCTCTCCAGAATTGTGTAAGGCTGACATAGCAAAGCCTCCTAATCCTCTTAGACCATGATTGATTTTTTTTTAAGTCTTTAAAATTTGAAAGCTTGAGGACTAAGTTTGAATAAAATATTTGCAAGAAAGAAGCAGCCATGTGTCATGAAATATGCCCCCACCAAAAAAAAGAAAAAAAGAAAAGGAAATTTTATTAATTTTTGAATGAGTCTTGGGATCACCAGCCCAGTGAAATTCCCACTGCTGAAATGAGCTTGGCTCTTCACAATCAAAAAGTAGTTGAGAAAAGATTCAGATGGGGACGGCGGGAAGCCAAGCTAATTTCCGGGAACCCGTGTTGCCGGGCACATGTACCACTAGAGGCGACTGTATGGCTTGGCTAATGAGACATTGTATTAGCATATTGAATTCTAATTGCTACATCTCTGAACACTTCCTTGCTAGAGAGAAGGAGGGAGAAAATCAAATCTTAAATAAATACACACTGGACATCTCACCTGGTCAATGAGGCCTCTAGATGCACAGTTGCACCTTACCCTCTCTCCCTTTTTGTGGCACCTACCTGACAACTCATCGTGAAATAACAGCCCCAGAAGCAACCTATTTGCCTGGGTCCTTCTGCTTCTGTGGCCAGCAAGATTACTGCTATCTCTGACTTTATTTTTGATAAATTGCAGGCTTTGACACAGGTATATAGTGGGTTTCACTGGTATCCACAAGAACAAAAAGAGGAACCCACTTATTTATTTGCCTGTCCAGTGGCAATGAACTGCCATTCACCTTCCTCATGACACAGCAGCAGGGCATTGCCTCCCCAGTCTGCCTCAGCTGTCTGCCAACATCCTGGGCTTGATTTAATTGTTAAAATTAGCAACCACTTATTAAGTTGCTATCATATGCTATGACCTGTGCTAAGCACAGTCTGTGCATTATGCCATTTATTTCATATAATCCACGATGTAGATATTATTCTAGCCACTCAGCAGATCAAGAATCTGAGGCTCAGGAATATCAAATATTCAGTCAATTTAGTACAAAGTAGATTCTAATAAGCAGGGCTATCTGACTCCGTATCCTGAGTTCTAGATGACTGAGCCCTGCTTCTTTCTTTGGGAAGCCTTCCTGGATCCATCAGGCCAGGACAAGGAACCCAGGTGTACCTGGCTCTGCAGCACTTCCTCTTGAGCAATTCTTCCCAGACCTCACCCTGGGATAGCACAACCACAAGGCACTGCGGTTATCGATTTGCTTGTCTATCTCCCTTAGGTCTTGGAATTTGGGGGAGTCAAAAATGGGCCTCAGACATCTTTTCAGTCTCAGGACTTAGAGTCACTGTCAATGTACACTGAATGAATGAATGAAGAGCATCCATTCAAAATGATGAAGTAACACTTACATAAATTTGAACAATACTGTGAGGAAGTTAACAGGCAAGAGAGCCAGAGCAATCTCAGTGGACACAGCCTTAATGTTTCATTCAGTAACATCTATAATTCAAGCGAATTCAGCAAGACAGATGCCCAAATCAACACGCTAAAACCATGCTAGAGGCGTTGTGCCCCTCGGAGCCTGCTGTGGGCTGAGGATCGCTTCCACAGGGCTGCGAACCATCCCCCACCTCTTTCTATATTTTCTGTGACTTGCAGTTTTAGAGTTTAGAAACATTCAAGCCACGCCACCTGCCTTTTTCAAAGGCTTTTTCAGCTGTAGCAGTGTGATGGGTTCTTTATTCGGTGCTGTTGCAAAGGAGGGGCTGGGGATGAAGGAGAAAGGAGGAAAACTGAAGCCTTGAAAATACAAATTGGAAACAGATAAAAGCGAAGCTGAATGCAGAGGAGTCTATAACACGGATGCATCAGGAATTCCTGAAGCCAGCAAAGCTGGACGGGATTACAGTCTGAGTCCAGGTATCACTAATGGGGCTCTGACCGATTGGCTTCCTAGAATACACAGGTTGCTGTAAATGGATAACCACACTCTACGGACAGGGGCAGAGAGGAAGGAAGAGCCAGAAGCCACAATTTACGAGCTGATATTTGAGAAGAGCAAAACTCTTACATTTTACAAAACTGCTGTTACAGTTTTTCCTTGTCTTAGGGAGCATACCCTCAGAATTTGTTTTTAAGTGCAAGTAGCTTATTTAGGAGACGATTCCAGGAAGCAGTGATATGGAAGCCAATAAAGTATTATTAGTCTAGCTACACTGTGGGCACCTAGAGCCCACTGCCCCTAGGGACTCTGAGAAATGGTCCAGAACACACCGCAGAGATGTCCCGCCAAAGGGGCAAGGGAGCTGGGGTATCAATCCTCCACCCCCCTTTATTCCTGGTTGAAGGCCGATCCTGGGGATGTAAGTTCCCCAGCACTTCCGGCCTGCTCTGCTCTCTGAGGCAGAGCATCTCCAAGGTTCTCAGTGAGAAACTGCCACAAGGAATGGTGGGCGAGGACTGAACGTGAGTAGGATATAGAGAGGCTGCAGGGCAGGCCTGGATTATGTTACATACCCCTATGATATTGCGTGTGTGTGTAGTATACACCTAGTATGTGCAGTGTACATAATGTATGTACATACACTCATATAGTTTATGAGTGGAAGAAAAATTTTAAAATGTACGTAACGGTTACCTCTGCAGGTATGATGGCATTCATGAGATGAAGCCATAAATGTCTATGGAGCATTTACCGAGTGCCAGCTGCTGTTCTAGGAGTGGGGAGGACACACCCCAACCAAGCTAAGCAAGGCCCCTGACCGCACAGAACTTACATGATAGTCAGGAAAGAAAGAAACACACAAATCAACATAGAGGATATAGCAGGATGGGTGCTGTAAAAATAACTGGGAGGCATGGGAAGGTCTAGAGACAAAGGTGAAGTTCCTAGGAAGATGTCCTTGATGAAGAGCCAGGTAGCTGACCATCTGGGGACCACAGAGGCCCAGGCAGAGGAACTAGCACAGGAAATGCCTCTAAGCTAGGAAGCTTTTTTTATTGTTTTTATACTTTTATATTTGAAAATTTATGTATTATTAAAATTGGAGGAGAAAATACAATAAAACTTTTAAAAATATAATTTGGGTTAGGGAAAGAAAATTCCACTGAAGACTTTGATTTGTAGAAATTTGTCTGATACAACATTTCAAAATTGATCATCAAATGGAGATCAAGAAACTTCCACTAACTTCTCTTAATAAATGGAAAGTCTAGAACCAATTGATAAGTATTTATGGCGCTTACACTGCATAAAAGGCACTGTGCTGGGGCCGTGGGATTAACAAGACAGTAGCCCTGCTGTCATGCTGCCAGTGTCCTGTAGGGTAGGTGGGATCAACCAATTCATGCCACGATTAGACATCGCATGGCAAGAACCATGACGGAAGAACAGATAACGTGCTGTGAGACTAATTCAGGAAGTTTAAGGAGGCCTTCTGAGGAGGAAGACACATGAGCTGGGCTTACCGAGTGAATAATCTTGTGACAGCCACAGAGGGTGCTGCAGGCAAGAGGACAGCATGGACCTCTGCGGGCAGAGGAAACTTGCAGCACACATGTGGGGAAATGAGTCAGTTAGAGCAACAGGGAATCTGGTTCTTAGCAGTCAGGGACAGAAGACCAGGTGGAAAAGTTGGGGAGAATGGGGCGACAGAACAACTTGAGTGCCATGAGTGAGGATTTGCTCTTTTATCTTTGTCTTCACTTCCCTGCTTCTGATAACAACCCTCCAATTTCCTTGGGGAAATTGCACCCACCTGCAATCTAAGTCCATGTGGCTGGGCAGAGCTAAAGATCCAACTTGTCTGACTTCATAAAAGGGCAGGGGACTAAGGCCTGACCAATCAGAGAATCCCATCCCCTTGTTCATAGCAATTGGTGGAAGGAGGGGCACATGACCTAATGACAGCCAATGAAACCTACATCTAAGATTTTCATTGACTGTGTTGGGAAGAGAGAACTCCTCACTCCACTGGAGCTGCTGAGCAGATGGACTGTAAGTTTGGGACTGCAGCTGGAAGCCATGTCATTACCTCAATGAGACATACCACCTCAGAGTGGAGCCAACAAAGATGGAAGAATTGCTGACAGAGGAAGGAAATAGGACATTTTCCTGGTGACAATCTTAAGGTCCAGCCATTATGGAAGCTAAATCAACTAGGTTGTCCAGTTGAGGAGCCTAATAACCCTCCTTTCTTTTCTCCTTAAGCTAGTCTGGAGTAGGTTTCTGTCACTTACAACAAGAAAGCTGAATGACAATGCATTTAAGACACTCAAAGAATAATAAAAAGCAGTGGCATTCAGAAATGCACTGAACACTCAGAAATGTTGAAGGTCCTGGTAAGAATGGTGGAAGTCAAAGTTGTAAAAGAAGTATCAGTTGGATGGGGAAACAGATCATGAAAAGGAACCACACGGTCCCTCTAAGAAAAACAGGCCCTTGAACTAGAACCATGCCCACAAGAATGAAAAGGACATGTGGATGTGAGAAATATTTCAGAGGTAGTATCAACAGGATTTGCAACTAATAGAGGGCAAGGAAGAGGAAGAAATAAAAAATTACTCAGAACTTGCTAACTTTGGAAGCTGAGGGGATGGTAATGTCATTAGCTGCAATGAGAGAAAAAACAGGAAGAGGAAATGACTCATGGTAGAGATAACGGGTTTGCTTTGGCCACATGGAGCTGGGGCTGCCCGCAGGACAGCAGATTGGAGATGAGTGGATTGCAGCACCCACAGTAGTACTCGAATGCTCAGTGAGAAAAAAACATCAGCTGCCACAGAGAAGCAAAATGCGTAGCCTCTTTTTTGTAGATTTAGAGATCAGATTAGTATTCTGAATAATAATCATTTTGGATAATGACTATATATGAAAGAAAACAAAGCTTGATGCATTGGGAAGTCATACCAGAAAGCAATTAAAATGTATCCTGTCAGCAACACCATCGGTGAAGTCCTGCACGAGGGCAAAGAGGAGAATAAAACTCAAAACACCACGAAAAGCTGTGATGTTCTGGCAGCTGCTTTGTCTGGCTGCTTTTGAAATTCCAGGGCAGGACTTAAAGTCTCAGAATCTCAGAAATGATTAAGTTTAACCCACAATTAAGACTTCCTAATCCCTAGTGATGGAGAAAGATATATATACACACACACACACACACGTGTATGTGTATATGTATATCTGTGTGTATATATATGTGTATTTGTGTGTACATATATATGCAGATATATATATATACACACACACACAGTATACAATTACCAGCTTTGACTTTTATGATGATATCTTCCTTAAAACACAGAGGTTTGATTTAATTATTTGAAAAATCAGGCTAATGTCCATTTATACTCATACATTGTAACTCTTCACTGGTTAGGGTACTTTGTGCCAGGATTCTCCTCTGGCACAAAGTATTGGTGACAGTTCATTTATGGCAGTGATTCTCAAAGTTTGTTCTTTAGAGTATTATCTCATGGAATGCTCTGAATGAAAAGGTTCCCAGGTCAGGTAGATCAGGAAACTGCTGCACACTCTAACAGCTTCTTGGAAATTCAGTATGTACATATGCATATTAAAGTTTCTGAGAAGTTCTGCAGGAAAAACTCATTTAATTTTCTTGAACCTAGATGTCCCTCAATTTGTTTAACTATATGTGTCTTTGATTCCATAACACTACTCAGCATTTTGAAGAACTAACATTAATAAAATATAGTTTTGGTTTGGGTAACAACAGAGAAAGCTACCATAGGCCAAACTTCTAAAATATGTCAACTTGTAGAGTAAGCTGATCTTAGCCAAGTTGGGATAAATCAACAAAGTCCGACTGTTTGGCAACTTGCAGGCAAATGCCCAGCCAACTAATTGGCTGACTCATTCTATTTCCCTTTTCCAGAGGACTGTTGAAACATTGCATCAGTAACACCCACATGATATCACCCACGTGAACCTATGCAAGCTGTATTGTTTACTGTTCATGACAACTATATTGGACACTCCTCTCCCAACAGCTAAGTGACACTTGGCATAGAAGAAAGAAACCATCTTAATATTCTGTTATATTTGTTCTATGACACTATTTGGGTTGTGGGTCAGAAAAGGAAAAACAGTAAAAGCTATGTTTGTGGATTAAGTATAAGGATACAAAAGTGTGTACTAATTATATTTTGGTTTAGAAAATATGTCATAATCACCATGAAGATTTTTTTCAAACACATTCCCTTAAACCCCATTTCTAAAAGGTTCTTAGCAGAGAGAAACCCTCTCTAGAAGGCAGTTAGAACACACATTAAGGGTCTTCATGTTAATGAAGTGGAGACTGGGAAACAGGACCTAAACATCCACTACCTGACCTCCCATGCCCTTGAAATCAGCCTCATCTCAGCCTGGGTTGGGTTGGAATTAACATAATGAGGTGGCTTCCTGCCACCTGTGGAGTATGTGTTCTCAGGAGGATGCAGCAGAACACTCTCCTCGCTCCAGTGGTCCTCCCTGAAGCTCATCCTCAGGTTCAGTGGAGATCAGCAGCCTCCTTGGCCAGGCAACCTCCAAGCATCCACCACAGCCTGGATCCCAGGTTCATCCAATATGTTCCCAACTCTCTCCACATGAAAGGAGAGATATTAGTAATATCTACCTTCAACAACCAGATTGTGAAGATCAAATTAAATGACAGGTGTCATGTTGTCTTTTTTCAACAGAACATAGTACATTAGTATTAATATTAGTGTGAGTATTTTCTTTCTTCTTAAACCAGGGCTCGATAAACTATGGCTTGTGGGCCAAATCTGACCTGCAGGCTGTTTTTGTACAGCCTGCAAGCTAAGATTTTTCTTTTTAACATTTGTAAAGGATTATTAAAAGAAAAAGAATCAGAGAGGAAAAGAAGGAAAATAAAAAGGGGAAAAAGAAGAACAAGAAGAAGCAGAAGGAAAATGGATAAGGGCCTGTATGTGGCCTGCAAAGCATAAAACACTTACTGTCTGTGTACAAACAGGAAAAGTTTGGAGACCTCGGTCTTAAACAGAGAAAAACTGGTTATTTCTTTGCTTTCCTATAATAGATTGGAGAAAATGCTCTGATTCTTTATGCCTCCCTGAGCTGTGGAACTGGTCAGTGCCCTCCCTGTTTGACACCAGGCTCAGCCACGGGATGCTCGGCCAATGGAATGCTTGCCAAACAGGCAGGAAAAGCACCTGTAGGGTTGGGCTTGTCTCTCTTGTGCCTCTGCCACTGCTTTGAGAATGTGCCCAGGCTAACCTGCTGCAACAGGACAGGAGCACAGCCCAGTGAACCCAGTCGTCACAGCCCAGGCTGGCCTGGATCGGCCAACAGCCGGCTGCCTTCCAGATGCGTGAGCAAGCTCAGCCAGCAAGTTCAGCAAGGTCAGCAGAGCCACCCCGCTGATGGCCGACCCCACACAGATGGGCAATGTACACTACCTGCTGATATGCTTTGTGGCTGTTACACAGCAAAATCTATCTGATATGTTCTTTTCTTTTTTCCCTACATCTACAGAGGGCACCAGGAAGATGTAGTTTTCTGCCTCAGTCTTCACTAAAAGCAGCCATCCTGACCACTTTCTATCTTTGCTTTTGGATGCAAACATATGCGTGTGGACTTTCCACACCTGGCAGAGAACACTGAAGAGGTTAGAGATGGCATAGCCTTGGATTTAGAGTTCTCATTCTTACCGGTGTCCCAATCTTCCAGACTCTGGACATGGTATTAAGAGGCCTACAGCAGCAGTTAGAACCTGCCTGTCCAAGCTGAACTCCATGAGTCTTCATTCATTCATTCATTCAACAAATATTTCTTTGTAGCCCCTATGTGCCCAGCACTATGTGAAAACATTAACACACAGCTCTGTCCTCAAGGGGCTCAACTGTGTGGTAGGTTACATCCTCTAATCTGTACATGCACTGGAAATGCCTTAGCCTCTTTCAATGTGATGAAATGATGTTGGAGGACAATCTGGAGTGAGAATGACAAAACCTCATCGTTTTCTCTGCAGACAGAAGTCACCAGTACCTGGGAATATGGACACACTGTTCTGTTAACTTTGCTCAAATCAACTTAAAACTGAAACATGAATACACAATTCTTTCTTTGATGATAATATGTCCACAAATTATTTGATATTATTCCCTTCAAGAGGTAGAGTTTAATTCCCCTCCCCTTGAGTATGGAACTGGACTTAGTACTCACTTCTAATAAATAGAGTGTGGTTAAAGTAATAGCATGTGCTATACAAGATAACAGCATAAAAGGCATTCTGGTTCCTTCCTTGCTTTTCTCTCTCTGGGATATTTCACCCTAGGAAAAGCCAGCTGCCACTTTTTGTAGATACCTAGCAGTCTTACTGAGAAGCCCACGTGGTAAGGAACAGAGGCCTCTTGCCAAGCCATTTGAGGGTACCATCTGGGCAGCAGATCCTCCAGCCCCAGTCTAGCCTTCAGATGACGGCTATCTCAACCAGCATCTTGACAGCAACATCATGAAAGACTCTGCACTACACTGCTTCTGCAATAATATTTGTTTTTTAAGCTGGTCAGTTTTGAGGAAGTTTCTTATGCAACAACAGATAATTAATACACACAAATAGCATCAAATTAAAACCACCAATTTGTTCAGAACAAAGAAATCATGGGGCATGAATCAAATGGAAAGAGTCTTATGGATCCTGCTTTCTTGACAAAGCCTATATTTCTATGGCAACATGAGCTATGAGAATTATGACTTTGTTGCTACTACTTGAATTAATGACTCTTTCTATACATTTGGTGCCTTCAAAACCAAGGTGTAGAACTTGACTGGCTGTTAAAGATGATATCCATGTTGCCATGTCAAAGACTTTGTGACTATTGAAATTTCTTACACTTGCAAAATCACGGTATTTTCATTAATTTTTACTTTTAAACGTAATTAAAGTTTACTTATTGTTTAACTTGCATAAGTTGTATTTTTTTCTAATTTTGTTAGAAAGTAATTCAATTTATATCTAAAATATCTAGAGTGACACTTATGTTTTAGTAAAGATTCTTTTTAATAATATATGATGTGAATACAATCAATTTCAAGTGCAACATAATAGAATGTATGCAAAATGCATCTATATATGTTTATATCATTTTTTTTCTATTGGAGGCAGTCCGAAGATTTCATTAGAGTCCCAGAAGGGTCTGTGATCACCAAAATATTAACAATCACAAATCTAGGTGCTTTCCCTTGTCAATCCCATCTAGTTCACAGAGAATGGATGTCACCTGTATTTCAGGCTTGGGGGAGAAAAAAGTAATGCTCAGAGAAGCATTAGAAAGGCTTACTGTTGTGGAAATAATTGACAAATGTGTGTAGATAAGGAATATATTTGGCAGGCTAGTAGATTTGAGACATTTATCTGCAAGGCTGCTTTAAATGGGTTATGGTTGATTTAACTCTATGTTTAATGTCACTCAATATCTTATATATAATCTGTTAAAAATTAAATGTACTCTCTTATAAATCCAAAAGTTATTCAGCCCAACTCTACCAGGCTTGCACCATGCAACATCATGCCCTTATGTTCAGATCTCCTGCTGTTCCAACACTACAGAAAAATCCATCAATGACCTAACAATCATGCTTCTTATAAGAATTCAGACAAGGGCTTTGATCAAAGGTCAGGAAAACAGCTTCCTGTCCCTGAAAAGAGTGAGACAAGGCTTTGGTGGGCTCAGAAAAAGCATATGTAACCCAACAATGTGGTCCAACTTTCTTCCTCTTGACTCTTACTCCAAAGCTACTTTGAGAGCAGCACACACAAAAGCTAAGGGAGCAACAAGAGGTGAAGTTTCTCCTGCTCAGCACTGGAGTCACAGGCTAACCCTGCCATGGGTGGTAGAGACATAAGGATAGGTTGAAAGGGAGAAAATGATGAGAAGTAGAGTGAAAGATAATTTATTAAACCCTTTCTGGGCACTCAAGTTGCAAAGTAGGAGACCAAGCATTAAAAACAGACAAATTGGTCCTTGCTTTCAAATAATTCATATTATATCTGAAGAATTCAGAAATATCCAAAAAGCTACACACAGAGGGATAATTTGTAAATACATGTATATAGATTTAAAAGATTATTCTTGGAGTTGGGAAAGACTAAGGCAGGAATAAAATGACCTGGCTCATACGATACCATTTTCCCCTCTTGAGCTCATGGCCGACATCGCCAATTATTAATAATTCCAAAATTCTTTCCTGCTTATCCTATATACGGCTCTGGCATCTCCTTCCACACAGCATACCAGGCAGTCATTACTACTCAGTCTGATTCTGTTTGTTAGATGAAACTTGCTTGTCTGAAATTCATTAGTTCGGAGGGTTCTGAAACACTAAATGCTCACTTCCCAAAGCACTGAGGATCCTGGATATTGATGCAGGTAACAGGAAAGGGGAGGCTACAAACACATATCTAGGTAGGGGAGAATTTTTATGGTGAACAGATAGCAGAAAGATACAGCTTTAGCTCCTCCAGCAGTAAGGAAAAAAAGAAAGATTAGATCAAAGACCTCTGCAGGACAAAGGCACCTATTGTTTGGATTATCTTTAACCCCGATGATGTGGCATGTGTAGTATAGACTGGTGGGGGAGTTCCTGCTTTTTAACTGGGTAGAGGGTGGGTGTCTCTGGGAGAATGCAACAAAATAAATCTAATAAAATTTGTGCTTGCTCAATATGGTTCTAACCAGTTCAGCCTTGCTTTCCCAAAGCTTAATCACTCTGGGAAGCAAAAACCACCTACACTAGAGATCTACCCTCGCTCCCCTCAAATCTGGTCTTTTTGCAGTGCTTTCTAACAACTGAATGGCAGGCAACAGTAGCCATTCAATTAGGGAAGCCAGAAACTGAGAAGTTACCCTTGACATCTGTTTCTCCTGCGCCTCCTGTATCCAATCCACCACTGTCCATGTGGGTTGCACATGCTGAGTGACTTGCAGTGTGCCTTCTACCTCACATTTCTACTGCAGCCATGCTGGTCCAAGCCTGTCTTACCTGGATCTTGCAACAGTCCACATCCACCCTTGTTCCCTCTAATCCATTCCCTATCCTCCCACCAGAGAATTCTTTGTGAAATGCAAATCCATTTCTAATAGTGCCACCTCCTTGCTTACGTTTCATGGATTCCCCGTTCCCCCAGGCATGGAGTCTGGACTCCATGTGCAGGTAGGTCCACAACGGCCTTGAGGGTCTAGACTCCACCAGGCTCCCCTCCAGGATCCTGTTCACTGAACTGCCTCCAGTTTTAAGAACACATTACACTTCCCCGGCCAACAGGACTTTGCACATGCTGCTCCTTCTGCCTTGGGATACTTAATTCCTCGATCAACTCCCATCTCCACCTCCCATCTTCCACCTGCGTTTTCATTTGTTGTCCCTTCAAATCTTAGCTCTAGGGTCCATCACCAAAGAATCCGTCCCTCTCTGACTAGTCAGTTCCATCTATCATGGTCATTAAGAACCCTCAAGACTGCTCCCAGCTGTATGCCCTTCACACATAGGGATAAAGGCATCCTCCTCTTTCCCTCTTGTATCCCCAGGGTCTGCCCACTCTAAACCCTCAAAGAATATTTTTTGAATGAATGATGGAGTGAATCATCCCAGTGGTTCACTCATTCAGCAGGCCTTTATTTACATTTGGAATTCTGTCAGAAAAAGGAGATATTTTGGTAACGTGAAGCATGACAGTGGGAAAATTTACAAAAGAGCTGAGTATTAAGAGAAGTTTTGGAAGACAGTTGGGAATGGGCCTTGGAGGAGGGGAGGAAGGGGACGTTCAGTTTAATAGTCTTAGTATAATCATAGGATAAATAAAGTTGAGATAAAACAGCCTCCTTCTCATGCCTGCAAGCCATTGATTCAGCTAAAAAGGCAATTACCCAGGAAGAATATGAATATTGTCTATCACATTGACACAGAAAAAAAGTGCTGAATGTTGCAATGATAGTAAGCAGTCCATAAAAAAGACTTGGGGAGGTGAAATACCAAAGTCTGTCTGTCACATTTTATTATAAGTAGCTCAAATAACTCTGTTCAATCTCATCTGCTTAGAGCCAAACATTATTTTTTTATTGTAAGGCAGAAGGCTGAGACATTTTCTATGGATACTTTCCTATAAAAGTAACCATAACTGGTAGTTGTCACATAAACTTTCCTGCATAAAGAACTCTATATGATTGTGAATAAATTACCTGGGGAGAAAGAATTATTGAGCACCTACTAAGTGCCAGGCACTGAATTTTTATGATGATATTGTATATGTTTTATTTTTATTTTTACCCAGAAGTAGAAATTGAGATTCAGACTTTGTTTAAATCACTTGCTCAGGACCATGTACTTAGTAAATAAATGACAGCACTTGATTCCAGGCCTTCACTACACCTTGGGGTATCCCCTGAAGTCACAGATGAAGAGTTTGAACCAAGAAAGCAGTAAGATTTTCTAGGAATGGCAGAATCCAAGAGTTTACTAGAATTGTAGTGGGGACCTTATGACTCTGACAGCATCTTAGATCAATAACACAAAACAAATGTCTTTTTCCACTCCTGCCTTTCCATGAAATATGCCTAAAGTGGCAGTAACTCAAGTAAATATGAGAACATAATTATGTCTTTTAACTCACACAGTGTGCAAAGCAGTGCTCATTAATGACTTATTGACAGCAAAGATCTTTTTGATGTGGGCCTGCATCTTGGTATGTTTACCGAGTCTATACGTGGAGATTCTCACAGAGTGCTCACTATAGGAAAACGGGTCCCCTTTACCCATCATACATTCCCACGGGGGAGAGGACCTGCACATTTAGAGGTCAGGTCTGCACTCATCCTGGGCTGGGCAGTGGTCTTCCTTAGATGTTTTTCCTGAGGATGTTGCTTTCAGCAAAGGGGTGCACTGAGATGTCCTACATAACTGTGTAATCATCTACAAGGATTCTGCTAGTAGGTCCTGTGATGATATGCCAAGCCTAAATTGTCATGCATTAGTTATCTATCACCGTGCAACAAATTAGCACAAAAAGGTGTAAAATGAAGACATACGTTTATTCTACCACAGTGTATTTGGGTCAGGAATCCGGGCAGGCCTTGGCTGGTTCCTCCGCTTCAGGGTCCCTCACAAGGCTTCAGTCAAGGACCAGCCAGGACTTGGGTCCCCTATGAAAGTTCATGACTTAACTGTTGGCAGAATTGGTTGTTTTGGGGCTGTTGGAACTGACAGTTCCTCATTAGCCCTTGGTAGGAGGCCACCCCGAGTCCCTTGCTGCATGGGGCCTTCTCAATATTCGCAACTTGCTTCATCAAAGCCAGCAAAAAGAAAGTCTGCTAGTAAGATGGAAGTCAGAATCCTTTGTAAACCTATCACAGAAAAGATCCCCCTCAATGTTGAGGTACTCTATGGGTTGGAAGCCAGTTCCTCAAGAGAAGAGGATTGCATACGACTGTGAGTAACAGGAGGTGAGGATCAGCGAGGTCGCCTTAGAAGCAGCCTACCACATGTACTAAAAATCAATGCTTGTGCAGGTCCCCTCCCAGCCACTGAGAGCTGCCCAGGTCTTTCACGCACGCACACAGCTCGATGGGCACCAGGGATACAGACTCCATTCATAGAGGACCTGTGTCCTTCCTCCTCTGGCTGCTAAAGACCACACCACCATGTCACCTGTTCTAGGCATCCTCTCAGAAGGTTTTTAATGACTTATTTCAGGGACAGAGTGTGACAAATTTGAAGCTAAGAACATAGGAGTCACCATGTTGGGTGACTATCCCAGCTGCTCTGCTTATTCCTTCCTGCAGCCTATGCCCCCACGCATCTGACTCCCCCTCAGCACCTCGGTATGGCCCACTATCCATGACATAATTCAGGCACTTTCTAACTAAACAGCAGATAATGTCGCTGCCCAGCCACATCCCCTAGGCCTACCTCAGAGGCCACCTGCAGACAGTCTCCATATATGCCAATGACTTCTGGTGCCCCTGCTCTAGGGAATTCTCAGCCAGCAACAGCTTCCACTGCCTGAGCATGGAAGGTAGGACTTGATGCAGAGTTAATGTCCAAGAGTGATCTTTAACCAGTGGGGGTGAGAGTCCCACCCCTTGCCAGTTGTGTGAACTCAAACAACTTACTTAATCTCTCTGTGTTTCATTTCTCTCTCTGTGAAACGAATTTTTATTATACTTTATATGATTGCATTATATTTCATTTTACCTTCCATATATAGCACTATAATGATTAAATAAGGTTCTATTTGTAAATTTTTTGGACAGTACCTGGTGCATAGTAATTAAATAATAAATACTTTGGTCTCCCTTTCCCTGCTTGCAGGTAACCTCCATAAGGGTCCATGAGGGTCCAGCCTTGTCTGTATTTCCAGGGCCCAGTGCAGTACCCGGTGCAGTGTAGACACCCTATAAATATTTGCTGAATGCATAAATGGATCCAAAATTCAGGTCTTTCCCTACATTCCCTCACTGACTCTACTCTCCCATTTCCTACGTGCCTTTATAGTGATTGGGTGGCTTTCCTCTCAACCTTCACCCCAGCTAGGCGATTGATTCTGTATCTGCCATATGCAAATAAAGCATTCACCCTCATCCCTGGCTCTGCTTCTATTCCATGATGGGACATGCAAATGCAGGGCCCATAGCACAGCCAAGGCCAAGCTAGATCAGCCAACACCCAGACAGATGCGTGAGCAAGTTATGCCAGGGCAGGTGTGCTGCACATCTGCTTACGCACAGTGATATCTACCCCTTTTCTTTCATCCCTAAACAATGGTGGCATTTTGGCTTCCACAACACACTGGCTCTGGATCATCATTGTAGCTACCACAGCCATCTCCACGAAAGGCTCTTAGAATCAGCTTTTTCCTAACGTGTTTCTTTGCTCATTCTCATGAGGTGAACTCTTCTGCCCAGGAGGCTGTGTTGGGGCACTGTGTATTTTTTTGTTTGTTTTTGTCTAGAATATTTTAGACTGATCCACAAACTTGTGTGTTCCCTCTTCTAGATCATTAATAGATATGTAAAATAGCATCAGCCCTAGTGTCATTCCATAGAGAACACTACTCTTAGATATTAAATTACATTTTCATTATGCTTGTGTCTAAGCCAAATTCCTCATTTATAACTAAATATTAAAACACAACTAAATATTCTTTTTAGAATAATGCTTTAGGGTGGACACATTTCCAAAGCTTTTTGTAAGTCTACACAGTATACGCCCACTGGTTGTCTTGCTATTTTTCTTCATATTTATTCCCACCAGTCCCTACCACCCACTCAGGGTCATGGACAGATCTTAGTCAGGCATGCTTAGATTAATGCATTGCCTCTTCTTCAGAAAGTATGTTTGCTTCAGCTTGTGGTAGCTGTGTCCTTTCACACAGACAGCCCAGCTTGTCCAGAATGTGAATGTGAGGCGTGTGCTCTGAGAACAGAAGTCCCCTTACAACGCTTCATAGGAATGGGAGGCGGCTATGCACAGCCACGATCCTGATTTATGTTAAATATTAGGGCACCAGACACACTTGCCATTTGTGGCAATAGCAATCTTCAAGTGTAAAGCAAACAGGTCAGTGACAGAAGCCACTCCTGTGATTTATAACCCTTCAGGCCAGATGGCCTCAAAAACACTGCCAGATCCTGAGACTCAGTTTTGAAAACAAACAAAGCAACCAACACTATGCAAAATGAGATTATAAACTGACTACAATAATGGTAATCTTAAAAATGGACCAAAATGATAAAACTGGCTTTCTGTAAGAGTGGATGGATGGGATAGCTTACTAACTATTTACCCATGGAATATATTTTTAATAGCAGTAATTCACACCTGCTGAGAAAGCTATTCCCACTGGAACCTGTGTAGGCCCATCTCTAATGCAGATATTTTCTCCAACCTACAAGGTAATGTCAGCTGCACAGTTTGACATGCCAGCTTTATCTTGAAAAAAGAAATGAATGGATGCCAGCAAGTTGGAGGAATAAACCTGAATAAGTATGTTAACCCTACTAGAAAAGGGCCCATTACTTTATACATGTTATTGCCCTGAGCACAAACACAGTAGGTGAGAAAGACAACTGACCCAGTTCTTAAATTGAAGCATATGGTCCTGGCAGGATTAAAATCCAGGTGCCCTGGTTCTCAGTGGGGCCTGGATTTGTGAGTTCTCAGCAATGGCAGTGACCAGGAAGCCTGGCCAGGGCCCTCTCTTGCTTCTGTTTGGCCCCTTCTCCAAGAAGCAAATGGCCACATGGTCACACTCTGGTCTCTTTCCCTTTGATTGTCAGTCTGCTTGCTCACCAAGCCACCCACCAGGCCTCTCTACTTTTCTTACCTTATTTTATTGCTTTTTAAAAAATTGCTAAATATTGCCAACATATTTTTTAAAAATGAAGGTAAGAATAATTGAGTGATTACTCACTTGTGTCATCCTTAGATCTTTACTTCCTTTTACAAACACTACCAGAACCACCCCAAAATGGTTAAAAAGAAACATGTCACCAAATGAATGATGTTTTGACTATTAGTCTGTAAAATATGTTGTCATAGTTGATGTTTTATTCAATAAATATTTGTGAGTCCCCACCAGATGCCAAGCTTGGGAAATACAACCAGAGAACACAGGATTCTGCTTTGATGGATTTTGGAGTCTTGCATAATAACGACCAGTGCTGAACTGGTGACAGGCACTGTTTGATTTAGTACACAAACATTCCTGTGATCGTGGTCCTTTTTACAGCTCAGAAAGCTGACACTCAGAGAGGCAAAGTGAGCCTAAGGCGTATGGTTTGCCTTCACTTAGTATCTTTGTGTGTTTGGGTGCATGTATTTGTGGGGCAGAAACCATGTTCTTGGGCAAACAGAGAGCCCAGCAAGGCATCCATGACTCAGCCCAGATGTAGCACTTGCTGACAGGTTATGCCAGTGTTGGACAAGAGGACCCCTTGGCTGGTCCACTTAAGGCAAGAGCCAAGCAACTGCCCTGAGGTTATGTGCTTTAGAGATTCCAGGACAGAAGCCCTAGTAACACACAGCTTCCCAAAACAGTAAAGCCACAAACACTAGTCTCATATCTACACTTGGCCATTGTGACCATGTGGATCTGTGATCACTGAGGGCCTAAATCCCTCACTGCAATGTTACAGTGTCGCCATGAACAGGTGAAATTGTCCTACCAACCCAATCCCAAGCATGTCTGTGTCCAGGAGGATGCTTGTTAGGAAGCTCATCACTTAGCATTCTTGACAGTTTGCCCTGGCTCTGCTCCCACCCAGAGGACAGCCAGTTTGAACCATGGCCCTCCGCTGGGCCACCATTTTAGGATCTACCAATTTTGATGGAACGAGATCAGAATGGAAAGCAACCATATTGCAAATGATCTCTTTATCCTGTGTAGAGCAGTAAACTTGGCCTTCTGCTGATACCACTCACATCTTGTTATAAATTTGGAATAGTAAAACCCCACCACACAGTGCCCCACAAGCCAAGGATTTAGTTACTCCTTGTGCCAGCCTTTGCCTCATCTTTTACACACCTTGCATCCCACTGCTTATGGGCACTAACCTCTCCTCCCTGGCACCAGCTTTAAAGCTAGAGGATCTGGCCTCCCTGTCTTAGGTCAGCTGCTGACCTGCACCCCTGACACCCTAGATGTAAAACCTAAGACTCATCTTCCTTATTTTCTCTCCCTATATGTACAATATTTGTGGCAGATCCCTACATCTGTGGAGAGAGAGAAGTAGTTTCCCCATATGCAATATCTTTATTTAATTAAGCAAGATCTTATTAAGATTGAACTCTCATTTCTAGCATTTTGATAAAAAAGTAATAGAGAAATTCTACTCTAAGAAAGATGGAAGGAAGAATTCTCCTGACACAGCTTGAGTAAGGAAATATCTTCCCTGTTTCGCTCCACATGTCAGTATGTTATGGTCACGGGTATTGCCAACATCCAATACAATTACTATAAATCAGCTCTCATTTATTACTGTTCTTCTCCATCACTCTGTTTTCCCTCTGCATCAAATGACATTCTGGGTTGTCAACAGAAGGAGAAAAGTGTGTTGGGTGTTAGAATCTTTCACACGTGTTATCACATAGAATCATTACAATAATTATTTGAGAAAATGAATATTCTCATTTTTAGATCTGAAAAACTGAAGGTTAGAGTGGTTCAATAATTTACCCAGGGTTCCAGGGCAAGTAAAAAACAGTCCTGGTTGTTCCCAAGTACCAGTCTCTAACCTGTGCACTTTAGTGCTGCCTTTGGGAACAACAGAGGCTGGAAATCTGCATTGGTTAGCTCCTCTCCCCCCATAATCTCTGCGCGTGCCAGTGACCAATCACACAAGTGAAGCTAGCAGACAAATATATGCTAGGACCCCCCACATTTAGAAGTGTGTCAATCCTGAATAATCGGCAATCCCTATTCTGTGCTCTTGCTGTTCTCTGCAGAACTGGGAGGGGAAGAGTTCAAAGATCTACCTCAGCTAAGGTGACTTCAGGTCCTAGTTCGCCCAGGAAAGTCTTGGTTTACTCTCAAGGGCATTTTGGTTTGAACTAGAAACTGCATGGTCACTCACTCCAGGCCCCACAAACACAAAATACATCTTCTCTGCAAATGGCAGCAACCATCAGTGTTGATGATGCATTACCTGAATTTCTGAGAATGGTGTGGAAGAGGGTGCTAAGGGTCATTATCATTTCTACTCACAGTTTGGGAGAAAATGATAACTCTAATTCACTAGGCATAATGTGGAAGAGAAATACAATGCATACTTCCCACCTTAATTCTCGGCTGTCTGTGCCAATTCATCATGACTTAACCACCAGGGGGCACCATGATATATGGGTGGGGGCCATTCACAGGAGCGCTACCTGAAAAACACTTATCAAAAAGGGGGGAGGGGGAGAATGGGCAATATACATAACCATAATATTTGTACCCCCATAATATGCTGAAATAAAAAAAATAGAAAGAAAAAAAAAAGAGGATCGTCTCTGTTTAAAACAAAGGTTCTGTTTGAAGACCCCTGAGATGGCACCTAGGCACAGTGGAACATTCTTGACTTGACTGAACCTCTTCCTGGGACCAAGGGCTGAGGGCACAAAGATAGGCCGAGATAAAAGCCAACCCAGAAGAAGGCTGCATGACCCAAGCTTGGTTGAACACCCACTGGTCTCCTCACAGACTGAGAATTTTACCTCATCTACTAAAGTTCGCATACCAGAACACATGCACACACATGCAAATGCACATGCACATACACACGCACAAACACATCTTTGTTGACAGCTAATAGCTCTTATCCCAGATGTCACCTTTTACCACATAGACATGATCTCATGATCTTTGCTATGGTCTGAATGTTTATTTCCCCCCAAATCCTAAATTGAAATCCTAACCCCCAAGGTGATATATTAGGAGGTGGGGCCTTTAGGGATTGGAGCCCTCTTGAATGGAACTAGTGCCTTTATGAAAGAGGTCCCAGAGAGATCCTTTATCCCTTCCACCAAGTGAGGTTACAATGAGAAGACAGCTATCAATGAGGAAGCAGGCCCTCACCAGACACTAAATCTGCCAGTGCTTTAATCTTGAACTTCTCAGCCTCCAGAACTGTGAAATAAATGTTTATTGTTTATAAGCCACCCAGTCTATGAAATTTTTGCTATAGCCACCCAAACAGGCTAAAACAATCTTCAACACAACTGAAGCATGTCTCTCCCTCATTGGATCATTTCTCACAAATAGGCCTTGCCTGCCAATGGTTGCACTTTGAATTACTCACGAGTTTACTGGGCAAACACACATGTTGCTCTCTAGTAGGCATTGTAACCTACATCTTAAGTTTTGTCCACCTTGCCTACGTTTGCCACACCCAAGAATATTACATAATAAATAGTTGAGTTTAGTCATTTTCAAGCAACTACTTAAATGTGATTTTTTTTTTTTTGCCTTAAGGAGCACCCAAATTATGTCCTCCACCCTTATCCTCTTCAACTCTCAGAAGGAGGCTATGTACTTAGGAAAGCAGAACTTAAGTCAGAGTTGAGGTCTGGTCTCTGGGTGGACTGATGGTATACCTGAAAGTCATGTTTGCAGAGTATAACTGCCAAGATGCATCTTCTGTGCCTTGCCCTTTTATGCCAAAGCACCCAATTATTTGGAAAAAGGATCAAAAGCAATTGTAAACAGTTCCATTATATATAACCAGTATAGACTCCAGGTAGGATCTAGTATCCATATTTTTTAAAGAAATATTTTAGGAACAGTCTTAATATATTAAAGTAGCTCCCCAGATCTTGCCTCACTATATGTCCACTAAGCTGAGATGGTGAGTCTGTGGTATGCACGACACAACTTCTATACCCATGCTCGTGGCACACATCACTAATTGACTGCAGCACACTTTCCTGATGATCTTCAAAATTGTGCTCACTATAAAGACCTAGGTATCCTTTACATGAGAGTTGACCCACACAATGAACCCTACTTGTTACCCAAGATGTGTCTAGACTCATGATTATATCTAAGGGACTGATGACCCAGAGACATTCATAGCCGGCCCTAATGGGGTAAATCACAGGAACACTTACACTGGACACCATGGTTCACTTTCGCAGTCATCTTTTTGTTCTGAATCCTAGACCCGTGCTCTATGGGAATCTGCCTATAATTCCTGACATCCAGGAATGTCTACAGGTGTCAGAACCTGTGCATTTTCTCCATCGTTGGCCCATTTCCCCCAAATAGGATTGAGCCCCTTACTCCCCTGAGATGATGACTCAGTCTGCTCACTTTGATCACAGCTGTTTATTAATTCTTCCTTGCTCATTTTGATTGCCTCAATATAATTAGTCTTTGAGAAATGGTAGAGAAGAAAAAAGGCATTCCCCACCCAACTTCCTGAAGTAGATTTAATAATAAAAGAGGGGAGGATAGAAAAGTCAAAAGTAAATGTGTTATGGTTTTATTAGCTCTGTGAAAGAACAAAAAGCACACACTTTTCATCAACATAAAAAACAAAAGCCTTTCTGTACCATGTCCTAATAATATCAGATGTAATATCTTCTACTGTCAGAAAGCAAAACCATCATCCATGTCAAGTGTCTGTCTCCTTGGCTTGAGTCTCAGCTTCTCTCTCATTTGGCAAAGATGGATTGAGTTAGACTGTGTGGATAGCCTGGTCAACAAGACAAATGTGGGTTTGTCTGTATAATGGATGCATTTCTCAAGACATGAATGCTCACATGCCTTGCCTATGGCCTCTATGACCTGACTCCTTATTCTCCTGACCCTTGAGAGCTGCTGGGCCTTCTGGTCCAACCATATTTGTGGGGTTCACTCCTCAGGCTGGTCGATTCTGGTGCAATATGATTAGGGAAGAGAGAGCTAGAGGGTCTAATGCAATCTCTTACCACAGGGTTGTCCTTCCCTATCATTGGGGTGACACAGTGTGGGGCCAGGCTGGAAGATTCATGGCACGTCCCAGTACCAAGAGTGGGCCCAGCGAGCCAGGCATATTAGGTGAGAGTAGGCTAGCATGGGACCAGAAAGGGGAAGGAGCAGGGGGCTGACAAGCAGATAAGCTATAAAGATCAGACCAGAATGCTAGGGTCTGGCAGATCAAACCTGGACAGAAAGAGTCAAACAGGTAACCCAGATGCAGGAAACAGGACCCCAGCTGAGACAGAAAGGATTTCACAAGAACATACTAGGGCAGCATATTCTGATTTGCAACCTATTTTCTGTAATGCATTGTTACACTGGATATTCATTCCTATTTACTATTACAACTCCTAGTTTTAAGATGAGAACACTAAGCTCCATGGAAGTTGAATAACTTGGCTAAGTTCAGAAAGCTAGTAAGTGGAGGCTGGGACTTGAACTCCAGGTC
The DNA here is from genome assembly GCA_008086735.1 of Cheirogaleus medius. Taxonomy (NCBI): domain Eukaryota; kingdom Metazoa; phylum Chordata; class Mammalia; order Primates; family Cheirogaleidae; genus Cheirogaleus; species Cheirogaleus medius. The sequence continues at coordinate 19,974,680 of VBSM01000949.1, read as the reverse complement.
TAATGTGGCACTGTTCTTGTAGGTAGAGTGCTCCTAGGGCCCAGACATTCTTAGGACTGTGCTGCAATGTGGGCAGGGACTGTGTGTTTTCTGCCCCCTTAATTCCCAGGTGTGGCGGTGGGGCAGTGGCTCAGGAGAAACACCAGACCCTCTGAGTGTTACTAACTTCTGAAAATAGTGACAGCAAAGGGCTAGGCTTTCTCAGTGATACTTCCAATATTTTTTCTTAGAAGCAAGCGGATCCATTTCCTAATTAATTATCTCCATTAGTTAAGCTCAATTACTTTGTGTCCACCTCCAAGAATACAACCTTGCTCCTTGGAGACTTCTTATTTGAATTTCCAAGGGGGCAAATATTGCCAGAAGCATGTTTTATGTAATTACATAGTGTAGATATTTCACTCTCTCTTTACTTAATGATTATTAAATACTGAAATTAACTTTCATACTTGGATATGGATTCCATCAGTTTAAGAGAAAGTAAACGTATAGATGTAATAGAGTATTTCTCCCTGCAGAGTTCGAGAGACCATATTTGCAGAAATACTACCTAACCAAATGCTGGCATGTGCCTCTGATAGATGGCTTCTCTTCTCATTTCTCATAATACCCTTGTCTGGTGTTTCGCAGTGGGAACTGTTTCCAATCAATTCTGCATTAGAAGCCGAAGAGCTTGATAAATGCAGATTCTAAAGCCCCACACCTAGACTCACTGAATCAGCATATCTAAGAGTGGGGCCTGGGTATCTGCACTTTTTCCATTTTCCCTAGGGGGAGTCTGTTTATACTAATGTCTGAGAACTCATGAGAACTCACGATAGTTATTTGCCTGATACATGAAAATAGCCTTATCGTTGGGAACATGAGGGGTAAAAATGAACACAAGCCAGTCTCTTCTCATACATATTTGAATCATAAGAATGCAATACATCTTATCTATTATTACTTTATAGTTACTATAAATCCTGAGACAAGGGCTGGAGAGCCCTGCCTGAATTGGTAGGTGAGGGAATCACCAGAAGGGGTCTGGGGAAGTGAGACAAGAGAGGAAAGGCACAGTGGAGTGTTACTGAGTCAGGTAACTGCTGTAGGCAACTGGAGCTAACCTGGCTGAGACCTCTGGGAGCGGGTGCAGAGCACACAGCTCCCATGAGCTGACCTTGAGGGCAGGGAAGCTGGTGTTTACACACCGACTGCTGTCAGGGCTCGACTGAGGGCTGCTCTTGGGAGCTGGGAAGTCTCCTGCATCGCTGCATGTGGACGGTGGGCTTCAGCAGCTGGAGAGAGCCCTCAGGCAGGGAAACACGGGCAGGCACTGGATGTTGCAAGTTGAGCTAGCATAAAGGTGTGGGAGCACACCTGGGGCACCAAAAGCTCCTGCTGCCTCTCCAGCCAACTGAAGCAAGAAAGTGTCAGGAGCATTTTGGTGCCTTGCTCAGATAGTGAAGAAGGGGTAAGCAGACACTGTGAAAAGAAAATTCTATTTCACTTGTTTGCTTGTTTTTAAATTGTGATAAAGTAAACATAACATAAATTTACCATTAATGGCATTTAGAACAATGTTGTACAACCGTTACCCTATGTAATTTCACAACATTCCAAAAGGAGACCCTGTACCCATTAGCAGTCACATCCCATTCCCTCCTCGCCCCAGCCCCTGGCAACCCTCATCTACTTCGTGTCTTTATGGAACTGCCTGTTCCAGACAGTTCATGTCGATGAAATCCTACAGGATGTGGTCTTTGTAACTGGCTACTTTCATGTAGCATTATGTTTTCAAGGTTCATCCATGATGTAGCATGTATCACTTCTCCGTTCCTTTTCCTGGTTTATTAATATCTCATTGTATGGATATATACTCCCTCTCATTTTTTGGACACCATGGAGTCTTCCCAAGAATATTTCCTTGACTCAAGTTGACAATAGTGCTGGGTATTCCCTGCTGGCCATGCCAGTAACATTCCTCTCCTCTTCACTCTCACTGTGCTATAGGACACCGGCCTTTGTAGGCTGCCCTCTCCTCTCTATGGGCTACTTTCTCCCCTAGCTCTCTTCCCTGGTGTCCTGGTAGATTGGCCTAACAGAAGGTACTGACAGGATATCAGATAGCAACAAGTGAGGTTCAGGTATTTTTTCCCTCCAGCTCCCTTCCTGTACGGGCCTGGGACACTGACTGCATCCCTCTAGGGAGACCACCACCCCTATCAAGCAGTTCTCTCCACTAAGCTCCTATGCCCAGGTCCCATTGGTCCCTCTTTCTCCTTGCCCTTTCAGGCCTAGAAGTACTAACACCTTCTTTCTGTTGTTGTGTCTCAAGTACTGAATGTTCCTTCATTAGTTTTCCCCAAATCTTTCCATATCTTTGTAAATAGTCTATTAAATGTCATTCAAATTATTTCAGTTTGTACATGCCTCTCTTTCCCGGTGGGACCAGGACTAATATAATAATGATCAATGATAGTGTAATCCATCAATCTCTTCTCACTCAATCACAGAAGCATATTTCACAGTGCATATTCCTAATTTGGGGGCTGAGAAATGTCTGTGCTCCCATGTGCTGTCCGCACTTTCCTGGCCAGATCTGTACCACAAAGCAATTGCTAGAAGGCAGTATAATAGGGGCTTAGGTATGTGGCTCCTGGAATTACACTTCCTGGATTCAAATCTCACCTCTGCACCTCCTGGCACTATGACCTGGGGAAAACTACTTAATCCCTGCAAGCCTCAGATTCATGATGTGCAGAATGTGAATTAGGGTGCCCGGACTATCTCTGACTAATACACAATATGCAGAATTTTCTTAGAACAGGGCCACACATGAGAAATGCTCAGTAAATGCCACCTTTGTGTTAACTTGGCCTCACATCCCCCTCTCTGGGTCTTCCTCAGCTTGTCACAGCGTTATCTGTGAGTCCTCTCTGTGGGCCCAGGTTCTTCCCAGATGCTGAGCCAGCGGTGGCCAGCACTGCAGGATTCCAGCACCACCTCTCCCTCCCCCCAGGGGGAGCAAGTGGGGAATATGAGGACACACAGGTTCCCCATAGACACGGACCCTCTGTTCCAAAGAAGACTCCTGGGGAGCTCCCTATCCCTGTGCTGTTGTGGTGGCCTTCCTTCTTCTCCTCTTCTTCATCAGCACCAAGGAAATCATCATGTGTTGAAGGTTCACTCTGGGCTAATAGCACATGTCATTTAATGGTCCTAACAACCCTATGAGGTATGGTTCCTTTTTGAAAGTCTGTTCCACATCTGTTTCAAATGTTTTAAAATCTGTTCATGATCCATTTATAAAGTCTGTTCAAAAATAATATTATTATTTCTACTTATGCAGGTAACAGATGAGTACATTCTCACTGTAAAAGATCCAAAATTTAAATAGCATGAGGAGCCATTAGTATCCCCATTTTTCTGATGATGAACCTATAACCAAGCCAGATTAAGTAATGTTCTCAAGTTCTACTGGGAAGCAACTCAGAGACAGAATTCAAAATCGGGCAGTTTGATGGCAGAGCCTGTGTTCATATTCACTATATTATGCTGACCTAGTCTATAAGACTGTCTTCTGCCACAGTTTCCTCCCTTTGGCATCCTACCAGGCCTTAATTTCCTATCTGCTCCATTAATGTTTAAACCTTCCAGGTATTAAGCCATTTTAGTAGAATGTGAATCCTCATAAATGACCTTGAAAGTCCATAGCTAAACTAGGAGGTTGTGTCCGACACTTCTAGTTCCCTGCTTCCCTGCTCCCTGGCCATGGCTGTGACAACCAGCTTGTCATGGGTGTGATCAGATAGCAAGCACCTGGCCTCAGCTATACCTCCTATTCCCTCATTCTGCTGAGGGGTTTCTCAGGCACCTTGAAGTGGAGTGCCCAAGGGAACCCATGGGGTTACTGATGCTTGCATAGTTTGGGAACACAAAGGAGTTGACATTGCTTGGACAAGACTTGACCAAGGGGGGATGGGAACTGCTCCCTGAGACAGACATTTCTGAGTGCTTTCTATGGCTCTCCTCAGAGCGTCTTGGGAGGAATGTGCCTTAGCTGCCCATCACAGTAACCAACTTGCTCCTTGAATGGGTTGTCCCTCCTTCTCAATTGCACTGGCCCCTGTCCTCCTGTCCTATTTCCTGGAATTACACCACTCAATCCCTCATATTAGGCTTTGCTTTCTAGGGTGAGTGCAGGCTATGTCAGACATGATGAAAGAGTTGTTTTATTTTGTAAATATTTTATTGTGAATAACAGGCTCTAAGAGATAGATTGCCTAAGAGAGAGACTCCTCACAGTTTTCAGGAACAGAATGGCCCAGATCTTAAAGGAGATGACTGTACCCACTGCTGTCTCCTTAAACTCTATGCTCTCCAAAGGCTGATCAAGCCACCTATTTTGCACAGGAGTAGGCATGTAACTTTGGCCTCAAGGAAAGATTCAAATATTTCTCCGTAATACAAAACAAGCAGGGATTCACTCTCCTAACCAGTCACTCAAACTTCTGACATGTTTTATTTTCATCCTGAGAAGGCTCTGCTTCATTCAAGAAAATATTTGAGTACTTAGGACCAGCCAAGATTATGCAAGTCTCCAGAGATAAGACAGTAAACATAACCTAGTCCTTGCCCTAAAGGAGTGAACATTCTAAATTGAAAGCAGATAAGCAAACAGGATATTCTTGCACCTTGCAAAAAGTACTTTAACTGGGGCACTCATGTAGCGAAAATTGAGCTTTCAGAGCCAAAAAAAAAAAAAAAAGAAAAAGAAAAACTACTCTGTGTATCAGGCATTTGCAATTTAAACCAGCATTAATAAAAGTAATATTTAGATTCATCTTACTTCCTTGCTGGTCCTAGACCTGTGAAATATACTGAGATGAAAATATAAATCATCCTCCCCTCTATTCACCTATCTATCCATGCACCCATTCATCCAATACATAGTGTGCTTGGTCACAACATTTTTATAGGAAAGAAAAGCTTCTGATGCTGGGTATCTTGCACGGGGACTTGGGGAGGCCAATGTGAAGGGCAAAGATGACAGAAGGTGAGTACTTTTCATGCAAGACTTCCAAGCACTACTTCTTACTATTCTGACCACAACGTATCAAAATTATGCTAGATCTGCAACTATAGATTTCCTGGAACATATCTGCAGTCACTTTTCCAACAGGGATCATGCAAACATCAATCATTTAGAGATGGCAAATACGTGAGAGCAAGGTCAGAAGCCAAGTTCACTTAGATTAGTTTGATTGGACACTTCAAAAACAGCTTTACCAGGACACACTGAAGCCATTAAGATAGTTAAAAGGAGGAAGAAATGCCCTGTTCCAACAAGAATGTCTAGTTCCTACTCTCAAAAATTTTATGTGTTTGAAAAAAATCATAGAATGTAGAACCTGAATCAGCTGGGTTAGTGCAGCGTGATTGGAGGAACTTATTTAAAAATCTATCAGCATTACTATAGATATGATAGCTTATTAGGTTTTGTGAACCTAGAGAGCTAGGTCTGAATCCTACCTCTGATACTACTAAGCTCCTACTTGGAATGAGGCCTGATTTTCTAATCTATTGAAAGGACCGAAGTCTATCTACCTACTCCATGCATCCATTAATTCAGTCATTATCTCTTAATTACCTAAAAGGTGCCAAGCATTGTGCTCAGCAATGGGTATTCAATGAGTAGTTAAAAAAAGGCAAACAAAAAAAGTAAAACAGTTCTTCCCCTTGTGCAGTTTTGAGTCTCAGTGGGGAGATGAACACTAATCACAAATTCCTATAAATAAGTAGTACATGATGGTTATCACCTGGGCTCTGGAGAAGAGGTACATGGTAAGAGGGAATAAGAGTGGGATCTGATCTAGACTGAGGATCAGCCTTGCCCAAAGAAGTGACCATAGAGCTGAAATCCAAAGGATGAATGAGTCGAATTAGGTAAAAGGCTGAGGAGTAAGTTATTGGTAGAAAAAGTGATGTGTACAAAGACTGTGTAAAGGCTATTGTGCATGAGAGTTTCAGCAACTGAACAAAGACTGGGGTATTCGGAGGTCTAAGTGTAGACCGTGCGAAAGGAGATTGGAGGAGTTGGTCTAGGTAGGTACATCCCATGCAAAGTCTTATAGCTCATGTCCAGGGTTTTGTTTTTTATTAGTCCCAAAAGCAATGTCAAGCCATTGAAGTATTTTAAGCAAATGAATGACATGGTCATAAGCATTATACTGAAGCTTTCAAAGGATCACTCTGGCTGGGGAGAAGAAAGCAGAGTGGAGGAAGGTAAAAGTGACTATGGTGAGACCAGCTGGGAGGCCATATTGGTATTCAAAGCAAAGAAAAAATGGCAGCTCAGATTAGGATGCTGGCAATGGAGACTGAGAGAAGTGGATGGATTCCTGAGATATATTAGGAGGCAAAATTTACAGGATTTAAGTTGAATATGAGGGAGGGCCAAAACTGGTTGGATGGTGGTACTGTGGTTTGAGGTGGAGAACAGTAGAAAACAGTGAGGTTTGGAAGTGAAGATCACACGTTGAGCTGGAAACTGTAGAGTCTGAAGTGCCTTTGAGACATGCAAGAAGGATGTCAAGTGGGCAGTTGAGTGTATAGCTCTGGAGCTTGGAGATAACTAAACCGAAAGACTAAATATGTGAGTCATCGGTGGTCAGGTAGAGGAAATTTAAACCATGGACATGGATGAGATCATTGTGAAAATAAATTTTCACATGCAAAGCACTAGAATGCTGCCAGGCACAGACTGGGTGCTTAATAAATCTTTTCTGCCTCCTTTCTTCCCTGTCCTTCCAACAATAGGATAGTGAGTGAGTTTGGGCACACCCCCAAGGAAGCTGGTTCATGGAATAGGAGGGAAGAGCCAGTTTTCTGCTTACGGCTGCTCTGGTCTCCCAAGGACATGGTCTAGGTTCAGAATAGCTTTGTGCAGGAAGAGCAACAACCATTTCTCTGGGCTTCTGAGCTCCCGTGCTCTCCCCACTGTCTGCTTTTTAAACAAGGTGTTTGTGCTAACGGCAGAAGCCACAAAGGCTAAACTGGATATGTAGAATAATTCCCTCTTCAATCTGAACTTTAGCTGGACCTTAGGAGGAAGGCAGGAAGGGAACAGAGAATGTTCCTTTGCTATGCTTGCCGAGAGCGGGAAGACGAGTCCAGAGGGTTTGGTGACCTCTGCACCAGAAAATATTTTTGCATAAATTTTCTTAAGTACCTAAAAGAGCATCTTTAACTGAAGGAATTGTAATGAGGTAAATGCGACTTCATTCAGCTTTGAAAATATGCTGTAACGTCAAGGGGTTAAGGAGTCAAATTCCTCTCTTCCCACCAGAGAAGGGGGCTGTCTTTCTTCACTGGTAATAGCAAGCTTACCGGGCTCTGGAAAAGCTCTATTTTTCTATGTGTGTGACATCTCCAATTTCTTCCTTCTATCAATTTGTCATTCCACTGATGGACTAGAGCATTCTCCTCAGTGTCCATTGGTATGTTTCAAGGATATATCCACGTAGTGTATAAAAATAATAGATGGGCCAGAGGAATTTACAAAGAAATAATCTCAGGTTCTACTCACATTTAAACCGAGAAAGCAATGTCACAATGGGTAATGTCAGCAAAATCTTAGGATGAAATTGTTTCCCTCTAATTCTCCGTAGTGTGACTTTCATACTTTTTTCAATACACCATACTTATCCAATACCACTTTTAAGGCGCAAAACTGTGAAGACAGCTAAAATGATATTCATTCCTAACTATGCTGAGAATGTTTGAATCCTTTCTTCCTATTACTATCAGAATAAAAATAAAGGTATCCAGCAGTATTCTAAATGTCACGCTTCAAAGCTCTGAGATACTCTTTCTTCTGACACCTGATTGACAGATTATAGCTTTTTCATATCCATCAAATTAATAGATTATGACTTTTTGAAGCTAGAAACTATGCAATTATTGCCCCGTTCTATCTATAAAGCGATAACTTATTCTTTGTCATACATTTGTGTCTCAGAAGGCAGCCCCTGTCCCGCCAACACATATCATAATTATAAATAATTTGGTTCCTCCTGTCTTTCTTTCTTTCCAGTAGCCCCCCACCTAGAACACCTACAAAATAATTCACTTTGGAAAAAATGTTAGCACAGGAGATGACTGACACGTCTCATATTTCTCAGTAAAGTTTTGCAAATTTAAATATCCACCGTCTATGTAATCCCTGGTAAAATCTCCCTTCTGGATTTATGTACCTGATCCAAGGACTTCTCGGGAATAGAATTAGGAATACAAGAAGCAAGATATTTTCAATCCCAGGTACTTGCCCCTGCTGTAGTTAACTGAGAATTTCAGTTTGACATCATGGAAACAGATGGAAAAGAAAATTTCCTTAAGTATCTGGAGAATTGCTAAAACTTTTCATGCCCCTTCATTTGCTTCCACTTCATGTTCATTTCAAATACCTTAAATCAAAGATGGAAATCAACTGATCCAATCATAATTTTAGTTATAGGTGCAATCTCTAGTCTGACCTGAAGAAAGTGATCTTCATAAAGACAATTTAAAAGAGGGTGAAAATTAAGCTGTCAATCCCTCCAATCATGACAGTGACTTCCATAGCTGATGCAAGATGGGTGCCAGGCCACCTGAAGGGGTAAGGACTTAATGAAATGGGGTGGGATTTCCTGCTAATTCCTTTCTCACTACAAGTGCTTGCAATCTAGACCATGAGGATTTTAGGGCTGCCCCTTCAAATGTCTGTCCTTAAAGGGGAAGAAAAACACAAACAGAAGGACCAACACAATCAGCTCTGTTCTCCCTCCTTGAGCCCTAGAGTATATCTTTCAGAAGTTTGGAGGAGACATAAAACTTTTATTCTCTAGGCTTAATTATCGTACTAACCAACCCACATACTAAAGATGCACATACTGAAAGAGTACATTGCCAGGCTTGGAGAGAATTTTTAAGTATCTCAATTTGAGTAGACTTGGAGTCGCTGCCCATACAGTTGCCTCGGTTGCCAATGCTCCCACACTGATGAGCTTCTATGCATATGTCAAGAACCCATGCCAGTGACTTCTCTGTGAAAATTCCCTCTCTCCACTGTAACGTGAACACTCTTCCTCCTGCTCCTAACATACATCATGTTTAGCTAAAAAGATATCCTCAATTTTTCAACTCAGGGTTAAATATAATTTCTTCAAGGAGACATTTCCCATCTCGGCCAGGATAAAAACTTTCATTGTGCTGTTGCATTCTCCCTTTTATAACCTTAATGGATTCCAGAATTATTTTGTTTAATACCTGTCTTCTCTGGGAGGTTTTATGCTCACCAGGGCAGGGGCTATGTCTATCTTGCTCACCACCAAAAGCCCAGTGCCCAGTGAAGTGCCTAGGTTACAGTCAATGCTCAATACAAGTTTGTTGCACTGAAAACTTTAACTCCCAAGGCTCTCTCCTTAGAGATATTCACTGCTGGTGAGTTCCTAAAGAGAACTGCTACATTAGCATTCTCAGTTCCCTGTATGAGTGCGAAGCCCAGTGAGTGTTTGATGAATAACTGAATGAATGAATGGTTGAATGAATGACAGAAGAAAGGGACAAATGACTGTGAGAGGAAACAATAGGAAGAGGGAATCCATAAAGCACCTACATCTACCAAACTCCTTCTTTGGTAGGAGTGCTTTAGGGGCCAGGTGCTTTAGGGAGCACTGAGGGGGAACACAAGAAGGAACCTTTCTTAAGTGAAACATGAGATCCCCACCTACCATGAAAGTCACAGGAATTCTATGGGAAATAGTGAATCAGTAATGTTAGATAATTTAATGGAAATAATATTTAAGAGAGAATGAAAAAAATGTTTCAGGGCAACTTCTAAGAGGCAAACCCCAAGGCAGATGGAGGAGGAAGTAAGGGAGTCAGTGACTGACTACCTAGAGGTGTGTGTGGGAAAGCAGGGGGATGGGGGGTTATGTGCATTGAGGGGAGAATCAAGACAATATTTTCACTCTGGGTGATTTCAAGAACATTAATATCAATGATGAAAAGATGATGGTTAGGAAGGGACGAAAACTGACTTGAGAGAGATGATCACAGCATACTAATGGACTGGGTTTAAGCTATGGTATATATACGGGAACTCAGGGGTAAAATCAGAATAGAGAATTAGACGTATGAGTCTAATTCAATAATCAAGTATTGAGGGCCAGTAATGAGGAAGACATTCTGCTAAGTGGTTTGCGCACATTATTATCAGTTTGAAACTTATAATAACTCTGTGAGGTAGCTATTGTTATTATTTCTATCTTATTCCTGTTTTACAGATGAGAAAACTGAGTCTTAAGAGATCATTTTTCCAAACTCACACAGTTGGAAAGTTACAGGGTTAGGTGTATCTCCTCTTGCATAAATCAACAGGTTATGAAAAGAAAAGAAGCCCTAAGAACACCCAGAAAGTAAATGAAAGTCTTTAAAAACCTAAATCTGAATCTAAGAAATTGAGTTCTGGAAAAGCCTGGGCATGAAGTTAAAATTTCAGTTGAGTTCACAAAGGTCAGCATTTTTATCAAAGTCCATGTAAAAGATCGGGGTAGACTATGCTATTTCAGTGGCAGGTAAGAATTTGTGAGGAAAACACACCTCTGTATCTTAAGACTATGTTATTAAGTTTGCTTTAAAGATTTATCTGTTTTGATATTGGGTATATCGTTGTAATTCTTTTCTTAAACATTTGCTTTTAAAATTTTTGAACAAAGATTTGGAAAGGCTGTTTATAAATGTGGTGTGCTTAGGGAGTTACCACCCTGAATATTAGGAAAAGAACAGGGTTTGCCAATTGGCTCATGTGACAAAGGCACTGTACTGCCACCTGGTAATGATGTATACACTATAATATAGCAGCAAAAATCAATGTCTTACGTCCTGAAACAAGACCACACCAAAAAAAAAAAATCTTCTGAGTTCCCTTCTGTTGTCTTTTCCATTTGTTACTTGTATAGTTGTGTTCTTTTTTTATTTACTTTATCGACAAGCAATTTATAGTAGTAGTTGAAGAACATGAGCTTTGGCATGGGACACAGTTGGATTCAACTTTCAATAGAGTCAATCTCTGGCTTTATGACTATTTTTGTTTACCCCATCTAAATGCCTACAAAGGCTGATATGAAGATTTAATGAGATCATATATGAAAAGCACCTGGCATCTTTTCTAGGACATAGTAAAACAATCCACGATAGTCATCATTGCATTATTGATATTGTTACCATCGTCCATGACAGAGGATACTGGGAAGCCTCCATGAGACTCAGCCTCCAGGAGGATGAACACTGACAGCCATGGTAAAAATGTTTTGTTTATATTTCAGGTGCTAAACAGCTGTTACTACATATTAGGACCAGATGTTGTGAAATGATATGCAACATTATGCCCAATTCCAACTTTTACTGAATTGCCTGTTGATGAAAAATGACTCCTAGAGGAAATGATTTATTAAAGGGAAATCCATGGATGATGTGTCTTTAAGTTTCATACCCGACTACCACAAATTACGTGCCAGTCTATATACTCTGAACATGGCAAATGTATGGCCCATTCTGAAAATCTGTTGTTAGCTCATTCCTAATTATAGCCCCATCTGTCCTTCTACCCAATATTCTGTGTACATCTGCCCTGCTACACCCAGGTACAGTAAACCTGGGCAGTGCATGGTTGCACCACCTATAAATGCACTCTTTCTTGCAGCTGTGAACTTTTAATTGATTCTAGAGTTGCTACGGCTTTTGATTTTGTATCAAGTGATTTTTTTTCCTCACTTTGCACCCATAGGTGCATAAAGGAGAATTCAGCAGAGAAGATAGAGAGAAGGAAAAGAAAAGAAATAGTTCTGATTTGTTCCCTCTTAACTGTAGGCCACAGGAACCATTATTCTAATTCCATTACAAAACCTTCAGGTTATTCCCTGATCCCTCTCGATAATATTCAAATGAACTGAGTAGGGGAGCATTTGCAATTCATTATAAGGTCAGATATTTTGGTGGAAGCTGTCAAATCTCTGCTTTACTTTATTAAACCTTCCCAATAAATTCCCAGGCACAGGAAATGGGCAGTCCAATTGGAAGCCCTGTATCTAGGTAACTCAAGAAACCCAGGCAGAACCTCAAACCCTGAGACAAGCAGCAACCACCCAACAAGGGCTGCTTTCCCCTCCATATGTGCTCCTTAAGGCAGGTCAAGAATAGGAGTACATGATGGCTTCTCTTTATCTTTTAAACAGAATACTTACAAATTGCAAGAAATTCTCCACACTGAGAAAACAGAATACATCTCCGCCAATGGGGCCAGAAGAAGTATTTAGTACATAGGCTGCCTTATAACGATCCATTTGTCAACTCCCTAACTAGAGTTCAGGACATTTGTCTTCGTAAGCCTACTAACCCGGCTGTGGTATATCTCACTAGAAAGAGTGATGATCAGGGAGCAAATGGTTCAGCCCAATTATATACGCTTAATTGATCTACACTCTAGAGGGCATACTCGTATGGAAAAGGTTTGCCAACTAATCACAAGGGAAGAAACAGCATCTTAATTGGGATGGCTTTACATTGGGTGATATTACAATTAGTTACAATGTCTAATAAGTTATCTATAATGCTTTTAATGAGAAACATTTAAGTCCTTCTGGAATTTTTCCAGTCAAATTAATTCTGAGGACTGGAGACAGTATTACAAGTAATGTTATCAGAATTACAATTAAGTTCCTACTAGAATGTGTCACTTAAAATAAAAGGCTCAATGGGTAAGTCCTAAAAGACCCACTATTTTCTCTGTAGACTTTATCAATGTAGTTGTGAATAAGATATATGGTACCAGTGTCCATTTGCCATGAACTTGATGGGGCAATATGATCTCCTGGGCTTGAAATGCCAGGGCAGGACTACATCAGGCATTTAAAGGGCTTGTACTTGGACCTGGGACTTAGTTTTATCCAACATGCCATCCTTGTGTCCAATGATGCCCCAAACGCCACCAGAAAGAGCAATCTCGAGAGGTGTCTGATGATCTGTGGTGGGTTTCACACCATGCCCCTGGGCAGTCTTGCCGGGTCCTGAGCCCCAAGGAAGTCCTAAAAGCTAGGTTGTGACTTCTCTGATTGAGGCTTGTCCATGGCCTGTGGGTCCATCTAGTTTAGACCCTTGGCTGTGATGGTAATGAGAGCAATAACAAAAGCCATTAGCAGGACTGCACCATGCACCTGGGAAACACCCTAGAATAATAACAGTCCCTGTCATCACCTCCACTTTCCACAGTAGGAATCTTATATTCACAGAAATTCTGGAACTTGTCAAAAGTCCAAAGAGGTACAGGTCTGATTCCAAAGCAAGAGCTCTAAACCTATCTTTGACACAGTTACTTCTTGGTTTTCCCTGCTCTGTCCCAGGCATAAGGCTGGGCCATGACATACCTCAGAGTACTCCAGGAGGCCCAACTTGCTGACAACCCCTAAGACAATAGTTCCCAAGCTTTAGCATGCATCAGAGTCACTTGGAAAGCTTGTCAAAATACAGGCACCTGGCCCTCACTCCAAGGAATTTTGAGTCTGTAGGTGAGAGGTTGGGCCCCATCACCTCTTCAGTTTTCAAACCATCCCAGGTGATACTGAAACATGTGGCCCAGACCCCTGCTTAAGGCAAAAGCATTGCCCTAGTGGTTTCCCCCAAGTTGTAGCTTAAGGGTGAAAACTGTCCCCCTTTACCAATACAGGCTCGAATATTTCACTATCTACTTCTTTTGCCCCTTGTGGAATAAAGTCAAGTGCACTAGAACCAGTAATAGACTTGGCAATGTGTCCTAGGCTCTCTTTAATTATCAGTGAGTCTGACACATCTATAGGGTTGGCAGTTCTTGTAAATTTTGCTTTCCCAGCCTGGACAGCATTGCTCACCTTGTGATCAGGGCTCACAGGACACAGGGAACAACCAAAGTCTTAGGTGCCAAGATTCAGTGGAACAGTTAAACCAGAAAGCTACAAGCCTGTGGTCTCTATGCTGCCTCTTGCAAGTCTTCCTAAATTCACTGGGTAGGCCATTTCCATCACCCTGGAAAGGGTACTAGCCATCCTACAACATTTATTTGGTATTCATGGCATTGGATGCACAGATGATCTCTAAAGACTCAGCATGCAGCCCTGGTAATAGTGCAGCAATAGAGGAGTAACATTCAAGTAGAGACAAGAACCTGTGTTAATATTAGGTCAGTCAGACAAATACAGGTGTTTCTGAAAAATTGTATTAGGCTTTAACTTATCTCATTTTGAGACAGCTTTAAAAGTGGAGCATAAAAAGATTGAAAAGCCTCCCAGACAACACAGTTACAAATGCCTGCCGTGGCAAGGCAGAGGTATGAAAAAGCCCAGTGTAAGCAAGGAGTGAGCTATTGCTATTGCTATTAGCTATGTGGTAGAGCCCAGATGCCAATGCAAATGAGTCTGGCTCCAAAACCTGTGCTATTCCCTCCCAGCCCACTGCCTACTCCATACAGAGCACAAGGTTAGCTGAAGTACCCACCAGGTCTTCCAGAGTGGCTGTCCTTGTGGAAGGGATAAACACAGTGTATGGCCACCCATCCATCTGGGAGAGAGGGCTGGTCACGGCCTTGTTACCCATGACTCAGGTGCTTTACCATTGAAAGGGGCGTTGACTGCCTTACTGAAGTGGCTCTATTACTTAATGTATACAACAAGGTTTTACCTGTGACATAGTTGGCACAACAAATGATAAGCCATTCATTCCCCTAGGAGCTTAGAAAGATGAAAAAACACCTAAGGACAAACACTTCATAACTTCCCCAAGCAGGTTCCCCAACAGCTATGGTTCTAGTCGACTCCACTCAGGTGATGCTATTAACTAGGCTCTGACCAACTAAAGAGACAAAGAGAAAACCCTCTGTTCATGTTTCTCAATCATTTTCATTGGTTTTCATCAAATAAACCTCCTTTTAATTACAACAATAGCACAGCTAATTGAAATATTCAGACAATGCATAAGTATAGAAAATAAAAAGTAAACATCTTTCCCTTCCTCCTCAAGGTAATTAATGCTGACAATCTGGTATGCATCCTTCCAGTCCTTTTTCTACATGTATACAAAAAGTATGTACATGTGTAGTGCATTTGTTTTTTTAAGTAAAATTAATATCATAAAGTTTTATAACTTGTTTACCTGGCAATACACAAGGGAGATTTTTCTATGCCAGAATATCTGCATCTACCTCATTCTTTTGATAACATGCAGAGTAGTCCATTATATGGACGCAACTTCATTAATTAACCCAGCTCTGTCCAACATATCTCTCTGTGATGACGGAGATGTCCTGTATCTGCACTGCTTAATATGGTAGCCACCAGCCACAAGTGGCTATTCAGCAATTGAAATTTGTCTGCTGCAATTGAGAGACTGAATTTTCAATTTTCTTTAATTTGATTACATGAAATTTAAATATAAACAGTCACATGTGGCTGGTGGCTACTGCATTAGTGCAGATTTAACAAGTCCCTTAATTGAAGGGCATACATTAGTTGTTCCTAATTGTTTCTATTAGATACTCTAATGTGATGCACATCTGTGTGTGTGTGTGTGTGTGTGTGTGTGTGTGAGAATATCTGAGTGCTAGCTCATTATCCCCTAATTGAGATTTTCCTCAATAATTTGTGTTCTCTGCTAATAATAAACCAGGTTCCTACAATCCGTAATTCCTTACTGATAGAACAAAAGACAGATGAGCTCGTATATTTGGAAACTAGCCTTAAGGCATGGAGCTTCCTAGATGCATGCAGCATCCTCTTTGGAGTTGCACAGTTGCCCCACAGCAGCCCAGGAGGCATGGGCCGTCTAGAAGGTGCTAATGCTGATAGCCAGGCTTTCAGCAAGGAGACACCTGCATTAATCCCCCACTTGGGAAGAGGGTCTGCTGGTTGCCTGGCATGAGAACGAGCTGGCAACAACCTCTTTCCTCAGTGTTCACAATAATGTGCCGTTAATAGCGCTCATATTAAAGCAGGACAAGCAATATTTTAGTCTGTTTCTTAATGTCTCTCAATGACCCATTCCTATCTTTTTCTGCCCATCCTCAGAAAAGCATAAATAGAGGTTTGGCTGCACTTCACGTAATTAGGCTGTGATCAGAGCTAATCTGTCGCGGTGGATGGTGCGTGTGTCCTCAGGACTATCTCTCATTACAACATGGCGAGGGGAGAGCTTGATGCCAACCTCGCTGGGTCAGCATGAGCCATGCGCTGATGCTGGATCAGGATCACAGGAGGCAAAGGAAATGGACAGCTGCATCCCTCTGGCATGAGACGTCACACCAGCCCCTGGGCAATAATCACTCGACAAACAGCCCCTTTCCTTCACAGAGACCCGCCTGCTTTGAAGTAGCCACCCCAGTGTTCCTGGGAGGTGGGTATTTGGTTTGTTTTATGACTTCTTCAGTGAACTTAATAGTTTTTTTTTTCAGAGTATTATGGGGATACAAACATTTTGGTTACATATAATGCCTTTGCCTGACCCAAGTCAGGGCTACAAGCGTGCCCTTCCCCCATACAGGATTTTTTTTAACTTAATGAATGTTAAATTCTAACCAATTAGATCCTTCCAAAAACTCTTTTCGTCTTTGTTTACATGCACATATATTTTACTTTTATTTCCGGAACAAAATTGTACCAGCATCAACAGACCTCTAAATAAAAGAAGGAAAAACAAAATCACCCGTGACGCTGAAAGCCCTACAAATCAAACTGTTTTCATTTTTCTGTGCTCCCTTTCTGTCTTTGTTCATGTGTATACATAATTTATGTCTGAAGCTGCTCTGGTGTCTTTGGTTCCAGGTATGCAGCGAATGGGATTTAATATAACTCAGCCTTTCAGCAGATTTTCTTCTGGACCCTAGGTCTTCTTATTTTTTCCACTTTGCCCCTGGCCTCTGACCATTTCTGTTTTGCCAGAGCATGCTCTGAATTTGATCCCTGTGCCTCTGTTGGATCACTCCTGAATTGACAGACTTCTGCCAACTGGTGCTCCCTCTAGGATTTCCCCATACCCGGCAGGCACAGGAATGCCCATACTGGGTGATTTCCCTATAACCCGGCAGGCACAGGAAAGCCCATACTGGGTGATTTCAGTAGGTGGCTGTTATGATGGATGGCTCCTCTGCCATATTGGGTTGGTAAACATTTTAAATACCACCCTTGTCTGCCTTGATGTAACTCCGGTTTGATACACAACTTCCATGCTCCCCAAGTTTGACTGTTCTACTTGCATCTGTCTGACCCATGTTTATCCTCAGCTTCCTAATCCTAGACAAACCAGGATACTCAGTTCACTGAGGTTCCCTGGCCCCTGTGATTTCTGGGTCACTTTTTTTTCTCCCCTCCCCTTTCTTAGTAGCTTCCTCTGAAACCCAG
This sequence comes from Cheirogaleus medius, assembly GCA_008086735.1. Lineage (NCBI taxonomy): Eukaryota > Metazoa > Chordata > Mammalia > Primates > Cheirogaleidae > Cheirogaleus > Cheirogaleus medius. The sequence goes on along the minus strand of VBSM01000949.1, from coordinate 19,957,239 downwards.
AACCTCAGCAAAGCTAGTTGCAACCTATAGAATAAATGCAATCTTACTTTCTGCTTTTTAAAATTTGCATGGTTTTCCCAGTGCTGCTATATAAGCCTCCAAGTTACAATTTGTTTTGATTTTCTCCTGGATGGATGTGCCACAACTTCTAACTATTCCTCTAAGGCAGTTGTTCTCAGTGCAGAGTGACTTGCCCCCGCCTTCCCTGGAGGCACTTGACAGTGTCCAGAGACATTTTTGGTTTTCATGAGGGAGAGGTTCTAATGGCATTTAGAGGGTAGAGGCCAGGGATGCTTCTGGACATCCTACCATGAACAGGACAGCCTCTACCACAACCATCTGGCCCCAAATGGCAACAGTGCCATGGTGTAGAAACCCTGCCCTACCCTGTAACATTCAGAATTTCTTGGGTTTTCTGTCATGACATTTTCTTTTTCTTTCTTATTTTTTTTTTGAGACAGAGTCTCACTCTGTTGCCCGGGCTAGAGTGCCGTGGCGTCAGCCTAGCTCACAGCAACCTCAAACTCCTGGGCTCAAACGATCCTCCTACCTCAGCCTCCCAAGTAGCTGGGACTACAGGCATGTGCCACGATGCCCAGCTAATTTTTTCTATATATATATTTTTTGTTGTCCAGCTAAATTCTTTTTTATTTATTTATTTTTTTAGTAGATATGGGGTCTTGCTCTTGCTCAGGCTGGTCTCAAACTCCTGAGATCAAATGATCCACCCACCTCGGCCTCCCAGAGTGCTAGGATTACAAGAATGAGCCACTGCATCCAGCCTCTGTCATGACATTTTCATTAGTCCTTAAGTCCATTTTACTCACCACTGTATCCCTGTGCCTTGCACAGTACCTGGCCTGAGGTGGGTTCTTGTGGACATGATGTTTCATTTCTTTGAGATTATTTCTTTAGGAGAAATTTCCGATAGAGGAGTTACATTCATGCATATAGTTTTTATATGCTTGCAACAGTGAGTATGTATTCTTTTCTGTTACTTGTTCAACATTACTTTTTGTACCAATTTCCATTTGGGAATGGACTACACACTGCTATTGTTAATGATTGTCATGAGTGCACACAGCTGGCACCTAAACTCAAACTAGTGCCCATGCTTCTGTAGCCTTGCTTCTGCCATTCCCTTCTCTGTGGCAAGGCCATCTTTCCAGTATCATGACTATGCTGATTCATGCCTGATTATGTTTCTACCTTTGAGATGATTTCCATGAGGTTGGTGGTGAGCATTCTTACTCCAGTAAACAGGGAGAGAGGGGTAGTGGGACTCAGGCCACACAGAGAAGTTATGCCACCTAGATGTCGAGCTCAGGTGATGCTAAATCTTTGAAGAAGTTGTATCAACTCTTGGGAGCCATCAGCAACCAAGCACATATTTCCTCTAGCATCATTTTCTGTAAAATGGGGATCATAACACCTATTTCACATCCCTGGTGGCCTCCGTGCTCACAGCTTCTGTGAACTGAGCCTGGGATGATGCCCAGGAGAGTAGAGGCAGCATGTGACAATGGAGAATGCTTTGGGGACTATGCTCAAAACAATCCAAGAAAATGCACCCCCTTGGGAACTTTCTTTAGTGCTATTTCATCTGAACATGAAGTACATAATCAGAGCAGAATTACAGAATTCTCCACATACACATAAAAAAGGGAAAATTTTTCTCCCATGTGCTTTCTTTTATTGAGTACATACTTTGTCTCAGGCACTGAGAATACAAAGAGAAACAAAACACACATTCAAATGGAGAGAGGTAGTCATGCCACCATGTGCTAGGGAGGGTGCTAAGCTCTTTTAGGTATAATTTAATACACACAACCACCCTTTGAGATCAGTACTATTTAACATAATTTCTCTGCAGAAATTGAGGCACAGAGATGTTAAGTCATTTGCCCAAGTTCATACATCTAGTAAGCAATAGAGGTGGAATTTATACTCAGGTAACCTGACTCCAGTCTTAGCCACTGAGCTACATTCTCTCTTGAGACAGGTATGGAGAGAAGTAAGTATATTAAAATGCTAACAAGATGGGATTTATCACAGGTATCTAAGGTTTGTTCAACATTTGAGAATCAATTAATGTTATCCATCACATCAACAGGAAAAAAGAACAAAAATCACATATTCATATCAATAGATGCAGAAATGAGCTATCAAGCCATGAAAAGACATAGAGGAGGAACCTTAGATGCATATATCCAAGTGAAAGAAACCAATCTGAAAAGGCTAAATACTGTATAATCCTAACTATATAACATTCCGGAAAAGGGAAAACTATGGAAAGAACCAAAAGTCAGTGGTTGCCAGGGGCTGGGGAAAGGAAGGGGTGAATAGGCAGAGAACAGAGGATTTTTAGGGTAGTGAAGCTATTCTGTGTGATAATATAATGGTGGATATATGACATTATGCATCTGTCCAAACTCATAGAATATAGAGTGAACCCTAAAGTAAACTTGGAGTGATAATGATATGCCAGTGTAGGCTCATTGACTAGAACAGATGTACCATTCTGGTATGGGCTATTGATAGTGGATGAGGCTGTGCATATGTAGGGGCTGAGGGTATTTGGGAAATCCCTGTACCTTCCACTCAATTTAGCTGTGAATCTAAAACTGCTCTCAAAAATAGGAAATTGAAAAAAAATATATATACGCAATCAGGTACAAACCTGTCTTCCTCTCTAGCTTCCCATCTCGTCACCATTGTCAACACACACACACACATTGGCACACACACATCCAAACATGTGCACACAACATTCAAATGCAACCAGGTGCATTCCCACCTCTCTGCAGCCACACTGAGCCAGCTGGCACTATCTCTCCACGCTATACCTTTGAACTGCTGATTTCTCTGCTCGGAGTCCCCCCATTCCAACCCCATATCGCCAGCTTTGTTTGATTATCTCCAACATGGTGTTCCGTCCCAGCTCAGATGTCATCTTTTTGCTGCTCACTCTGTCTGAGCCAGGTGCTTTTTCTCTGTATTCCCAAATCAAAATCAGAGTTCGTCCCACTAGCCCAGCACTTGCTGCTTTGCACAATAACTCTCTGCATAAGTCTGTCTCTCCCACTGTCCTGAGACATGCCAAGGGTTAAAGGTGTGTCTAGGGATCCCCAACACTCATACTTAAAGTGCTTGAGGAGTGAGCTATTACCTGAAGGCGTCCTGTTTCCACTACTTCCTATCTGGGGGACCTTGCTTGCTCTGAGTCTCAGTTTTCCCATTGTTAAAATGGGAAATAATAATAATAATAGCAACATCTATTTCATTTGGTTGTTGCGAGGACTGAGCAAGTTAATATATATAGAATGAATGTATGTAAACAATAAAAAAACAGACTGTGGAGGAAGTAAGCTTCTGCAGGCTTCTAAATTGCTTTGGCTTCCTCTGCTGCACATAGCAACAAATGCTGCCACTGCTTTGCCCTCCCCCCACAATCCCCCCTCCCCCTGCCAATGGTTCTCCATCACTCTCAGAATAGCATGTACCCTCCCCGTACGTAAATCTGCCTCCCTGAGCTCATCTCCTACTCTAGGTCCAGACACTGCGGCTGCCTCCTGATTTCCTGCTTTAGAAAGACTTTACACTTGCCCTGTGCTCTTCCCTGCATATTCTTTCCACTCCAGACCCACGGGGCTATCTCCTCTACCTCAGGCAGGTCTCTGCTGAAATGTCTCCTCTCCAGGGCACCACCCTTAACTCCCCACTCTTACTGAAAGGAACACCCTCATCTCGCTTTATCCCTCCAAGGCACTTGCTTTATTTATTTAGCAGAACTTATTACTAATGTATTTTTTTTTTTTACTGTTTGTCTCTCCCACTAGAATGAAAACTCCATGAAGGCAGAGACTGGATTGTGTCCACTGCTGTTGTCCTGATGCTTAGAAACGTACCTGGCAAATAGTGGGCACTCAATAAATATGTCAAATTAATGAATGAATGTATGAACAGATGAATTCCCTGCTATGATGGGAAAGGGAGGGATATTATCTTGGGCTTCTTTTGGACCTCTCCGCCAATTCTTGAAACTTACCCTGTAACCCAGAGCTGAGAGATTGACTAAGAGCATGAGCTTTGGGGCCCCCAGCTCTGTAGCGTGTCAGCTACAGGGCTGTGGCCGCAGCTACTTCACCAGTATAACAGATGCAGCCACGGCATCCACTGAGTGCTGTTGGGAGGAGTAAATGAAGTGATATGAGGAAAGCACTTAGCACAAGGCCAGGCACATGCAGTTGTTAGATGCTTGACATGTTTAATACTATATTTTGAGATCCTATTCTCATGCCTTCTGCATCTCCCTTTTCTGAATATGAAAAGAATCATATTTAAATTCATGATTCCTCTTTTAATGGTGAAACATTCATATCTTTACCCACAGCCCCTTCCCCTGAGGACGTCTCCCCCAAATAAAGGTTGTCAAACATTTTAAATGTTATTAAATTGTCCAGAAAATGGGAATGCCCAAAGCAGAGAGCCAGTCAATCAGGATTATTTGAGAGCTACAAAAAGACAGAAGGAAACCATTATTAGGTTTAAGAATATTGTGTTGCCTCTCCCACACAGCCTTTATCTAAATCTTCATTTAATTGGCAGCCTTCAGCACTGTCAGAATTGCATTCTGAGAACCAGGAGAAGTTTTCAAACATTCACACAATGTTACATGCTTGCCTCGAAACTACTCAAGGGGAAAGAACGATCCTTTCTGCAAGAGATTTAGGGAATGCCCTACCACTGATGCTACAAGGGCTGGGAAACTGACCTCGAATCAAATAAGAAACCAACGCTGCCAAGTAAACTTGAGCCAAACACACTGTCTTGAGGTTTGAGGTAGAGCTTCTGTCTCCCCAGACTCTGTGGGTGACTCCTTGAGGGCCCTTCTATCTCTGTATCCTCAGAATCTCCCCCACTGGCTGGTGCACTGTGGACATGACATAGATGTTTTGGGGATGACTAATAAGGATCTTTGTGGTTTAATGTAATAAAGGGGAATCCTCTCGCAGGCCCAAGTGTTTCCATCTGAGCAGTTCCAACCAGAGGCTGGGCAGGAAGAAACCTACCAATTTCTCCCTGTCCCTCCCCCTACTACCTCATACTGTTTATTATCAAGTCTCTTCTGTTGTATCCTATCTCATGATCGCTGAGGTATCCGTCCCCCTTCTCCTCCCTCAGTGCCTTTAATGTGATCTTTAGCCTTCCTCTCTGGAACTATTGCAAAAGACACCTAAATGTCTCCCATCCTGCACTCCTGTGCAGACACAAGCATGCTGACTGTTGGAAAACCCAGACTTGACAGTGTCACTCTGCTGCTGCAAAATCCCTCGTGGTTCCTGCTGCCTTCAGGGCAAAGTCCAAGTTCCTCAGCGTGACATCTTGTTCCTTAAACCAGTCCAGCCCCCTCCCTGGCAGCTCCCTTCCACCCCCACAGCCCTGCACCTTGGGCTCCAGCCACACAAGCAACTCATAGCTCTCCCAAGTACAAACTGCCAGCTCTCTCCACTCCACGCCTTTCTTCTTGCTGCTGGCCTTGTGCAAGCACATCTGGTCCCATTTTCCGACCACCTAATTCCTAGTCTTTTGGGTCTTTAGGGGCCCAGTTCAAACATCACTTTCCCCAGAAAGCCTTTCTCAGTCTCCCCCTGTGCTCTCCCCCCAAGCAGGGCCATTCTTCTCTGTGCTCCCAAAGCTCCTGAGGCTGAGCACGCTTCATTTTTCATTTATATTATACTAAGGCACTACGGAAAGTGTGCAAAATCCCAAGTATACAGCTCAGGGTTTTCCACAAGGTGCCATGTAACCAGCACTGAAATCAAAAAAGAAGATTAGCAGGTCCCCAGAAGCCCCACGCCTTCTTTACAACTACTTGGGAAAACTGTCCCATGGCAGCTGTCAAAGGTGAACTATCAAATGGTTCTCCAAAGTGGTTGTACTCCTGAGCCCACTCGCGCTGCATGGATAATGTTGACTGTCTTGTCTGTTTTTCCTTCTGAATGATAAGATCCTGGGGTCACGGGTTATCCCCAGCTCCTATCACAGAATCACCATATGCATGTACGAATGAGTTAATGAATGAGAAAGGCAACAAACATATACTCTTGGTCTAGGCAATGGTTTTGAATTTCTTCTGATCAGTGCTTTGTCAAATGTGCTTCTCTCATTTAGAGCCCACAGTCAGAGAACAATTCTGGATTCCCATCAGAACTCACAAAAGACCAAATGTCCTCTAGAGACTGTCAGAGGAAAAATAAAAGGGCTCTAAAGGTCATCTGTTTTAATCAGAAAAACCAGAATTCTAGGTAAAGCAGGCCAGTTAAATTGATTTGACAGCCAACCTCGGCAGCAACTGCAGCTTCCAACATCTTTCTAGATTGGTTCATTTTCCAAGATCTGTGATTTTTAAATGAGGAGCAGGATCAAAGGTCAACCTTACCCCCTGGAGCACAAGCTAAGTATGGGCTATAATCATATCACAGAGCAAATTTCAAAAGCTTGCGTGCAGTGACAGCAACCACCTGTCTATCTTCAAACCAGATGAATGGCTTTCTGATGCCATCAATCAGGAAAGAAGATGTATAAAGAGCAGCCGATCCTTATTTAACCAAGCTCTCCTCATCTTGTCATGAATACAAAGCACAGGCACACTCCTGGATCAGGTGGGAAGGATGACCTGAAAACTGCCAGAAGACTTGTTATTTCCCTGTAACCTTTCAGAAGCTGGGGTTTCACACACGACAGCCCAGAATGACAAATCAATAGTGCTTTTTCAAAGCACAAGACTCTCCAAGGAAATGGAGATCCAGCTCTACAATGTGATGTGCCAATTCCAGAACCTAAATCTTGCCTGTGCTAGTGATGTTAGCATGTTCCAAGAACTTTGCTTTGATGATTGCAACTGACAGAGGAAGGCAAGCAACAGTAGGTTGTCCCGGCAAGCTGTTTCTTTCAAAATGAAAATTGAAACTAGTGGCTCCAAATTGTTCTTCTGATTGGAGAAAACTGGTCCTTCCTGAGTTCTCAGTCATGTCTGATCTTCCCCCCCAGCTTTTCCCTGGACTGAGCCAGTCAAAATCATATTTCTAGCAGCCTGTCCAACCGCTAGTACCAATAACGCATCCTAGATCCTAAGATCCAAGGCCAGAATCACCCTCTTCCTGCCCCACTGGGAAATCACTTGGCATCGTTTCTCCTACTGAAGGTACTGACATGGAGAAACGCTTATAGCAGAGAAAACCTGGAGGGTAGAATGGGAAGTTGTAAGCTCCAGCTCTACTCCCTACAATTACCTGTGTGGCTTTGTTCCAATGGCTTACCCTCTCTGAGCCTCAGTCTCCTCGTCTGTACAGTGGGAAAGCAATACCTTCCTAATAGGGTTAGTACAAGGGTGGAGACAATGCACAATAAAACTGTTTTCTCAGGACCTAAAGAATTTAATGAATATATACAATCAATATACTTTCCCAATAAAGCCACAGCAATAGTCAGGAGACGTGGATTTGAATCAGCCAATTCTGCCAATTGTTTGCTGAAGAAGAAAGGTCCCTGAGGTTGTTTTTTTAACTGCAAAATGTCCTCCCCTGCCTCCTGAGGGTTGAGTGACGTCAGTGAAGATGGTGTACATGAGCATGCCCCATAGAATTGTGAACGCCTCAGCTATAAGATGAAGTGAATCTTATTCAGAGGCTTGAATTAGATACAGTGTGTGTGAGTACTTAGCTGGGTGCCTGACATATATGGTACTCAATAAATGGTAGTTACTTCTTTCCTTATTTCTGAATTAATTGCTTTTTATGTCTTGTTTGCTGATTCAGAGATTTTTTTATGAAAAAATGGAAGTATCATAAACAGAACAATACAATAGTCATATACTAATCACTCAGAACTAACATATGTAAATATTGACATGTGTGCTTCCAATCTGTACTTTTTGTTTTAAATAAAACAAAGCACTGCAAACAGAGCTGAAGGTCCCCCACTCCACTTTCAGATCTGTTCAATGTAATCACACATTGACATCCATGACTATTTATATAATATTCTAATAGATATCTTATTCTTTCCCCACCCCACCCCCGAAATAGGGCTTCATTCTCTCACCCAGGCAGTGGCACAATCATAGCTCCCTGCAGCCTTGAATTCCTGAGCTCAAGCGATCCTCCTGCCTCAGCCTCCTGAGTAGCTAGGATGACAGGTGCACACACCACACCTGGCTAATTATTTCTTAACTTAATTATTAGAATACCATTAAATTAATAATAACAAGGACACAAATGATGATGTTTGTTCTTAGTCTCGCCACTAAAGAAAATTAGATAAAGTGCTATCCTTGGAGGGACAACCTCAAGCTGACAGTGGCTCCCCCAGTCCCCTCCTGCCAGCAGGGGTAGGTGTTTAATGGGGATGTTTTGACAACTCCCCTACCCTCCCTGCAAAACCATGCAACAGGTAAAGACCAGCTGCCAGATAAGACTCATTAACACAGGAAGAGAAAGCCCACTCTAACACAGCAAATTTCACACCCCAATTTCATCTGTCTCTCCTATTTATTTTTTACCTTTCCAACTTAAAATGCTTACCACCCTACCCCACTGGGCCTCCAACCAGCCTGAACTAGTTCTTGTACAGACTCCAGCCTTAGAGGGTGCCTCTGCTGCCTGATGTACCAGATTGATTTTTACACAATGCAAAATCAATCCTGGGTGTGCAATTTCTCTGGTGGCTCAGCCTCCAGCCTTGGAGAGAATGCTTCCTTGGCAGGTTACACAATCGCCAAGGGCAGGAGGGAGCAGGCTGAGCATGGACGCAGCTTTCTGGAAGCCAAGGTGAGAGTGGCAGGGGATTTGGGAGGAGAGCCGACCAGAGAAATGTGTTAAGTTAAACTTCTTCATCCCAACAGTGCAACATTTGGGGGCCCAGTGAATCCTGAGCCAAAATAGAACAGAGTAGGGGTTTCACTCAGCAAGGCTAAGTGGCTGGGTTAATAAGACTTTTAGGATTCCTCATGCCAAGTCTGCGGTGTGCAGGCTTCTCCAAGCATCAATTATAAGAGCATAAAACTTTCTGGAACGGAGAAAGGGCACTGAGTTCACGGAGCTTGCTGGGATCTGATGGATCTCATTTGCCTCCTCTGTGTCTTCCAAGTCCTCACTACCTTGCTGCCCGGCCACTCTTCAGTGCCTCCTAAACTCCTTCCAACTTTGCTTTAATGATAAGCCTCTGTTTATTAACTCATCAAAAAGGGGAAAAAATGTGCAACCTAACATACCTCATTCATTGCAATTGCAGAAGGTTACTTTTTAACTAACAAAGCTATGTTTAGTATCTTGCACAAAATCTATTTTCTCCTAAAGGTTTCCTTCTGAAAAATGGGAGAACTGCCCACTTACAGGTAGCACAGTCTTGGGAATCCAGCTATACTTTCTCAGGGCAGATTCCTTAAGTGACTGAGCCTCAGTTTCTTAATCTATAGCTTGGCACTCTTTTCCAGAAAATGGCATTTATGGTGATGACTGAGGCATCAAGAGCCCTACTCGGTTTCAACTTAGAGTGTGCCCCGCACTGTGTTAAGCATGTTCTATGCGTCAGTTCCTCTTCCTAAGAAGCCCTGAGATGGGGTTTTTGCTTTCATTCTATTTTACAGATGAAGGGTATGAGGCAAAGAAAGATATGGGATTTGCCCAAGGTTACAGGGCACTGGAGTTGAGAACCAAACCCAGGCAGTCAGGTGTCCTTGTTAACCAGTAATTTCTTTATTTTCCTTTTTCCATTTCTTCTTACCCTCCTCTCCCCTCCCTTCCCTTTTCTTTCTTACATAGTCCCTCATTCCTAATGTTGGATCTATTCCTTAGGCTCACAGCTGTTTTTAAGCTTGTACATGCTATGGTCTGACCAGTCATTTCATAGCCTTCCCCACCCCCACAATGTCCTGACACCTTCACCCTCATGCACACTTCCCAGTATTTGACTGGAATGGCCTTCTTAACGTGACTGCTCCTTCTTTTTGTTGAATCTAGAGGTTTCCCCCATTCCCTTCCTTTTTTACTGCCTAAGAGTATCTGCCACTTTCTTCTTGAAATTTCTTCTTTTCTACGTTAACATTACAACACACTGGATTCCTTTCCCCTTATGTAGCTACCTACCCATCCATCCATCCATCCATCAATCCATCCATCCATCCATCCATCCTTCATCCATCCATCCATCTTTTCATCCATCCACCTCCATCCATCCATCTATAATCCATCATTCATGCTTCTATCTATCCAGTTCATTTAATGATGATCTGAGCTCAGGTCCTCCGTGACCTTGGACAAGTGCTTTACTTCTCTAAACTTCTATCTTCTCACTTGTGAAACAGGAATATTAAAAATATAGCATATAGGATTGCTGTTAGGTTTAAAAAACAGAACAGATGTAAAGAAACCTGGCTCAAAGAAGTGCTTAATGTATATATATATTTGTTTCATTGCTCATTTTCTCCCACTCAATCAACCTTAAAATCTTGGGATCATTTCTGGTGCTTTTCTCTTTCTTTCTCATCATCCTATTCACCACCAAGCCTCTAAAATTGGTCCTTTCCTTTCCATATGCCCAATGACCTCCCTTACTAGCTTGCAAGCTGGACTTCTTGCCTTGGGTCTTTCCTGATCCAATTCATCTTCCACATTGTCCCCGGATTAATTTTTCTGAAATATCATTTTCCATTATGTTATTCCCGTCTTCAAAATCTCCACTGAATCTCTGCCACCTACTTTTTAGAAGTTTTTTTCTTCTTTTGTTTTCTCAAGTTTATTATATTTTTCTTTATAAATGTAATATAAGCACATCAATAGAGATTTATAAACTAGAGGGAAAACATCACTCAGAATCCTATTACATGAACACAACTGCAGTTAGGCTTTTGATAAATTCCTTTCAGACTCCACTCCCCCCTTCTTATAGGTAGAAGCTTGTTTTGTTAGAAGGAATCCTGCTGTACATACAATCTCCTCCTACTCAGTATTCATTTCTCATTTATATGATTTTTCCAAGTCATCATCATCTTCATAACATCCTCTTTAATGGTTATATAATATTCCATTGAGTTGTTTAGCCAATTTTCATTTGCTAGAAATTTAGCTTATTTGTAGAGCATTTAAGAGTTTCAGGCACATGGCAAACATTCTATAAATGTTGGGTATTATTACTATTTCCAATTTGGGTTATTACATATAATGCATAAAACACATAGAGTGCACATATATTACATATAATATAATGTATTTTTGTACATCTTTTTCTGCATTTAGCTCTGTTTTCTTTTTAACTTCTCAGATGCATATTACTAGCCGAAAGGACATTGCTATTTTTATGCCTTTTGATAGTGACTACAGCAGATACTGATGGCTCCTCTCCCACTCCCAAGCCCATATCTCTTCTAGTCTTTCCATTATAGGGCTGGCTCAACTTCCAACTGCAAGACTCTATATCTCTTTGCTGATTGCTTTCTCTGAGACCAGATCCCATACTCAGCAGTCCAGTAGTCTCAAATGCCAAGTAGGGGCAGCCTTCAGACAATGCCCACCCAGATTTGTGGCATAAAGTCTGGAGTTCCCATGGCCCTGGGAGGGATAGCTCAGAAGCAGATATTATTGCACACTGGATCCCAGAGATGCCCAGGGGAATTAAGCTCTAGAACCCACAGTGGTGACTGGCTGAACAACAAACCCTAATGTGGTTATGTTCCCTTCCCTGCCTCACTTCCCCACTCCCTTGCACTTTTCCTTGGATCACCTCCCAAGTGAATTAGTTGTACTGAAACCACCCTGTCAGAGCCTGCTTTGAAGGAAACTCAAACTGAGACTAGGACACTTATGGACAAGTCGCTCACAACCATTGTCTGTTAAATCCCGTCTATTCACCTCCTCATCGACATAAAAAACAACCAACTTCCATTTTCTGAGGTCTTATTGTTTGCTAGATCAGGTGTTTACAAGGTTGTCTGGAATCCCCTCCCCAGTGGTAGCGATGAGTACCATTGCCCTAATTGCATAAAGCTGGTAACTGAGGCACAGAGAGGTTGAATATTGTGCCCGTGACCTCATAGTCATACGGCGGCAGAGCTGGGGTTCAGACTGTAATTCTGCCTTCCCTCAAGGCCTGGACTCTTAACCATCCCAATGTACTGCCAGGCACTGCAATGGTAAGATCCTTTGGTTAAAATAACCCTGATACTATTAATAACTGTCACCCTTGCAGCTCTGATTCAATTTTACCTGGCACTCACATTCGCTCTCACCCAGAATAGCCTCCTCATTACCCCTAAACACGCTAAGAGTGTTTCTCCTTCAAATGTGGACTCGTGCTTCCCTCAAGCTTGTAATACCCTCCTCCCTTCTTTGCTGTAATTTTCTTTCTTGGTTCCCCATCGTTTTTTTCTTCCTTTGCCTGTGCCCGCTGCTGACATACCTAACTCTTCCTCTGACTCCGTTTCCTCATCTGTAGATGGGAATGATGATAGGGTTGAGTGAAAGCACCTAGCCCAGAACACACTAGAAGACAGGTAAGAAATGGCATCTATTCACACTATGGCCTTGACCTCATATAATCCTCCCATCATCTTCCATTTCTCTGCCCTACATTTCACAGACTATTTCTAATAAGGCAGCACTAGTAAATTAAAAGTCATGTGCTTAAAGCACTAGAAAAATTATCCAAAGCTTTCGAACAAGGCCCATATAGTTGGTGGCACAACCTTTGATTGTCATTCAGAAACAAAGGCCACCCAAAGATGTCTAGGAGCATATTCTTAGTTTATCTCATTGTTTGCTCTTGATTGAAGGTCCTGGACTTAGCGAAGTCACTGGTTAACTGGTTGATTTTTGTCTAGTAGAGATGCAAATAATTTTTGTTCAGTAGATCAAATAACCCCAAAGGCTTAGGCATGCTGCACATTAACCAGCTTTATCTAACTCAGCAATCTCATCCTCACATTTCTTTGCTAAATTGCTTATAAATACCTTAGATTCTTAAATTTTCTTTGGAATGGTCACAGTATCTTACTGGTTTCCTCATGAATTAATAAGTTAAAGTACCTATTTACCTAAGAGTCGTGGTTTTACCTTTTGAAAAATTATACATGAATAGTAGCTTGCCACCAGTTATCTTTTCACAGACCCAACTTCAGATTCTGGCCTCTAGGTAAGAACAGGACAAAGTAGAGATAAAAATCCCTGTGTGTGCTGAATGAGTATGAAGCTATGCATTTGGACCAGGGCTTCTCAACTGCAGTACTAATGACATTTGAGTCAGGATCATTTTGGGGATCAGGGCTGGCCTGTGCATTGTAGAATGTTTAACAATATCCCCTGCCTCTGCTCACTAGATGCCAGTAGCAGCCCCTCCCCCAGTTGTGACAACCAAACATGTCCATAGACATTGTAAACCGTCCACTGAGGGGCACAATTGCTCCAGGTTGAGAACCACTAATTTAGACTATACATCACCAGCAAGCACCATGGGCAGATAGCAGAAGGGTCAGCAAAGATTCAAACTGGCACCCAAAGAATGATTGTGGATGGATGTCAAAACCCAATGGGATTCAGAGGTTCTCTCAGTTTTGCAAGCTACTCAGAGGTTCTCTCAGGTTTGCAAACACAGACTTCTGAGCCCAGCACCAGAAGCTCTGATTCCCTAGGTCCAGAGTGGAGAATTTGCATTGCTAATAGGTTCCCAGGTAGTGCTGGAGCTGGGCAAAGGGCCTGACCGAAGTCCATACTCTGAAATCTGGGCATCCTAGTGGCTTTTTTTCTGATATGCATTCTGTGAAGTACTACCCCAGACCTACTCTGTGCAAAAGTTTCCTTATCTCCAGGGGTTTGGGAATAGCCCCTCTCTGAAATTCAAATACACATTGATTTCTCAGAGATTTTCACTTGAGAAAAAACAAACCCAACCTCATTCACTTCCCTGGACAACTCCAGAGTTTCCCAAACTATTAGTTTATATAACCCATTTTTCCAAGAACCTTTAATAACCTGCCATGGAACCAGTATCTCTTCAGAATACACTTTTCTAAATGCTGCATTGGAAAATTGACCAGGAAGGGCTGAATCAGACACTCATATGACTTCACACAACTCCCTGTTGTCACCTGGGAAGGCTTGAAGAATCACCAGGAGCCCAGCAGACTCCTGGCACCTGAGATCTGCGGAGACCAGGTCTCACCCTGAGCCACTTCAATTCCCAGCTCTTGCCCCAGCCCAAACTGCTGCTGCTCCTCCAGACTGCAGACCCAGGAAGGCATTTACAGTCCTTCAGCTTTGCCTTTATAAAGCCTCCCCTCCTGGGACCACAAACTCATGTGCTGGGCCTGGTCAGGGGGCGAGCTCTAGGCCACTCTCTCCTGTGCACTGCAAGTGGCTAATGGCTTTGTCGCTCTGCATTTTAAACATGAAAAAAATACAAATCATCAACCCATGAGTGAGAGCAGAGAAGAGTAAATTTCATGTATAGGGGGCTTGGGGATCAGAGGATCCCTGTGGGGGGTGGTGGTGGGCTCTGTGAGGATGCAGAAGGCAGCAGTGGGAGGGACTGAGTTGGGGGGGCAGTGAACATGACTTGTAGAGCGATGAGTGGTGGATGTAAGGAGCAAGTGCTTCTTTCCCAGCCTTAGACCTTAGATTGCCTTCTCATTATCAAGCTATTGAATTCTTCAACTGCATCAGCTAAGGGGTGCCAAACATTCATGTTAATCCTAAATCCTTCTAGCAAGCTGCTATCAACTTGAGTACAATGACAATTAGCATATCAATTAAGCTTCTCTATCTCTTTCTCCCTCCCCCATCCCCCACTGCCCCCTCCACCTTTCACCCTGAGCTTTTTCATACTACTTTTACAAATCAGCCACACTGACACACCTCCTTATAGTCTCTGGGTTTTACAGCCAGGACTCTACACCAGAGATGCCTGGGCTGGATGGGAATAATAACCAGGGAGACAAAGATGGTTCTTAATGCACTTTACAAATCAGCAAAACAAATGTGAAGAACTACTGCTTCATGTCTAATGAGCCAAAGTTACCTGCAGCTCCAGACCACACAGGTTGCTTTCCATGAGTGAGATGCATGTGAGAACCAGTGTAGCCCCAAAGAGTGTGATTCAGGCCTCAGACAACCTAAGTCTAAATTCTGGCACCGCCACTTGCCAAACCCTTCTGCTCTCTCAATAGAGTGGACAACTGGGCCCTTTGGAGGAGTAGCTGGGTTAATATAAGTAAAGCAAGTAATGAAGCAAGCGCAATGGCCCCAGCACAAGGTGAGCACCACAGGAAGGGTTATTTGGGCTCAGGATGAAGCATGCAGGAGCCTTGAGGTGGAACTGCCTAAGGTTTGCTTATTTTTCTATTCAATAACAGCTTTATTGAGTTATATTTAACATGCTATAATGCTCACCCTATTAAGACATACAATTCTATGGTTTTTAATATAGTCACAGAATTGTGCAATCATCACCATTTATCTATTATAGTTCAAGAACATTTCCATCATCCCCAAAGAAATCCCATACCCATTAGTAGTCATTCCCCATTCCTCTTCCCCTCAGCCCTAGACATCCACTCATCTGCTTTCTGTCTCTATGGACTTGCCTATTCTGGACAATTCATTCCATTTCATGGACTCATACAACATGTAGCCTTTTGTGTCTGGAATTGTCTTGACTCTGTGTCTTAGCCCCAGAGCTCAAAATCTTTATTAAGTTCTTTTATTTAGTTCTCCTGGAGTATCCCCACCTGTGAAATGGGATTAAAACCATAGGAGATAACTCCATAGAGTCATTATGAGGATTAAATGTACTAATTAATACATCTGAAGTATTCACACCAGGCCTAGCTCATAGTCAGCACTACATAGATGTCAGCTGCCATTGCTGCTACTACTACTATTAAATATTATTGCTATTTTACAGTTCCCCTGCCCCAAAGCATCAGAATGGTAATGGGAATCCAAAGATGAACAGCATGCAATAGAGAAAATTTCCCTTGCCCTGTTTAGTCACAACCTGGTGGGGACTATACGATTAGGAATCTGGCTTAAATAATACAGTGAAGTCGTATCATATGCACATTTAAGTAATGGAAATCTAGCTCTTCCACCAAAAAGAGAAAGAAAAAGAAGAATATAAATACTACAATTAAATGCTATAAAATTATATCTTGCATATATTCTTTATTATGCACTGTACATTACTGCATGCATTATACATTGTTCCACATTGATTACAGTACAGGGTTGCATACACAAAACCACGCATACTGCACTTTAATGGGTAGCATAAAAGATTTCAAGGTTAATGGTAACTCTGTGTTTGCTTTAAACTCTGACTTTATATCCTAACCTCTGAGTAAAATGTAACTCTATTGTGTGTCGACAACAATAACAATTCAGAATTATTCCAGACAAATTAAATCAGCCGACAAGCTGTCTACTGAGTTAGGTGTTAGGCTGCAGTAGGCTCCAATTGGTCAACACCCATTTGCCAAGCACCATTTCTGCCCTCGACAAGCTCATAGTCTCATTTTGAAAATAAACAAAATGAGGGGTAATCATAAGAGGTCGGTGAGTGGCAGAATTGGGTTCAGGAAACAGATGGAAATCATCTCTCACCCTACAGCCAGCAGGACAGGCAAGAGCACCCGCCTCTCCCTGACCCTGTCCACCTCCTTGTCTGTGTTCTCATTCTGCATGGCACTCATCACCTCCTGACAGGCATCACAGACCTGTTTGTTTTGTACTGTCTCTCCCCCACTCCGTATGTAAGCTCGCCAGGCAGGGACTTGGTCTGTATACTTCGTTTCTGTATTCCCAGTGCCTAAAAGAGTGTAGAGCACTTAGCAGGTGCTGAGTGATATTTGTTGATAAATGACTGAGTGAAAGAGGGCAACTGTTTAGACAACCTCCACTTTTCTCCCATCCCCTGACCCTAAAACGTTCATAATATGTTCCTTTGACCCCAACTGGCTTATTCGTTAATTGTTCAAAAGTAGTGGGGATATATTTCAAGTCAAAAATGAGGCCCTAAGGTAGCATTCCAGGGCTTTGGCATACTGGTACCATCTAGTGGGAAAGAGAATATCTGCAGGTGGGTGCATAACCAAATTCGGAAGGTTTTAAAAACAACCACCACCATAACTCTGTTATTATGGTTCTACTGAGGAAGTTTCTAGTAACGTGTAATGGTGGCAACTGGAGTCTCACATACTTATGCCCTACCCAGGGCATATCCTGCCAGTCCAAGAACAGGCCATGCCTCTCCATTTTCCTACTCAGGACTCTTCCAAACCTATGGCTGCTCCTCTATACCAGCAAAGGCTTAGCACAGGGGAGTTAATGGTGGCAGAGGTCACCCCTGACCAACAGAAGAGGAGCGTCGGTGAATGTACCTCCAGCCACCTGTCCCGCAGAGGGACTATTCTGAAAGGAGTTTTATATGGTTCTTCCATGGAGCCCCAGCAGCAATGAGGCCCAATTTCCCATGACAGTGACCAGCTCACTGACATATTCATTACTGGCTTATTGGCTTTGCTTCTTTCTTATCTCACTCTCTCCACTCCCTCACTTCTAGGCCCTGGGATCATCTGCCAAGTTAATCTCCTGCACCCAAGCTTGTGTCTCCATCACTGTTTGGAGGAACTCAACCCAAGGAACAGTGTCTTGCCACCTCTGGGTAGCAAGAAACCCCAGGAATTGTGGTCCAGATAATTACTACTAAAGCTAAATTATTACATATTTTAGAGCTGGTCTGAGAATTATGTTCCATAGTTGACTACCAGCATCCTTACCTTGATCAAATTTAATGAGAATAATCCAGTGATATGTGGCCCTAAAGAAGTACCATGATTCTTATGGCAGCAAAGGCCAAAGAAAATACCTGGTCTCCCTCTCTGGCCTCTGACCCATCCCCTGCTTTAAACTAGTTTGACCAATTGATGAGATAGCTAATGGTTTGGATCAGGCAAACTAGAGCCTATGGGCCAAATCTAGCTGTGTCTGTGTTTGTAAATGAAGTTTTGTTGGAACACAGCTCTGCCCATTTGTTTACATATTATCTGCGGCTGCTTTTATGCTACATTGATAGAGCTGAGTAGTTGCAAGAGAAATCACATACTTATAAACAGACCATTACAGAAAGACTACCTACCACTGGTTTAAATCACTGGTTGCCATATTTTTTAATTCCCAACAGTAAAATTTCAGCAAAAACAAAAAATGGAGAATGGACAAAGGTTGGCCAACCACACTTTATCAATAAGGACAAAAATACTCTCTATTTATTGCCAACTTCATTTCACAAACCATAAGACATTTCATCGCTAAAATGTGTAAAGGTCACTGCATCATAACAAAGAACTCTCCATCCACGAGAGGGTAGTAAATAACCTCAGAGCAACACTGTCTCTCCCATTTGAATGTTTTTTTCATAGCACTATCACTATGCAAAACTGTCATATTTATTTATTTTTCTTGTTTACTTTCTCCTCTACTAGAAGGCAGACTCCATGAAGGCAGGCAATCTTTCTTAATCACTGCTGCATACCCTGGTGTCGAGCATCGTGCTTGAGATTAGTCCCCTCGCGATAAATTTTCATTAAATGAATGAGTTAATCAAATATGGACTGTACTGATGGAGCGCAAAGATACAAGCATTCTGAAAGAGACAGAAAAGAAAGGCCACTGTGCGGAGTGACTTGATGACGGGCAGGGCAAAGGAGGAGAGTCTGCCCACCAGGACAGGCTCCTTGAGGGCCCAGGAGGTGCTCGCCGCTCTATGGCCAGTATGCAAAACAGTGCTGGGCACATAGTAAGCACTCAGCAAATGTCTGTTGAACCAATGGCTATCCCAACTAAAGCATTTAAATTAAATTAAAAGGAAAAAAATGTTCTGGTAAAACAAAAATAAATTTCAGTCAGGTTCCATCCAATTGCAACGCACTGTAGATCCATGTGTCTATATAGCTAAAGGCTGTATATTTTTCATTTACTTTTGGATTGAGAAAAACATTACAGATAGTAGCATGCAGGAGGCACTGGATTAGACAATGGAGTTTCTTGGCGCTCCTGGGGAAGAATGCCATCCGGCCGCAGCCAGCAGGAAACTGCCAAAGAATTCGACTGGGTGTCTGAAACTGCAGATGAGCCACGCCCAAGCTGGGTCCTGGCATCTGCGCAGCCATTCTTACTGGGATGGCCATTCTTGCTATGGGAAGCATGCAGCATGGGTGGGTTGTTTGGCCCTGGTCAAGGGCAAGGACTCAGAGAGAAAGAACACAAATAACCATGGGCTAACCCAGTTTTGAAGATTGTAATCAGTAACCCAGACAGGCGGTCCAGGGCCTAGACCCACTTTTAGAGATCAGGAACTCAAAAATGAGGCCATCCCGGCAGCCATTTTGACTTCAGCAGAGTCAGAGAACAAAACAGAGAAGGCAGGGGATGGGGGTAGGGGGAGTAGGGAGTAATGTGAGTGAGAAAAGAAGCTTTTATACACTAGTGTAATATAGAGGAAAATACATAGGCACAGGAATCAAAAACACACAGGTTCAAACCCTGGTCTAAGTTTTTAGTGGCCATGTGGCCTTGGGCAAATGACTCAACCACTAGGAACTTCTTTTCATCAAATATGAAATTGAGAATAAGCCTCTAAGGGTTGCAGCAAGGATTTGAGATAATGTATGTAACTGGCACACAGCAGCTTTAGTAAATTGTAGTTATTTTGAAGTATTTTAGATAATAACAATAAGTGCTCAGGGCACTAGCACACACATACACACACACACACACACACACACACACACATGCACGCTGCCCTAATAAAGCCTCCTGGGAAAGCTGCTGGGCAGATACATACAGAAGACAAGATCCCACCAGATCAGATGATTTATGAGGCATGAAATCCCCAGGAGAGCAATCTTTGGGGACCTACCAATATGGGAACTGGCAAATCCTTCCCTAGGGAGCAAACTTTATTTATTTATTTTTTTAATATTCATGCATTATAAACTACACAGTCATTTTCCCCCTTAGGTCAAGGTCCCATGGTACCTCCAGACCACAAACTTCCTTGGATCCCAGTGGGGGAAAATTTACACAACCAACATTTCTTAAGTGGATGCCAGTCATAAGTTGATGTCATTAGCATACACTTATTTAATCTTCACAGAAACCCTGCAGGGCAGGCATAGATATTCCCTCTCCTTATTTGCTTAAACACAGGGGAAAACAGAAAAGGAAGGAAATAAAGTAACTTGTCTGAGGCAACACAGCATGTAAATGGCTGGGCCAGGATTCAGACTCACTTCTCAAGGGCTCAGAAGTCTCTCTAACTCCCCTGAGCAGTTCAGAGCACCAGCTCCTCTAGATCCCTGCAGCCCGCAGGCCCTAATCCTGCTCCAGCACATTTCCCGTTGAGGGCCAGGACTGTTGTATTCATCTCTGGATTCCCAGATTAGCAGCACTCTTGACACTCGGTAGGTATTAAAAAGTACAGGAAGAAGAAAGAAAAGATAGAGGAAAGAGAGAGGGAGGGAGGAGAGATGGAAGGGAGAGAGGGCACAACAGCTCCCCGTCCTTCAGTCTAGTTTAGTCCCTATTGTTTCCTATTATAACAATTGCCAAATCCATCCTTGTTTCAGCTATTTATTTCCTTTTTTCTTATCAGCTGCCCTCACTAGACTGTAAGCTCCATGAGAGCAGGAGTTATGTCCATCTCATTTACCTCTGAATTCTCTAAATGCCTCAATAAATTCTTAGTGCATGAGTGAAGGCATCAGCCAGGCAGGCTCTGCCCTCACAGATGAAAGCTCACACACCAGTGAGGAACCAGCTCAACACTTGTGATTCTGTGATCTTGGACCAGGTCCTAAAACTCTCCACTTTCTGCATCTGTTAAAAGGGGATAACTGTACTGACCTCTCCCTCTGAGGATGAAGTGCCTGGTTGAGTGCCTGGCATACAGCTCTCACCAAATATCTTTTTGAGGGAAGCAGGAAGAAAAGAAGAGAAAAACAGCAAGAAAGTAGGATAGACAAGTTCAGAATGAATACTGCTACAGAACACAATAATCCTTTTAACTGCAAAAGTGCCCAGAACTGCAAGGAGCAGAAGTACACCCTCTGTTTTTCATATATCAAACTTCATTCAGTGACTGAATCAAATTCACCAGATATTTTTATAGGGACCAATACCTATAGATACCTATAGAATCCTGGTTGAAGGAAGAGCTGTGAGGACCTGTATCCTTGTAGGTAATAATGATCTTGATAATTTATGTACACCTCTGCAGCAAATTAGACTTTCCTGCATTTTAACATCCTTCTATCCATTTGAACCTGATGATAACTTAGTCCATTTTATAGATGGGAACACTGAAGCTGCACAGCTGAAGGTCACATGAGTGAGAGAGACAGCTGGAAATAGGATCCAGGTCCGTGGTGTGCTGGAGCCAGTTGGTACCAGCTTGCAAAAGCCCATTGTTACATTTTTAGGAAAATCTCAGTTTGGTGGATTGAAATTGCCAATGGTTGGAATATTTACACCACAGAAATTGGCAAACATTACAAATTATGTGGTTGTGGTTGTGTCTTGGCTTGGGTTTGGGTTTTGTTGTTTTGTCTGGGGTTTTTTTTTAGAGAAAGCCAGTTGTTAAACATTTACCCACACACCACTGCCTGGCACCCAGTTGATTATTCTGCTACCATGCCTAGAAGCACAAGAGTCACCAAGGCTATACGCAAGATGCTAAGACAAAGGCTTGTTAGCATTCGCAAATTGATTGCTGAAAGTAGTAGATCATTATTTGTTCCGTGTAAGAAATATTTCTAGTGCTGCTGATTGAATGTTCAAGAAATGATTAAAGGGCTTGGCAATGTTTCCTCTCAAATATCTTTTGCATGAAAAGTTTGATTTTGGTCACTCTACTCAAGGGCATTTTCAGGCCCCTGCAGTCCCATCCCAGATGCAAGCATGGACTGGATCTGTTGGCAACAGTGTGATGGGGGCCCCAGGTGCTTCTCCCAGAAGCGTTACTATAGCTGGCTTCACCCTCATGGAAAGGCCTTCAGACCCTGTTTACAATGTCAAACACCTGGGTTCCTTGTTTGGGCAAATGGCTCCAGCCTCCTGCCAACTGGAAGAGTCAGAACTCCAGCAGGCATCCTGAACCCTCCCTCTCCCTTATCCTGCCATCTCCAAACCAGCCACCATCAGCCCCTGTCAAGTTCTCTGCCTAAATGTCTTTTGTATTATCTGAGTAGGTTATGTCTACTTCTCTCATCTGCACTGTCTCTGCGCCATCACTCCGGAGTCTCAGGCTTAGACTGGCTTCTCCCTTCCATTCATACCCACTTCCAACCCATTTGCTACACTGCAGCCAGGATGACCTTTCCAAAATGGAAATCTGATCATGTCACTCAGGTTGTCAGAGAAGCCTCCCAGATCCTTCATCTAAACCTGATGTCTTTCTTATATTCATTCATTCACTCATTCATTTGTTCATGCATGTTTGCTGAGTACCTACAACATGTCAGGCACTGTTCTAGGCCCTGAGGATACAGAAGTGAACAAATCGGACCATGAGATGTGCCATAACGGAGCTTATATTTCAGCGGGGGAGAAAGACAAAGAACAGACAAGCAAATTATTTAGAATGGCATGACCTCACACAACTGTATTTCCTTCATAGCGGTTGTCTCCGTTTTAAATTATTCATTAATTGATATTGATCCCCTATGCCAGGCTCTGAGCCCAAGGGAGCAGAGACACAGTCTGCCATATTAGCAGCTATATCCTGAACATAGAGATGGTGCCTAGAACATAGTAGGTCCTCCACAGACATCACAAATATTTACTAAAGCCATTTGGTCCCAGCTGAACTTCCCTGAAGTCAAGCTGCTCACGTGCCTGGGGCCTGGGAGGAACAATCCCTAATTGGTCAAACTCCTCATGCTCACAACCCTTTAAGAAGACTTCCTACAGCCTCTTTGGCTGTAATTTTGAGTTAGATCAGGGGTTAGCAAACTTTTTCTGTAAAAGGCCAAAGAGTAAATATTTTTACCTTTGGGGGCCAGACAGTCTCAACTCTGTTGTTATAGCACAAAAACAGCCATAAACGATTATATAAATGAATAGGTATGGCTATGATCCAATAAAACTATTTATAAAAACAGGCTGCAGGCAGGAATTGGCCCACAGGCCATAATTTGCAACCCTTGAGTTAGATGATCCCAGATGCTTGACAGCTTATGGCAGTTGAGGGGAAGCCGGTCTGGCCTGAGTCAGCTATCGGTTCTGCTGGCAGGGACCAGCAACTTTCCGCAGCCCCTACATTGATCAATCCACAGGGAGATTATCACAGAAACTCAAGCTGCAGGCATTTGCAGCCACCACCTCTTTCCTGCAGCACACAACCCAGAAAAACAGTTCCCTGCCATCTCCAAAGAAAGAGAAGTTGGCCTGAAGACGCCGTAAGGCAAGGATGGAGGCTGCCACATTCCTTTACAGTCCCAAGGCTCCCGAGAGGCTGAGCTCACTTCCGGGCCCTGCCCAGGCATGTGGCAGGGCTGTTGTCAGTTGAGCAGCTGCTGCCCTCCACCCCAGCCCGGCCTCCGTGCAGCTAGGAGACACAGGGTCTTTGTGCCTCTGCAGCAGATCGGGTAACGTTTATTGGTGTCTTGAAATGAGACATGACATGTCAAAACGTACCTATTGCTAATGTTAATTTTCAAGAATTTGACTTTCGTTGGCAACTGGCAGAGAAAAAACAATCACTTTTTTTTATATGTGTATGTAGTTATATTTACCCTGATCCTTGAGGTCGGTAGCTATGGAAAACAAGAATCATCCGAAGCCTACCTGCTGGTATGGGATGGAGCAGACATTAGTCTAGTATTTACGAAGCCAGAGAGCATTAATTGCCACATTAACACTGTATGTAGAACTGTGGTGGGTATTAACTGTGAAAAACAGATACAAAAACACACACAGGCTCCAAGACAGTGCTACGGGTGACAACGTCCTATGCATAAGAGATCTCCAGGTGGCAAAGCTATGGATGTAACATTATCCTGAAGTTACAAAAGCTCTGAGTATTAGCTCAGTGCACCTTGAGCCTCTTGCAAGTCTAAGTATAGTAAGATATTGTGATGTTCTGGTTATGTCTATACAGTCCATGAGCAACACTCTTGGAATGAGGATGCCCCAGGTGTTACTGTACTCTAAGGGCAGTGATGCTTTTGGTAGAACACTATGTACAAGGCATGCAGGCCTACTACGTATTGTCCCAGTGGTCCTAGAGCCCCTGGACTGTCGATGCCTGATGATGTTTTAGGTGTACCAACACTCTGGTATATCAGGGCTCACATTGACTCAAAACTGCAGTGTGTCACTTCTCTGGGTGTAACTATTACACCTGAAGCAATGATCTGGGTGCTATGTTGCTCTGGGTACCCATGGGCCCCCAATAGTACTGACAATAATGTTCTCAGAGAGGGGATGCAGTCTCCTGCTTCCTGCTGTTCCAAAGCACACATCAACATGGTTCAATCACAGGAATCAAAAACAGACCAGTCCCTTCCTTTTCAGATAGTCCATCCCTGAGAAATTAACTGCACCAGTTTGATCAAGCCTTGAAATCTATGAAAGCAGAGGTTCCAAACTGAAATGGCTATGGGACAAGTGGGTAAATAAGTGAGTACAGTGGGCTTATAGTAGGGAGTGGTGGGGATTATGGCAAACTACAGAGGCATATCCTGCTTCAACATGGCAATAATGACTCAGCTCCAGCCAAATACAGCTATGTGGGAAAGTGAATTTAGGATCGCTTGATCATCTGACTTTTTAAGAAATGTAAGAAACATGGATTGCTTTTTATTATTGTTAATGTACAATTTCCCACTTTTCAAAATATTTGATCCAAACAAAGTATACCCATGGCTAAATTTGGCCTGGGTGCTTTTCAACTACTTTTCAACCTCTGTGAGAGTTACAGGGTTGGGATATATGAGTTTCATTACCACCAAGCAGATGTCTCAAGGTTCAATCTGCTAAGCCTAACGGTGACCCAGTCACCTCCACAGACCCTGACTCAGTTGGCACTTCAAGTTTGAAATGTTGTTTCTTCTCTGCTGTAGGCTTCCTTTAGCTGCCTCTCTCAGCAGAGAAAGATGACTTTTCACTCTAACTCTAGGATAAGGCCACCATTGAGTGCCCGCTGAAGGTGCAAGAGACCCTGTAGTCCAGGCAGTCATTGTGCAGGCTGCCCAGGCAGAGTCCCCAGGTGGCTGCAGAGGAGACAGGCCGTGGGGAATTGTACTAGCAGCATCCTTCAGGAGGGTCAGATTCTCAGAGGCGTGTGGGCAACTTGCCAACAGCTAAATGCCAAAACCACTGGTCACTTGGTTTGATCCTGCCCAACTGATTATTGTAATTGTGTGACAGACTGATATTTCCCTCTCCTTTTCAACTGGTGTCAGAGCATGAGTGGATCTGGCTCATGCCCACCCTTCTGGGTAGTTATCTCATGGGAAAGATTATCTCCTTTCACAGGCAGAACTGTTCCTGCCTTTTGGCTGCCTAAAGAATAAAACCAGGTCCAACTGAAGTCAAATGCCAGGAAATTTCGGAACTTCCTCACATTCCATATGCATTGTCTACAAAGGTCTTTGAAATTTTCCCTGCTCTAATACTCAGAGGAGCTACAGAGTTGTAGAATAAAACAGAAGAGAACCAAGTGTAACAGGGG
This sequence comes from Cheirogaleus medius, assembly GCA_008086735.1. Classification (NCBI taxonomy): domain Eukaryota; kingdom Metazoa; phylum Chordata; class Mammalia; order Primates; family Cheirogaleidae; genus Cheirogaleus; species Cheirogaleus medius. Next base: position 19,931,457 of record VBSM01000949.1, on the reverse strand, counting down.
GGAAGGAAGAAAGAAAGAAGGAAAGACAGTGGAAAAATGTCAGGACTTCTCATTTCGAGAAGCTTATAGCAAATAATTTGAAATAAGGAGAATAGCTTTGTTTTGATGGAGCTGCTATACTGAAGTTCTTTAAAATATGAGCTGTAGATTCAGAATTTTGTAATGCTGTGGATGGAGCCCTCTTCTGGAGAAATTTTTCAGCAGGTATTAAAATAAGTTCAAAACATACACACACACACACACACACACAGAATATTGTCTATTTAGATGATATAACTGTCAATCAGGTGTGAATTCAATCCATAGTTTGTCCTTTTCCTTATCTTCCTCTAAATTGAAATTAACTGGACTTCCCAAGCAACTGCATTTTTGGAAGGCAAAAAAGAAGGATATTCTCAACAACCAAGCTATACTTTAACCTAAACGGTGAACTTCAGATTGAGATTCAATTTACACATCCACATGCTGGCACTTTTAGATAATGCAGTTATTGGGTACATTGGTTTGTTGGACAATTTCACTGTAATACATAGAGGATACTTATAGAAGGAAATAGATTTTAGTTAATGGAAAACCCAAGGGCTAAAGATAGAAAAGGGGAGAAGGGAGGGAGGCAGAGTAGGAGAGATCAGCTAAGATGACTATTGGGGCTTTTAATATAGACTGTGGAATTACATAAATTCCAGATCACATATTCAGCTTTTCAGTTTATTAAATCTCTTCCGGGACTTACTGAAAAAAAACAAACTGTTCAGACAGGTGAAGTCTACCACTTTGATTCCTTTCACCACTTATATCTCTGTTTCCCAAGTGCTTTTGAAATCTTAAAGGCTGCCATGTGCTGACCCATGGGGGGGGGTGCATTCTACAACTCAGAGTCTTTTCTCCTCATCAGTAAGGGTCTGCAAATACTGCTCTTGAAGCATAACATAAGAATTTGTGGGAGCACTAGAAGACAGTGATTCTCACTTAAAATCCTGAAAATCAAGATTCCAACTCTAAGAGAGAACTCCCCACTTTAAATCAAAATCTCAGAATTCCATGGAACATTTTTAGTCACTCCCAAGTGACTGCTCTCCAAGCCTGAACCACTCCCTAAAATCCTAATTCTTGGGGGATTACTGGTTCATTGTTGGAAGTTTTGGTTAGTCATAAGTGCTACCCAGAGAGGTGGGGAATCATATTTACAGTGGAATTTCTAGCTCATGTTTCTCTTGATTTGTTTCACATTCATTATTTGTTGTAGCCAAATTCCAGAGGCCACTTCTGGGATAGACTTTCCCAAAACACCCGAGGGGAAAGGAGAGGTGCCTGTTCAACTTTGCCAGCTTCCAGCCATTGTTGCTTAGAATTCCTTGTCTCCTACCAAAATACCTAAAATGGCAACAGAGCCAATGAACATACAGAGATTGATGGCTTCCAAAGCCAGACCCAGAGCATTACAACTGCGGTGGAAAAAAACACAGGCTTGTCTGAGCACCACCAGGGCCTAGTGACTAATTTGCTTTATTACATTGTTTTTCCCTTTCTTCTGTTTTCTCTCTGCCTCAGGAAAGTTTTGTTTTTGCTTGTTGGCTCAAAGGCTCCAAGACTTTCGCCACTTTTTTTCTATGGCACACAGAGCTCTGCACTTGAACCTACTGCTGGTTAACTGGATTGCCTTGAAATGATTTTTCTGTGAGTTACTATTGCTACCAGGATATCAATTACTACCCTAATGTGGACATTTGCTCTGATTATGCATAACAATTGAATAGAAAAATAAGCCTCTCAGGGCAAGCAATTCAATTCACAGTAAAAACTCTGCTCCCCTCTTCTAAATAGAGCGAGCCTTCAGAACCAGGAGGGCCTTGGGTGAGGAGACACCAGTTGCTTTACAGAAGGTACCATGAGCAAAGCCCCCTAGTGCATGAAGATCGCAGGGCACTGTAATGTGGTCTGTTTTGCTCTAAAGAAGGCATCACTTTGGGCAAGCCCCGAAATCTGAACCAAGGCTGAAACATGCTGAGAGAAGGAGGCCTGTAAAGTCATGGATAAGGCAATGGGAAGTGCTTCCAGACAGGCTAAATGCATTACCTAGGGCATCCTGTTGAATGCAACCTTCCCCACCCAGCAGTCCTAAGAAGGTGGTAGATTATTTTACAGTGGAGAACCTGAAAGTTCAAAGAGGTTAAGCAACTTGCCAAGGGGGGTACCACTAGTGTGGTAGAAAGGATCTGTCTGAACCCTTTCTGTCTGAGGCATGCTCTGAACCACCTTGCTAAATTATAATATATGTATACACATACAGCCTTAGGGATAGAGTCCAGGAAATCTGGAAAACTGGTTCACAGCCAGGCATAGGATCCATGTCCGAACTAAAGGATGTAGGAACCCCAAGATAATCAACCAGCAAAGCCCTGTAGAAGAGGAGCTGTAACTGCACAGTCCTTAATGGGGGTTGTGCATCCAGGGAAGAAAGAAGTCAGGGGTACGAAAGCAATCTCACATCTTAATCTGCCCCTGGAACTATCACCTACCCCCTTCTTTGAGTCATCCATGGTCACTGCATTTCTGAGTTGCTGGCCCATTTCCAAAGTCTAACCCCAACACTGATCCAGCACAGGTCTCCCCTTAGAAGGTTGCACCGTATCTGCCGATCGCAGCCAGTCCCTGCCTGGGACCCTAACTGCCTTCCTCTCCCTCTCACCCAAAAGTTCACACCTGTGTCTCTTTCCCTGGCACCCAGGAGTCCTAGCCAGGAACTCAACACCCATTCCTAGCACCCGAGGCACTCCCTGTCCCTTTCCTACTGCCTGCCTGGCCCTGCCCTGCTCTTATCCACCCACTTGTAGCCTACCAGCTAACTCTAAGTCCCAGAGGCGGCTACCAAGGAGGCCTTGGGGTCTACGTCAGGGGGCTCTCAGAAATCACCCTGAGCAGAGCAAGGTGTGCCCCTCAGTCGCCAGGACCTCGGGCCTAGCCTCAGAGCACTGCTTTCCTGCATGCAAACTTCCAGAGATCTCTGAGATGCAGATGTGATCGCTGGAGGACCGCGGCTCCTTCACCTCCCTCTCCTGGTTGGCGGGCCCTTCCCTTGCGCCGCCGCAGCGCTCCTAGGGTTAACAGGCAGCTGCAGCCCGGGTGGGCAAGGCTTGAACTTTTCTCTGCGCTCTGCTCCCGCCCAAGGAAGGCAGCAGAGGCAGCAGCCCGGGCTCGGCCGGCCGGAGCTCCAGCTGGCTGGACAATGGGGGCGCGGGGGGCTGGGGGTTGGGGCCTGCGCCCTGGCGGGGGACGCGCTCCAGCCCTTCTGGGCCCGGGGTTTGGGAGGGAAAGGACCCTGATGCGGGCGCGGCCGGCGCCAGCGCCTTTGAGCGACAGCAGCAGCCGGGCTGCGGCTCTCTGCTGGCCCGCGGCGCCTTCCAGCGCGCGGCTGGGCTGGGCACGGGGGCCCGGGCGCCCCGGGAAGTCAGCGATGCCAGCTCGGCCTCTCCAGCCCCGCAGCCCGCAATCCAGACCCGAGCAGCGCTTCCGCCGCTGAACGCTGGGCTGGGGTAACCACTACTCGTTGGAGTCGCCTCCAACTGAGTCTTTCTCCGATGCACCGAGCCTCCGGAGGAGGCGAACCAAAGTTACCCCACTTGATGTAGGCGAGAATGTCGCCCCAGCTTGCAAAAAAAGGACTAGGGATCTCTCTCCTCCTCCCCCGAACGTACACACACACACACACATACACACACACACACGCAAGCCAGAGTGGGAAGGTGGGAAGCCGGGGTCCCCTAGGATCTCTGCGCTGGCAATGACCTCTCTGCCCAGCCCTGGTCTGTCTTCGCCGCCGCGCCGGGAGCCCCCCATCCCCCGAAAGTCCCCTCGCCCAGCCTATGCCGGGCGACAGGAATGCAGAAACGGGGCGCGGAGCGCGCCCGGCAGCTCCTCTTCCCTACCTGGGACAGGAGAACGCACACAACGAGCGGAGTTCTCGGCTGCATTTTGCCCGACTAGAAGCGCCCGGCGGCGTTTTCATTCATGCACGCGGCTGCACTGAGCATATTTTCCGTGGGAGCCAGGCTTTGAGGAGAGGCTCTGCCTCGCCAGCCAGCCAACTTCCCAAATAGATCAGCAGCAGCATCACGAAAGCATTGGGTAGAGGCTGATGACCAGGACCAATGGCTTTACAAGACGGATTCCTTCATAAAGCTCCCTCGTTTTGCATGGCAGATACGGGGTGAGCACCTCCCGAAGAGCGAGCCCCGAGGAGGTGGCAGCCCATTTGCTTCTTTGGACTGTTGGGGCCCAGCCTCACAAATCACACTGGGCAATGCCAGCCGATTCCACTTTTCCAGAGAATGGAATTGCACCGGGGACTGGCGGCCACTTCCAGCCTAGTGCAAAAAGATTCTCTTTATTAAAATGTTAATAAGATCCACTTTATTTCCAATAAATCAAATAAAATGACCACAGCAGTTCCAGCCCTTTCTACGCCTGAAAAGACTTGGCAGGGCTTTTTATTTTTTTTTCCTTTTTTCCTTTTTCCCCCCCCAATGTGGCCCAAGTCATGATGGTGTTTGGTGTTTCCCTGCCATCTCACAAATCACAAAGAAGACAGATCAATTCTAGCTTGTAGAAAAAAAATCCATCAAGGGGCAATAGATTTTATTAACTGCTCAGGTGAAAGTCTGACTGGCCACCTACTCCACAAATGTGCATCTGGCACCAAAGCTGACACCTTGATATGAGGATACCTTTTTTTCTATGTAGATGGGACCTTTCAGAAGCTCTGATCTTCTCCTAGGGACTCAGAACATTGGGAGCCATTGCTCAAGGGATTTTATAAGTGGGGTGCTTCAGGAATGAGGGTGAGAGGGACACATAGGTCTGCCTTCCCTAGTAGGAATCTAAGAATATGCAGTAAAGACCTTACTTTATCATTTTCATGCAGCCTTCTTCTAAAAAGGATTTAAGGGGCCGGGCGCGGTGGCTCACGCCTGTAATCCTAGCTCTCTGGGAGGCCGAGGCGGGTGGATCGCTCAAGCTCAGGAGTTCGAAACCAGCCTGAGCAAGAGCGAGACCCCGTCTCTACTATAAATAGAAAGCAATTAATTGGCCAACTAAAAATATATAGAAAAAATGAGCCGGGCATGGTGGCACATGCCTGTAGTCCCAGCTACTCGGGAGGCTGAGGCAGGAGGATTGCTCGAGCCCAGGAGTTTGAGGTTGCTGTGAGCGAGGCTGACGCCACGGCACTCACTCTAGCCTGGGCAACAGAGTGAGACTCTGTCTCAAAAAAAAAAAAAAGATTTAAGGGATTTTACAATAAAGAACATTGGTGCAATAGAATTTATGTAACCAAAATAGAAAATCTGGGCCAGAAGGAAAAGTTCAGAAAACTGAAATGCTAAGCCCAAACCCTAATATATTTGCTCTGATCTGGATGAGCTTCCTGATGGCCAAAGCAATAAGAGAAACATAAGTTCAATAAGTTACATAGTTCTTGTTATAGAAACATGTATACAATGTTTTTCAACATAATTTCCCCTGATGCTAAATACTGGAAAAAATGTAATATGTGAAATCTAATACAGCAGGACACTGAGCAATGGACCATGCAGAGATCCAGTAGATTGGGATATATTCCCAGTATCTGGCACAGGGCCTGGAACATGGAGACATTGATTAGTATATGTTAAAGAATGGATAGTGGTTAATAGATGGCTAGACTTATTCAAGATTGTAGCAGAAGATGGGGAGGGGCAAAGGGTCTAGAGCCACACTGCCTAGGCATAACCCCCAGATCTGACACTCTCAAACTCTCTGTGCCTCCATTTGTCCACAAGTAAAATGAAAATACAAATTGTACTGAGCTCATAAGGTTGTGGTGAGGATTAAGTGACAAAATAACCACTCAATAAATTTAAACTGATACGTATTTAAAGATTTCTTCATTGTTTGCTATTTGGTCCCAAGGTCATCTCATGTTGTCACAAGGTCATTAATAAAGATGCAATGCCATCTGATATTTGGCTGTTTTAGCCAGCATTGGCCCAACAGATGGCAATGTTGGTAAAACAAACCACAGAAGAAACTGCAAAAGGTGAATCTTGCTTCTTCATCCAGTCTTTTCCTTGCCTAAGTAGGGCCATCTGCCCCACCCCTGAGCCCCTGAAAAATACAGTCTTTGACAGATGATGTCTCAGATGATGACAATTTGGAACCCATGTATGTGGAGACCTATACTCTTGTTGTCCACTGGTAAGGATAAAGCAGGGTACTTTGGAGCCAGACAGGCTTCAAATCAAAGCATCCTGAAATGTCTTAATTTTTCTTCATCCCAGTGAAGGAGCCATCCTGTCAATCAGGGGCCAGCTGTACTGAGCCCATGGATGGCAGACACAAAGATGAAGAGAGAAGCAGAGGACAGCTTGGGAGTTGATAAACCATGATGAGGGGTACAGACAGCAGAAGACAAGGGTCTAGCTAGGTTTCCACAAGCAGCAGCTCAGTCAAGGGAAGCACCCTCAGAGTAGGGAGTGTCCACGGCTGCATTCGAAGGACAAGGTAGTATTGTGCATTTTGTAGTTCTGCTGGCCCTTCTGTGCTCTCCCCACTCCATTGTCCTTAGTGCCACACTCCAACTATTTCCAGTTTTCCTCCTTTTGGGCATATGGCAGCGTTGTACTTGCTGGCCTCCTTGGGGTTGTAGTGGGAAGTGTGACCAGATCTAGCCAATGAGCTATGAGCAAAAGTGACATGTGTTACTCCAAGGCTGGAGCATTTAATTGCCAGTGTCAGACAGGTTGGTTTCCCTAGCTGTGTCTTTTACTCTCAGTGGGCCAGTTGTTAGATATTCCCCCCAAAAGGGAATTTTGGGTGAGGCAGCTTGGTTTGGCCAAGGGCAATTCTCTGGTCTGACCTCAAATTTGTCATCTATATATAAAACTAGGGCATTGGAAGTATAACAGGTAAACAAAGGTTGTAATTCCCAGGCCATGGGTGACCTCATGAGTCTGATGGCACCAGGGAAAACAGATGTAGACAAGCCTGGCTGACATCCTGCTGACTCTGTCCCATGCTGGGTCCTGCTCAGGCCTTCACTAAGGTCCTAGGCTTTTATCCTGGGCTGTTCTACTGGCAGGCAGAGTATCTCAGCCAACCTTACCTGATCCCAGATAGGTATGCATTAAGGGCCTGTCCCCATCACTTTCTTGCCTCAGTCCCCACAGGCAGGCTGTTTGGGGCTGGAGGAGTTGGCTTTAGAAGTCTTCTTAGGCCTTGAAGCTCACTTCTGTAAACCCACAGAAGTCTCTAGCACTCTGAACTTAGTAAGGTGGAATGAGATTTGACAGCAAGATGAGACTTGGATTGGGATCTCCAGATTCTACTTATATTGAGCAAGTTGCTTTTACTCCCTTAGCCTCGGTTTCTGATCAATAAAATGGGAATAATAACATGATAACGCTCCAAAGGCTGTTGTAAAAATTGGCATTGCTTTCCCCTGTACCCCCTACTCTCCTCTGCTCTCAGAGAATATGCATTTCACCAAAGGACGTGAGATCAGTTTTGTTCAACAAAGACAGGAGAAAAATTATTTCATTCTAACAATAATAGGCCTCTGAAGAAGAAATCCATTTTTGTTTGTTTGTTTTGCCTTGCTTTTCCTTCAATTCTCTAATGGAGGTCTTCTGGCCGATGGATTGATTGATGGTGGCAAATATAAATACTGAAGCTGAAAGACACCCTCTACCTGTCCCTGCTCCACCTCCCCCCACACCAGCCCCTGACCAGGCTCCAGCTGCTATAGCAGCTGTAGGCTCCCAAGAAGCTGTGCCTGCCTTTAGACATATTTGAAGTGCACACCCTATTTCCACACTCTTCAGCCTGGCTTTGGAGCTGCCAGAATGATCCTACAGCCACATCCTATGGGTGCTAGGGGTTGCAATTGTTTCCTCTGGTTGGCTGAGGTTGATGAAGACATTCCAGAGCATGTGGAGGTGGCTGTGTGAGGGTGTGTGTGTGTCTGGGTGTATATGTACAAGTACATGGGGAGGGGGCAACTGGTGTATACGCCAGCAGAGATAAATTATTCAAATTTTGCTACACTTTGAATGTGCTACTTGTGATAAGGTACTTGTATTGAGCAGTGACAAACCAGATGTGACCCTTAGGAGACAGAACAGCTACCCAGGTATGCCTGGAGCCCGGGATAATGGGGATATACTTAGACAGCATGGAGGGAAGCCCAAACCATATAGCATTCCAACATACCTTAATGCTAATGGGACACTCCTCACAGTGCAAAAGTCTGCTAAAAAATATCCGCAATTATGACAATATACCATCCTATAAAAAGTCTCCCTGACCACCAAAATGATGACCAAAGGTAGCATCACTGATCACTTTTTTTTTTAAGACAGGGTCTCACTCTGTCACCCAGACTATAGTATAGTGGCACAAACACAGCTCACTGCAACCTCCAACTCCCAGGCTCAAGCCACACTCCTGACTGAACTTCCCAAGTAGCTGGGACTACAGCCATGTGCCACCACACCCAGCTAATTTTAAATTATTTTTTATTTTTTGTAGAAACGGGGTCTCACTATATTCCCCAGGCTGGCCTCAAACTCCCAGGCTCCAGCAAGCCTCCCGCCTTGACCTCCCAAAGTTATGGGATTACAGGTGTGAGCCACCACACCCTGCCCTTGGTCACTCTTAAGTCACAAACCTGACTTCATGTTTTTTCACAGTCCTCTATATGAGCTTATATTATATGTTGTTGCTTGCATTATTGTTTCAATTCTTCACTCCAACCTGTATCTATATCCTTTGATCCTTGGCCTTGGGTTTGGCCATGTGACTTGTGTGATCAATGAAATGAAACAGAAGTGACAGGGTGTCAGTTATAAGCCCAGGTCCCAAGAGACCCCACATGTGTCAGTTCGCTTTAGCTAGGACCTCTAGCAATGCCATTAAAAGAGCACCCGTGTGCTAGCTCACTGGTCTGGGAAGAGAGATGAGCCCCACTATGGACCACAGATGCTTGAGCAAACCCAGAAGAGCCCCCCCCCCCGCAGATCAGCCAATCCACAGGTATGTGAGCTCAAAGTAAATAATTGCTCTAAATCTAGAGGTGGTTCGTATTATAGCAATAGCTAACCAGTAATTATATTGGTTGGCTTGCTGTCTGTATCTTCCTCTGGAATATAGTCTCCATTTCTGTCTTTTTGCTTCTGTGTGCTCAGCTTCTAGAACAGGAGCTGGAGCACGACAGGTGCTTAAAAGTCTTGTGTTGAGAGGGTGAATTAAATGGCTTCTGTGTCAAAAAATCTATGATGCTGAGATGCCCATCACATTTAGCTTACTAAAATGCAAGGTCTTCTCACTATAGTCTAGACCAGCCCTAGACATAGTAAAGAACATTCCACAGAGGATAGTGTGAGCAAGTGTGTACTTGGAAGTCTTTTGTGGAGGACACTTAGGGTGTGACATCCTTCTGAATTTTCACGGTGTATGAAGTGTCCACACATCTAAGAATAAAACAGAAAAGACTCCTTTGTATTTTTAGGTTCTGCCCTAATACAGTGGCCTCTGTGAATATGTTTAACACAACCACGACTTTCACATTAGCAGTGGAGACGACACCATGAGTGACTTCTATATGATCTCAGTTAAATTGGCCTAACTGTCTTTAGGACTTCAGTCCCTCCTTAACAGTAAAATCGAGCATTCAGACACCAATTTTATCCTGTGAACAAGAAGCAGTTAAAACCCCCCTCTAGGTGTCTCCCTTATCCAAAATTAGTGGCTGGGGTTATTTCTACACAGAGAATCATCTCAGCATCGATTCAATAGAGCAGTGGTTTTCAGAGTGTAGCCCCCAGACCAGCAGAAGCAGCATCACCTAGGAACTTGTTAGAAATAAGAATTCTCAGGTAGGTCAGGCCCCTAGATCTACTGATTTGGAAATTTGCGGGTGTGGTCCAGCATTCTGTATTTTACAAGCCCTTGGAATGCATACTTTGAGAACTGCTACTCTAGAGAATTTTCCACTACTCACTTATGAATATTCATTTATTCATTCAAAAATATTCATAAAATGCCTATTGCATATTAGCCACTGAGCTAAGCAGCAGGGAAAGAAATGATAAGGCATGGCTCATGTGCTTAAGGAAATAGATTCAGAGAAAGAAAGACACAATTCTCATACAATGTGCTACAGGAGGTGCTGAGAGAGTCAAGGTAGTCAGACCTTGCGGGGGATCAGAGGAGGCAAGGAGTCCACTGTAGTTGGTTTCCTTTGTGTGTCAAAAACCCTCACGGATTTCTGCTTGGCAGAAGTTGTTCTTTTTTATCTATTGACAAGAAACTAAGTAACAGCCAAAGAAAGCTCATAATTCAACATATCCTTTTAACTGAATTTGAAGTTTATTCTTTACAATCTCATCTAGGTAAAGTTGCAAAATGGCAGTGCCTATGTGAGTGCAGTTGGTAGGGGACAATGGTGATGCTTAGTGAGCATTTAGATAAGATCTCTTACAATGGTTCCCTGGCCTGATGCCCCAACCTCCAGCCTCTCTGAGGTCCCCAAGTGGGAAACCACTTAGCCAGAACAATAGGAAAATGGGAAAGCATTTGGGGAAGGGACTGGTGACCAGAGGGATGGCAGAAGAGAAGGATGGGCAGTTTAGGGGTCCAGATTAGGACCGGTTTAAATGTCAGCCTTGGTAGATTGAACTTTATTCTACTGGCAAGGGGGAATCATTCAAACTGCTTAAACAGAAGAGGTTCAATATCTCATTTACATTTTAGGAAGATCACTCTGGCCACACTGGAAGATGGATTGAATTGAGGGCCAGAACTGAGGAAGAGAAACTTCTTGGAAGACTATCATACAGACCATATAAAAGATAACAAGAGCAAAAAACCTTTTTCTCAGATTTCTAACCACTGAGTGGTATAAGAATATGGTGTGGCAATCTCCTCAGCTGTCCCGCACAGTTTCTGGTTTATAACATAGGCTTATGCAATAGTAGATTAATGAAAATACACTTATTAATATGGTGAATTAGCTTGGAGCTCTAATTCTTTACCCCTCCCTGGCTCTAAATCTTGCCTCATCAAAGAAGGAGTGAACTTCCTCAGCTTTGGCTCTGGGCTTGTCCATATGGCTTGGGTTGGTGAATAGAGTGAAGAGGAGGTGACAGGGTGCAGTTCAAAGTCTAAGTCTTAGGAGGTCTCATGAGTTTCCTCTGGCTCTCTCACACCTCTGCCCTCTCCATGAAATGAACATTACCTGGATATGCAGCTGGTCCAAGAAGGATGAGAAACATGTGACGCTGAGCCACCCCAGCCCAGCCCAGATCTGCAGTGAAAAGTAGAGTGGTCCAGCCTAGATCAGATCAGCCAGACCTGAGCAAACCCATGGATCCATTGGAATAAATGCTTGCTGTCTTATGACACAGAAATTGTTGTGGTCATTTGTTACCCAGAAATAGCTAACTGATGCATAAATGAACTACCTTCTTGGGACTACGTATATCTCTGGGAATGGACTAAAAGCTGAATACTTAAATCTAGCAAGATATTTACATGGGCATGGCCAACACTTAATGTCACAAATCCAAGTCCTTTTTGATTCCTCCACTCAACAAATGGTCCTGTCCTTCCACCCTCCTAATCCCCTTGCAAACCCATGGTTTTCTTTTTGGACATTTACTGCAAAGCTACTGAACCTCTCTCTGGTTATTTTTCTTATGCCAACATGATTGTGAGGCCATCACTTAAGAATTACTTGGGAAAATTTATTTACAATGCAATGCAGATAGGTGAATGTTTGTAGTGGATAAATTTATTTACAATATAATCCAAATCTGTCAATGCCTCTAGTAGATAAAATTGTGCTGCTCCTATAAAAAGCAACCCACCCGGTTAATGGTTTCTGTGGTCTTTTATGAATAGACCAAGGTCAGGGCCACCATAATGAGTTGGGGAAGGCCAATCTGTGAAAGCAAGTTAAGCACAGAAAACTACATTTTAATGATCTTGAATATGTGACAGCTGTCAGAATTTAACCGAATGAGAGCCAGAAATGGCAAATCCAAGACTCCTTTGTTTCTTAATCTGTGCCTCTGTGGGTTTAAAATGACTGGTAAGCAATTTCATTAGTTCAGGGTTAGTGTCTATCCCTCTCTCCATTGGATATTTGTTGCCTGCACATTGCCCAGCACTGAGCAAACTTTCCATAGATAGGAATGAGACATATCTCATTAATAAACAAGTGTAGGTGCATCAGAGAGGAGAGGTCTTCCTCAGCCCTGCAAGTCTGCTGTTTATAATACTTACATTTACTACAGCAAAGCAAACTATACACCTCTAGTGTCTCAGCATCCATCTCCTAGAGCACTGGCTCTCAAATTGCAGTCCCCTTATGTTTATGTATCCCATTCAGTCCCGCAGTCCACGTGGAAAGGCTGTCTACACTGCTCCTGTTTCTACCACACAAAACTCAAAAGTGAGTATGTCTTGACTTGTTAAATTCTGTCTTAGCACATGACAGAAAGGGGAAGCTTGCCACAACCCACGAGTTCTTGCAAAGCTCTCTCCTGCCTTCTTCTCCAAACTCATTCTGTGTCCACTTCCCTCTTGCCCACTGCACTATGCTCATCTCTCAACCACCCAATCTGCCACCTCTTCCCTACCTCTGAGCCTTTGCACATTCTAGTCTCTCCATCTAGAATATACTTTCCCCCACTTCTAGGTTATTCATATCCTCCCAGAATCTGTTCATACATCAGGTCTTCAGAGGAAGTGCCGTCTCTCACAATTTTATCCTTCATTAGTGTATGTCCTGTTTGTTTCCTTCATGCCAATTTTTATCATTTGTCACCATTTTATTTTTTGTTAGCTCCTTTTTATGTTTGTTCTCTTTACTAGAATATGAGTTCCATGAGGGCAACTAAATATTTAGTGATCATTATACTCCACTACCTAGAATCATGACTGCTTCATAACAAGCACTTAATAATCTAAGAAATAAATGAACAAATGATCTTCTGGTCAATGGGAGTAGATAGGCCAGTGGCTCTGCAAATGCATTAATCTTGTCAGGCATTTCAAGTGGTCCAATGGCTAATGACTGCAGGACACTGCCAGGGAACCACTATGTAAAATGCACCAGGAGTAAGCATGCACACTTGAAAGGTTCATGCTGTGTGAAACGTAAGACCAAGGGTCCAGGGGCCTCATGGGCAAGTCAGGTAAACTATACCCCATTCTTTTTGCTGAGACCAACCTCCTATGGGCTGGGACATGCCCTAGGTGAATTGAGGACACAGTTTTCCCAAAGTGAATCAGGAGAGACTGAGGTGAGCCAGGGCACACCTGAGCAAGATGTGGTAGAGTATTTTCAACATTATTTTCTCTTATTTGACAAGTCAGGAATTCATCTAAAGCCTTTCCAAAGTGCCAGGTTCTCGCTCATGCAATGAATCAATTGATTCACCTTTTTGTCCCCAGGAGACTGTGAAGACCATAGAATGTCAAGAGAGAAGACAAAGAATTCTGGTTGCTTGTCATGGAGCCTAAGGGTGAAGAGACAGGTCTCAGCATATTCCCAGAAGATGTTCATAGCCCAGTTATTATTCTTTGGGGAGTAAATGGTCATGTAGTCCAGGACTTACCTATTATACTTTATTGCTCTCAGCTAACATGTCTCACATGCCCATAAATTGTCCCTTTCTTAACAAAGAAAGTAGATTAGGACAACTATTTATTCATTTCTTCATTCATTCATTCAGCAATTGTTTTAATAACAAGAAGCAAAATATAGTAATTAAAAAGAAAGAAGTATGTGTTTGGAATCAAGCTAAGTAATTGGTTTGTAGGTTGCCAATCTCCCCCAACTTCCCAGTCTGACTTTTATATTGCTGCCATGGCAATTTTTAATGCAACCAATAAGTACCAAGTATCAACTATGATCTGGATACTATTTTACTCAGCAGTTAATAACAGCAACTTGGTTTCTGTTCTTCATTGTATCAGTGGCTCCTAATTGCCTTTAAATTAAAGTCTTAATTCCTAACTTGGAGGCATTCAATGCCATGAATAAAGATTCTGCACAACTCTTCTTCTTTATCTCCCCCAGCAAAGCTCACGTCCCAACCACACAGAACATTCCACCATTCACCTCACCTCATGGTAGGCTATTTCATTTTCCTTAGGACCTTTGCACATGCTGCTTCCTTGGAATTCTCCCTATAATCTTTCTCCTATGCAGACATAGGTCCACTTGGTAGGCCACATCCTTAAGGACCACCTCAAATGCCACCTCCTCTAGGAAGTTGCCCCTGATCCAACCAGGCAGGGTCGAATGAACTGGAACATGCTATTATTCATTTACTAGAGTCCCTCACTGCACCAAGAGCTGCCTGAGGCGAGGAACCAAGTCTGATTCTCACCTACATTCTCAATAAGCCGAGTGCCAGGCACACATAGGACTTCAAGATCATATCTATCCATTAATAAATGCATGCATAAAAATAATCATGAGAACTGTGCCATTTCCTAAGTGTGAGGCACTTTTCCAAGTGCTTTACACTCATGTTTTTCTCATAAAATCTTAACCAGCTCCATGTGAAATATGAGTATCTTTTTTCACTGATGACCAATGGTAGGCAAAGCTGCCCTGGGGTGAAGGAAGGTAGGGCATGGAGAAGAAAGCACTGAGCTGAGAGTCAGAGCACCTGGATGCCAGGCCTGTCTCTGAGGCCTATTTGTGCTGTAATGGAGAACAGATCACTGTTCTTGAAGCCTTGGTTTCCTTTCTTGCTAATAAGCACAGCGTTTGGAGTCAAATAGCTTAGTTTTAAATTCCACGCTGTCACTTACTAGAGCCAACTGAGGTGAGTCACTTAACTCATCACTGTTGAGCATGTGCCATCTGCCAAGCACTGCAGCACATGGTGGGAATAAGTACAGAAATAATAACTAACATTAATTGAGAGTTAATTATTTTATTTTAAAATTTACTATTTTTAGTATTTATTGAAAATATTGTCATATTTATTTATTATAATTATAATTAATTAACAGCTAATATTCATTGATAATGTGCCAGCCACTGTTCTAAGCACTTTTTCCATGTCAGATTGTTTAATACTTACGACAGTCTTAAGAGGCCTGTTCTATCACTATCTCTACTGTAAAACTAGTAAACTGAGCAGCTAGTGGAGAAGGGGCTTGAGCCCAGACCCCCCAGCTCTAGAACACAAACTCTTGACCAGCTTGCTGTACTGCCTCTCTTTATATGTTAGCAAAAAAGACAAACAGACTATGTCCCTAGCTTTGTAGAACTGCTAACTCCTCTCTGAGTCTCAGCTGCCCCTTAAATAAAAAGAGCTGGTAATAGTTTCTATATCTTAGAGTGTTATACACATTGGATGACTTGGTTCATGTAAAACATATATTAACCTGCATTCTGAGTGGGTTGCACTAGCTAGTCCACAGATCCCTTCACATCCTCATGTTCTACGGAATTAGCCAGAACTGAAGAATCTGTGTCACCCAGATACTTAAGAAGTTCATATCTTATGAGAAGAGAGTGGTCACCAAGGATTTGGAATCAGCCCCTGAGTGGCAGAACTGGGCACCCACACAGTTTATCAGACTGTCCTACTGGACCTGAAGTTTCTAAATATTTCGGTTACAGCCAATTCTGTTGAATCTAAGGTGAGGTGTATATGAATAGTGGTAACCTGACACAGGATAATAAAATTCTAGCTGGTTCTAGGGAGCCACTACCAGGCAGTTACGGGCCCAGGGCCTGGCCACATGGTTTTTCTGCCCTCAAGATGGAGAGAATCAAAGATACAGATTTATAGTCTTGGTTGGATCCCTAGTCTCTCAGTCACATCAATCATAGATTCCTCACCATGGTCAAGAAGCCTTGGTTAACACTCAGGTGTCACGAAGGAGGGGGTGCACCATCGAGCAATGATCTCACTAATAGGTAACATAACTGGGCATTTACTGTATGCCAGGCAGGGACCAGGCATCTTACAGACATCATGTTCCTCCATCCTCAGAAAGTGGGTGTTATGATTACATCAATATCATCCTACAACACTGTTGCCATGCCCACAATGTCTGAAAGGGCAGCCCATGATCACTCAGACCTGACCAAGAACACAAAGTATACAGGATAACAATTCACTAATTCTTTCATTTATTCCAGCGGTTCCCAATCTTTTTGGCACTAGGGACCATTTTCATGGAAGACAATTTTTCCATGGACTGGGGCAGGGAGGAGAGATGGTTTCGGGATGATTCAAGTGCATTACCTTTATTGTGTACTTTATTTCTATTATTTATACATTGTAATATATGATGAAATACTTATACAACTCACCATAAGCTGGGGACTCCTGAATTTTATTCATTCATTCAATTAATTTGAAAAAATATTAATTGGGTCCAAGCACTGTTCCAGAAAATAGAGCAGGGAACACATTAGTGAACAAAACAGACAAATATCCCAGACTTCAAGGAACTTACATTCTAGCTGGGTGGGGAGGTATCAGTAAACAACATAAGAAAATTGTAAGAGAAGATAAAACAGTGGCAAGTGTTCTGGTGAAACGCAGGCAGGAAAGAAGGGGAGGGCACATAGGGAGAGAGTTACAATTCCATAATTGCTAACACTTATTCTGTGACTACTCTGTGGTGAGTGTCATGTTAAGCATGTTGCATATATCAACTCACTGAATCCTTCTAGCCATCCAACAGGGTAAGTCCTATTATTAGGCTCACTTGGTAGATGAGACAACAAGGCACAGAGAGGTTTGATGTCTTGCCTGAGGTCACACAGCTAGCAAGGGGCATAGCCAGGACTTGACCCCAAGCAGTCTGGTTCCTGAGGTTACACCTTAAGCCAACAAACTTCACAGGAGCCTTGGCACAGGATGGCTTAGTTGGGTTTATTTGGGCTACACAGCCTCCTCTGGGATGGTGTTTCTCTTCTTCCTCCCAGCCTTCTAGCTCCATCCAGTTACTCAAGGTCTACATGCTCTGCCCTCCTGGAAGCCCACACTTGCGGAGCTACCACACCCTTGGATCTTCGCCTCCAGAGTGGGACACCTACAAACCAACCAATGTCCTCTTGCCACAGCTGAGCCCTGTGACGTGCGGGTGCTGAGCTAAAATTCTCTTTTTCACCCAGACTGAGATTAAGGGTGAATGAAAGGAGCTAGAGAGACACAGAACCCTGTTTTGTCACCATCCCCACCATTCAAATGACATCACTAAGTGTAAGAATAACTGAAGAAGCTGAGTTGAGATTTGAATTCATGACTGTTTGATCCCAAAGTTCTTAACCACTTGCCTTTACTGTTCATTTAAAAGAGCAGCTCTGAGCCAGGCAGAAAATAGGCACTCAGCTGAAATACTGGCTTAAAGAATGAAGGGACAAATAAATTCGTGAATAAAAGGCCTACAGAAATGGGAAAAGATGTATACAGGCACAAGAACCAAATAAAACAATAAAGCAGCATATGGTTGGAAGTTCAAGGACCAGCACAATCTGGTTGATGCCCAGCTCTGAAAACAGGACCAAAGAGTCTTCGAAAGTTTACCATAGTGTTGCCTTGTTTTTCAACTGTGGTTTTATAAGAATTTCCTGCAGGCTTTTTTTGTTATTTTACAGACAAGGACAAGTGGGTTTAGGGGACATAATTTGGGGAGGCACCTGTTCAAGCTGGGGCAGGAAGAATGTGCCCTTAGGAGAAGCAGAAACACACAGGCCGTGGGAGAGAAGATTGCGCGGCTAATCCCTCACTATGACTTTACCAGCTTCTAATCGCCTAATAGCAGGGCACGTAATTGGCAGAAAAGATTGCCCTGCCCTTTACACATGTGTCTGCAATTATTTCTCAAACTGGGGCGATAAGTGGCATGATTGGTTTCCTCGAGCAGGCTTCAGCGCCTTGGAGACAGGGGGCCTTTCTTCTGAAGCTGCGGTTGGCGCTGTGGATCACGAGCAGAACAGCCCCCGGCAATTGCACATCTTCCATCCCCGAGGAATAAATCCCCACTCCTTGCTGTGGTCTGACCTCATCGCCTACCTCTCTCCCTTGCACACGCTGCTTCACACTGTCCTCTGCACTGAATCCTCATCGCCCCGGCTTGGTCCTGTTGCCGCCAGCCCTCTGCCTGCATCTCCATCTGCTTACTTTTAGGTCTCAGTTCACATGCCACCTCCTCAGAGAAGCCCTCCAGGAACGCTCTTCTTTAAAATTACTCTCTCCCACTCCCTAACCCCCAGTCACATCTCGCATTCCTCTGTTTAGCTCTCTTTATGTCACAGACCACAGTATGATGCTATGTCTCGCCTGCATCCGTTTGCTGGTTTATTGGAACTCTATGAAGGAGGGACTTTGCCTTGCTCATCACTGCATCCTCGGTGACCAGAAGAGGCCTGCAACAGCGTGAAAACTCAACACATGTTAGTAAGTGAATGGTTGCAGACCCAACCCTGCAAGTGCTCCACATGCTGCACCATGGGATGTGTGCTAAGTACAAGGAAAAGCATTGCAGTAAAAGTTGACAACATGGACTCTAGAGACCCATGGGCCTGGGTTTATATCCTGGTTCTGTCTTCTAGAAGGTCTGTGTCCCTGGACCACTCTCTTACCAACCTAAGCCTCAGTTTCATCATCGGCAAATTAGGAATAAATATAGTAGCTCTCACTCGATTGTCACAAGCATTAAATGAGGCAATGCTTGCACAGTACATTATCCCATACCTGTGATATAAACGATAATCGCTGCTTAATAAATACTGACAGATACTGGTGTTTCTGTTTGTGTGATGAGTAGGAAAAAAGAAGGAACACATGCATTAGATGAGGACCTGCTACCTGGCTAGTATCCTGCTGGGTATTTTTACCTGCAGGAACTTATTCCTCACAGCAATCATTTTTAAAAATATTTATTATAAATTGTATATATTTAAGGTACACAACTTGCTGATGTGGTATATGTATACACTGTGAAATAATGATCACAGTCATGACAATTACCATCTCCATCCACTCACATAGTTACCATCTGTGTGTGTGTGTATGTGGTGAGAACACTTAGCACCCTTTCAAGCGTACAATGCAGTATTGTTAACTCTAGTCACCGTGCTGTACATTAGATCTCCAGGACTTATTTATCTGGCATAACTGACTCTGTACGCCTTGACCAACATCTCCTCCATGCCCTGGGAACCACCTTTCTACTCTCTGCTTCTAGGAGTTTGACTATTTTAGATTCCACATATAAGTGAGATCATATAGTATTTGTTTATTTGTGTCTGGCTTATTTGCTTAGCAATTCTGGGTATTTATCAAAGAATTGAATTCAGTGACTAAAAGAGGAATCTGCAATATTATGTTCTTTGCAGCATTATTCACAATAGCCAAGATATAAAAAAATAATCTAAGTGTTTCATCAACAGATGAAAGGGTAAGGAAAATGTAGTATATACATGCAATGGAATATTATTCAACCTTAAAAGAGAAGTAAGTCTTGCCATTTGTGACAACAGGGATGGACCTCACAGCCATCTTCTGAAATAGGCATGGCTAGTTTCTAGATGCCTGGTTTCTAGATGAGGAAACAGAGGCACCCAGGAGACAAAGGGCTTGTCTAGTATCATCCAGTCTCTAAGTGGCCGATCCTGACCTCATAGCCAGGTTCTATGATTTCTCATCACATCAGGTTGCTTCTCTTGAAAATGAAAACAGATCACAGAAAACAAACAAGACATGAACATAAGCAGCCTCAGGCATGAACAATTTAGTTTGAGACTCAGTTTAAATTTTCCCAAGTTCTTCTCCATACAGCTCCCATGGAGAAGGATAACCATTACTCTTGGGGAGGGGTGCCAGACAAAATACAGGATGCCCAGTTAAATTTTAAATTTCAGATAAACAACAAATAATTTTTTAGTATTAAGTATGTCACAATTATTGCATAGTTTTCAGTCAGAAAACAAAAAAGAAATACTATTGAGAGGCCCAGCTTATTGAAAAGGTAACATGACTTAATGTCTTGAAAATAACAGTAATTCTAAGTGTCATCAGCTTTGATGGGCACCCTTCATCCAGGCTTCCCATATATCCGGATGACTCAGGCATGTGTATGGGGAGAGGAAGAAAGCTGCCTTCTCCCACGGAAAGTGGAAATCCCACACTAGACTGCTGTGTGTGTGGAGCTCTCATGTTGTGAGCCAGAATCCTTCATTGCCTGACATCTGTGGCCTCATCCTGGCCCAGTCAACAGATTTTTTTCTCTATATCCCAGGAGTAGGCAAGCACTATCCCAACCCTGTTATCATCCAAATTTCTGAGAATAAGTCCTGAGAATCCCAGACTGGAGCAGGGAATTGCTTATCCCAGTCACAGAGGCTTAATAGTCCCTCTAAAAATATCCGAGCAGCCGTGTTTACAGCAAGTGTCAAGTCGTCCTCGCTCGGCCCTGAGTCCTGGCCCAGGCCATTCCAGCTCTGCCCATCCCCTGATCCTTATGGTCTGGCTTTTGTTTCTTTCCTCATGCTGACAATAACCCTTAGTCAACTGAACCTCGTCTCCCATCTCCCAAAACTTAAAATTCTCAGCTAACGAGAGTCAGAGTGTTTTACTCTGCTGAACCTACACCATGACCTCTTTATAGATCTTCAAATGCTTTACTCCCTTGGACAAATGCTTTAACCCACTTAGAGATCCTGCACGTTTTACTGAACAAATACTGTGACTTCTTTCAAAGACATGTTTTCTGAGTGCTTTTCCAAAAGCTTTTTTGAAGTTTGCTAGTTTACAGCAAGAACCACCTTCCTCTTCTCTGCCAAGCATCACAAGACTTCATCCCCCCTCTGAATGTCACAAGACCCCTCTCCCCTGATGACCACAAGGCCATGTTCACTGGGGCCTTCGGTTGTATTCATGGATTATTTTTAAAGCTTGTAACTTGGTGTGTTAGGGGGTGCAGTAGTCCCAGGCCCTGAGCAGCAAGCACTCCCCCACTTCTGGAAGCAGCAGTGCAGTTCTCATCAACTACAATGTTTTATTTTTCAAAAAGTCCTTTTTCTGCGAAAACTTTTACTCCATAGATTAAAAGCAAACATTGACTTCTCTAGTTTTAACCTTTAGCTTTCCCTGGCACAGAACTTATACCCACTCTATTAGTTATCTGTTGCTGCCCCAAAACTTGGTGACTTAAAACAACAATAAACATTTATTGACATTCAGAGTTTTTATGGGTCAGGAATTCAGGAGCAGCTTAGCTAGGCAGTTCTGACTTGCCAGTCTCTAGTGGGTGCCAAGAGCTTGACCCCCAGGATGACGGTCACTGAAGGCTTTTCTGGGGCTGGAGGATCTTTCAAAGTGGCTCCCTCACATGGCCGGCAAGTTGGTGCTAGAGGTTAGCAGGAGGCCCCAGCTCTCCTTCACCTGGGCCTCTGCATGGTGACTGGCTTCCCCTAGAGTGGGAGATCCAAGAGGCCAGGGTGAAACTGCCATGCCTTTTATGACTTAGCCTCAGAGGTCAACAAACTGGAACCATGGCCATATTTGATCGGCCCTCTGAGTCATCTGGGGAAGTGATTATACAAAGACATGAGTATCAGGAAGCCAGGCTCCTCTCACACTCACCATCTGGCCCTTCCCTCCCTCTCTGCTTCTGGTCACCATGTCACCAATTCCATTTTAAGTCCCTGGGAACCCATATAAGGATTATCCACCTGGCCTGGCTAGAACCTCATCTTGCCTGTTTAAGCTGCCAACATTTTAAATTATTAAAAGCATCATTATTCATTACAGCAAAGTTGTTCCCTTAAAATTAAACATATAAAATGAAGAATTAGTGAGAGATAAATTGGCACCAGCTTTTGAGAGAAAAGATGGGCTGCATTGGTTGACCATAAACTCAGATAGAATGAAGTAAAACATGACTGATAAAAAAAAATGGCCCATGCAATTCTAGGCTATATCAATAGACATAGAATATGTTTGTCAAAGAAGGTGACAATCTTGCTGATGACTGAAATAGGGCATAATGGAAACTTGAGCTTAAATCTTTCAGCATATCAAGAAGGACTTTGACAACCTGGAGTTGGTTCAGAGATGAGGAAATAGGGATGAAATCCAATTTAAAACATCCTAAGGATGCCAAGTGCTATACAGTTATCATCTCCAATGCATGGTCTCACCCTTTTCTTACCGACTTATTCTCCCTTCTCACCTTATCCAGCCTTTACCCTACCTGAGAGTCCCCTAATCATAGCCTCTCACCTGGCCTACAGAATCTTTATAGTTCCCCTCTCTTTTCCTTCTCAATACCCCATAGTAGACCAACAGACTCATGGATAATGGCAATAGCAATACTACACTCAGGCACAGCACTTTTCAGTTTACCAAGTGCTGGCAAATCTATTATCTCATCACCACTGGTGCAAGTCAGGTTAGCCTCGTCCTCTGGAGCCTCCCAGGATAGAACAGCAACCAGCAGTAGGCACTTTAAGGTAGTCAGAGGGAACCGAGTATCTCTTTCTCAGTTTAGGAAGGATATTGTAACACATGGAATCACAGAAACTTTATGGAGCAGGAAGAACAAGTTTCACTCTACAAAGAAGGAAACTAAGGTCCAGAAAGCTTTGGTCACATGACCACTGATTCACAGTCAAAGGCAGAACCAGTAATCCAGGTACTGGACTCGAGTTTACTGCTCTTTCTTCTCAGCCCCATCACAAAAGAACTTTCCTTTGGATTGAGGCGGAGGACACTGGAGGTTGGCAGAGAAAGTGCTTTCTCCTGTCGCAATGCGGGGGGGAGCTCAGGTGGTGGCACCCCTCGCCTGCTCCCCAGAGCTGAGCACAATAATGGTTTGCACTTATCAGTCCCCATTCATCTCCCCGTCCCCCTGTGACATTCATTATTGAAAACACAGGCACCAGGGAAGGGCAGGAGCTAGAATCAGAAGAATGAACAGGCGCCCTTTGCAGCCGTTAGCAGCTTTCTTTTCCATTTATAATAAACTCTGTTAAAAGCCTGTGCTGGGAGTGCGGAAAAAGTAGAACATGAGGAACAAAGGCAAACATCTATTTTATTTGTGTAACAAAGGCTCATGGGAGAGGCTGGCTTTGGCATAACAACACAGCTCTGGTCCAAGATGTTACAAGAGCAAGAGAATTCAAAAGAGCTTATGGAAAAGACACTGGATTAGTTGGATCCTCATAGGTTTAGGAAGCAGGCACCACCAAGTGAGGAGCCCAGGGGAGTAGAAAAGGGTTCCAGGTCTGGGCACAAGCCCAACCCCCTCACACCCCAAGGCTCCTGTACAGAGATGAAAGGGGTAAGGGCAGGTCGTGAGAGTAAGCCCTAAATTCTTGGTTCCCCAGTAAAGTTTGAAGTAGCTTTGTCCTTCCCCACCCTTACAATGCCCAGTGACATTCTGGGCATTCTCACATCTTAACACACAATTGCAGAGGGCTGGTGAGCCACGGCCAGCAGTGAGGAAGGCCCCTGTACCAACTCAGAGGAAGGAAAAAGCAAGAAGCCAGAAGCCTTCTCAGTGCCCAGGTCATCCCCTAGAAGAGGCTTCTGCTGATGTGGGTATCTACTTCTGGTCAGCCCACTCCCTCTCCTCAAGTCTGCAAAGAAGACCGCAGGTCACCAGAGCCATGGGAAAGGCCCAGCCCTCAGGTGGGATGAATAAGTCAGTTCTTCTCAAAAGTTTAATGCACCACCTGGGAAACAGAGTGAACTGCAGGTTCTATTGCAGTAGGTCTAGAGTCAGAGTGGGGCCTGAGATTCTGCGTTTCTAATAAGCTCCCAGGTAATGCTGATGGTGCTGGTCCGTGGACCACACACTTTGAGTAGCAAGGCAAAAAATTTGTTTTCTCTGCTATAAAATGGATTTGGTTAATAATGGCTAATGTTTAATAATGGTTAATCTGGGGTTCCCAACCCCCGGGCTGCGGCCTGTTAGGTAACGGGCCATGCATCACCGCCTGAGCTTTGCACCACCTCCCCCACACCCACGACACCCCACCACCCCACCCCCATCCGTGGAAAAACTATCTTCCATGAAACCAGTCCCTGGTGCCAAAAAGGTTGGAGACCGCTGGGTTAATGGTTAATATGGTTATAATACCATCCTCAATTTCTCAGCACCAGGAGTAACTAGAACACTGGTTCTAAAACCGAGGGAAACCTATAAAGCACCCTACATAGGTATTAGTAGTTAATATTCTTGATGTCCTCGATGCATCGCCCAAACACACATGAAATCCAGAGAAATATGGGCTGGAGAAGCAGTGTATATGGGTGGTAAGAGGATCAGGACACCCAAATGATGTTTCTGTCTGTAATTTGGGGTGGCAGGGAGGAAATTCAATTCTGCAATACTGTGTCCAAATCTATTTCTCTTTTTGCCTTTTACTATAATTGTGATGGGACAAAAATTATTCATCTGTAGAGATTCACCAGCTTTCTTCTTCCCCAACTCAGAGCTTTCAGGTACCAAAGATGACAGAACGAGGCTGCTGTGGGTGAGAGAGGGAGTCCTGGGCTAGGAGAGTGTGAGGCTGCCAGCCGTGGGAGGGATCCAGACACCAGGAGAAAAGACTGAGTGTGATCAAGTTGACCTGGATTATGTACATAGGTAGGGTCCACCACTGTGGACCCCCCGAACCGATGCTACCCCTCGGCACACACCATTTCAGAGCATGCTGGCAGCTTGTTACTGCAGAAAACTGCAACAGATATTCTGCCTGATGGCATTCCCTGGCACAGAGAGCTCAGTGCAGGCTGCAGGTGCCAGGGAGTTGATGCCTCCAAGAGTAGCCATCTGACATTGACTAAAAGATGTGGTGAATAAACACTCCAGTGCCCTTGCCCCTCAGGTGAGACAGGTAGGAGGTGTGGCACTTAGAATCTCCAAGGGGTCCCCAGTTGCCCACGGAGGTAACTAAGTTATTAACACACCCTGAGTAACTACTGCCTTACCTCCTCTGTTATATTAGTTTTTGATGGGCTGCTGTCACAAATTATCCTAAATTTGGTGGCTTGAAACAACAGAAATGTATGCTCTCACAGTTCTGGAGGCCAGAAGTTTGAGATCAAGGTGTCAGCAGGGCTGTACTCCCTCTGGAGGCTCATGGCAGCTCATGGCTTCTGGTAGCTGCTGGAATTTTGTGGTTTGTGTCTCCGCCACTACAATCTCTGCCACCATGTGGCCTTCTCCACTTCTGTCTCTGATCTCCCTCTGCCTCCTTCTCATGAGGACATATGTGATTGCATTTAGGGCCTGCCTAGATAACCCAGATCATCTCCTCAGCCTAAGAGCCTTAACTTTATCATATCTGCAATGGCTGTGCTATAACATTCACAGGTTCCAAGGGTTAGGACATGGGTATCTTTTTAGCCTACCACACCTGTCTTACTCCTCCAACCCCCTACTGGAGTATTCTGGTACCATTTGCGAAACAAATCCCTTGCATTCAAATCCTAGTTCCAGGGTCTGCTTCTGGGGAAGCCAAATCAAGACAACCACCTCTATTGCTTGGGAACATGAGGAGAGACTGGAATTTCTATCTGTACTAGACTTTTAAAAGTACAAACTTGATTAGACCACATGGGCCAGGGCTTTCTAAGTGCTCCCCAGGGCAGAGGCCAGGCCCTCTAGCTCCACCGCACATCCTAGTTCCTCCCACCTTCTCAGCATCTATGCAGTACTGATGGGCTCCCCGGCATCTTGGTGTTCAGCCTCCCCGTCTTTGTTGCATCCTTCTCAGCTACAGCAAGACGCTCTCAACCCTTTCCCATCTTAGAGAGAAGCTGCCCCCTGCAGATGGTAAGCAAATGCACAGGAGTGACGACTGAGGCTGCTGGGACCAACTGGCCGCCCACTCACTGGGGAAAATGCATCAACCCCACTCCTTCACCCTTCCTAGATCTCACCTGCTGAGAGAAATAAGAGCAGAAACTCAAAGGATTATTCTTGCCCCAAAGTATGACCCCAAGAGGATATCGATAGGCTTTTCTATAATTTTCCTCCAGGGCCCTAACATTTCCTTGAAATACACTGGGGGCCAAATAAGACTTGCTTAGGAGGAAATGACCTGGATGGACATCATAAAAGCTGATACTCTGTAAAGCACTTCCTCTGCCTGCCACATCGGCCCTCTGCCTGTGGAGTAGCATTATTTCTAAAAGCCCCATTATACATAAGGAAACTGAGTCATATAGTGAATAGGAAATGAATTTATAGTCTTGCAACTAGGAAGTGACAGAGCAAACATTTCAAACAAGGGTAGTGGACTTCTGACCACTGCTCCGCACACTGCCCATAATGTAGGGTCAGCTCTAAGCTCCGACCATGGCTACTCAGGACTCCAGGCTGAGTTGAGGCTCTATATCTACTGCCAACCCCTACCAGCCTACCTCAAGTCACCTCCCAGGGCCTCACTGGTTCTCTGAGCGGCCTTTGACTGTTTCCTGGAAACTGACACCAAGGCTGAATGACAGAGACCTCAGCCTCAGGCAGAAGGAGAAAGAGGAGGCCTGATTCCAGCAAGGGAGTGTCTATGCCCTTCTTGGCGGGAGTCTGCTGGCCAGCACCTTATTATGCTATGAGAGTACGCGCAGGCCCCTCCAGCCCATTTATCATTGTTCTGCAAAGTCCATTGCTTTGACGCAGTAGCCTTGATGGCAGTTTTCCTGCCGCTCCTGGCTTCAGCAATCTGGAAAGCAGAGTGATGGGTAATCAGTTTCTCCATCGTTAGGGTGAAAGGGAGAGATTCTCTCATGGACATGGCCTCTCAGTGCGGGTGAGCAAAAGGGCATACTGAAAAGGCTGGCTCATGGAGACCTGTCTCCAAAGGCAGTGTAAAGATGAATGGCATCGCTGCCTGGAGCCCAGGGAGTGTCCTTCTGCTCAGACCTCGAGAGAGTCAGGGAGGGGCCAGGGACAGGCCATGCATGGAGAGCTCAGTTCATCTAGAGTGGTGAGACAGCAGCCACTAGTTTCTAGAGATGGCCATGAGAGGCCGCCTGAAGAAAGTTCTGCCAGAAGGCTAATGATCTGCTCAGCTGGGAACCCAGCGTGGCTGTTAGCCACACAAACTCTAGAGTCCTGTAACATGGGCTTTTCTGACTTCCCTATATTTCTAGCTGTGGATCTTGAGCACAGCTCCTTAACTACTCTGAGCTCAGATTCCCTAAACAGTGAAATGGACATGATAAACAACATTGGATTGTTGAAGTTCAAATGCTATATAATCCATGTGCATAAAGTGCCTGGCAAGAAATAAGTCCTCAATAGCTGTTCACTGTCATCAGCCTCATCACTGACAGAATGCGGGGCTCAATAATAGGGACACTGTGCTCAGCCTTAGAGAGGGGAAGGACATATTTCAGTCCTCAAATGGTCCACCATGTCCAAGCAAAGGCCTTCGAGCCATGGGAGAGTGAGAGGCTTTTATTATGAGACTAAAAATAATAATAAACTGTGTTAATTAGCATAGCACTAACTGCTCTAACAAAAAAAAACCCCAATTACAGTGGCTGGCCAGGTACAGTGGCTGACTCCTATAATCCCAGCACTTTGGGAGGCTGAGGCAGGAGGATCGCTTGAGGCCAGGAGATCAATACAAGCCCAGGCAACGTAGTGAGACCCCATCTTTACAAAAAATTAAAAAATTAGCCAGGCAATCAGCTGTATTCCCAGCTACTTGAGAGGCTTAGGCAGGAGGATCACTTGAGCCTAGGACTTTGATGTTAGAGTGAGCTATGATGATGCCACTGCACTTCAGTCTAGGCCACAGAGTGAGACCCTGTCTCAAAAATAAGTAAATAAATAAATAAATAAATAAATAATTCCAGTGGCTTAACAAAGTAGAAGTTATTTTTCACTCACATAACAGGGCAGGTGTTCCTGGTTGGTAGGAATCTCACCCATCTTTAAGCTGTGGCCTTGACCTTACCTTGACTGAGGACACCCAGCTGGCATAAAAGGAGAGAGCATGGGGGAGTGAGTGTGGGAGGTTTCATCAGCCAAGCCTGGGAGTGGTGTTGAGCCATCAGCCACATTCCTGTGGCTAGAGCTCAGTCACATGACCGCCAGTGAGCTGCATGGGAAGCTTGGAATCATCTTAGGAGATATTGAGAGAATAAGTAAATGGGTTTTGGTGAACAAAATGGGTTTTGATGAACAAAATGGAACAGTTAAAATGCCTCTTCTATGTAACTTGCTTTGGCCAAGGGATAGATGGAAGAAGCAACAGTGTACCATTTCAGAGCCTAGACCTTAAGAAGCATTATGTAATTACACTCAGCCCTCTGAGGGATTCCAGCCTCCAACATGAGAAGACCTCCTTCCAGATAAATGCTACCCCTTCATCTTGGCCCCAAGAATGAAAATATATGGAGCAGAGCCAACCTAGCCAACCCCAGATTCCCCACAGATGTATGGGCAAGAAATAAGTGCTATTGTTATATGCAGCTGAGTTTGGGGATACCTTGTTACACAGCATTATGGTGGCAATAGCTAACTAATATGTTCTCCATGTGGAAAGAATATAGCAGGATGAACATTCTGTAATAGGAGATATTTTACATAAAAAATAACCAAGCAATGATCATGAGTTCTTAGAGGCCCTAAGATTGGACCATTTCTTTGAAAGAGAGCCCTTCTCTTGTCAGATCAGGTCTAAGGCTCAGGTACCAATAAACTTGTTTTCCTTCCTGCAGGCAGTTTTGCACATGGCTCCGTCTACATTTGTTGGGCAAGTGGAGTAAGGGCTTAGAGCTGATTCTGTTCTTCATTTGGAAAGTTTATCATTTTATAACTCTGAAGTCAGATTGGCCACAGAAATCTTGTTTTTGATAGTGCAAATTTCCTCCTTTCCAAGGAAGGCAGAAATAATGACTCCAGTACAGATGGAGGAGATTTCTTTAGGGAAAGAAAGCAGCATTAAGGTTGGTTAATGCCTTCCCTGGTGAGCCATTGTATTCTTGTTTGGGGTTTCTGGGCCCTCAATTTGGATACAGCAAAACTCTTCAACTGTGATTTACGGCATGGAAACAGTCAACAAGAGCAAATGCATCAATCTGGGAAGCCATCTTGCCCTCCACATAGGACACTTCCTTCTGCTTCCCCCAAGTATTTACCCTTTTCTTACAATCATTATTTATCTGACGAACCATATTAAAGGAGTTTCATGGGTATACTCAGTCAAACATATCATAGTACATATGTTGATATGATTGCTGCCTTTGCTTAAATATGTAGTTTTATTTATTATCTATTTTGGAAAGTGTCATATCTTTCCATTATGAATATGTGCTAGGGAATAGCAGTTTGGGTCCAGTCATGTTCTACATTGTAGGGAGAAGCGGGTAACAAAGAAATCTCCTTAGTTATTGCTCCCCACTCCAACATTCTCAGAGAATTCCTCTCCAGCCTGAGCTCCAGACAATGGGGAGTACCGCTAACATTGGAAAGTTCAGCACGGAATGGTGCCACTTCCCTCCCTGGACTGTGCACTACTCCATCTACGCTTCTTTCCTGGGCTGTCTCATCTGTTCCCATGGCTTTAGGCATCTATTTTATACTGACAATCTTACGGTTAGACCTCTAGCCCAGAACAGTCCCCTGAGTTCCAAATTCATAAAAAAAAAAAAAAAACCTGCCTATTTGACACCTTCATTTTAATAGTTTACAGACATTTCAAACATAATATATCCAAATGGAATTCTTAGTCCACTGTTTCCACCTACATACAAACACCAAATCTCTAAATCTGATTTTCCTTTAACCTTCCCCATTCTCAGTAAATAACATTTTCATTTCCTAAGGGGTTTAAGTGAAGAGTCTGCGAGTCATCCATGTCCCTCTGCCTCTCTCAGCCCCTATAATGAATCTCTTGCATACTGAGTCCTGTGAAATCTATTTTCAAAACACAAATAGATTCCATTCACTTTTCTCCACCATTACCATTCTAAGCCAAGCACCTTTATCTCTTTTCTGGACTTTTGCAAACTCTTCTACTTGGTCTTCCTCTTTCTATTTTCTGCATAATCAGCCATTTAAGTCAGGCCAAATCATAGGTATCCTTAATACCCTCAAGTGACTTCCTGCTATTAAAGAAATTACCATAAACTTAGTGATTTGAATCAACGCAAAGTGATTATTTTACAGTTCTGGAGGTCAAAAGTTTGACGTGGGTCTTACATGCTAAAATCGAGGTGTCAGCAGGGCTGGTTCCTTTCCCAAGGCTCTAGGGGAGGATCTGTTCCTTGCCTTTTCCAGCCTCCAGAGGCCTCCTGCATTCTTTGGCTCATGGCCTTGCATCATTCTGACTTCTGCTTCTGTCATCCTATTGCCTCTCTGACCCTGGCTTCCCCCTTATCAGGATCTTTGCAATTACATTGGGACCACCCTGGATAATCTAGGATTATCTCAAGATCCTTAACTCAATCACATCTTCAAAGTCCCTTTTGCTATGTAGGGTAATATATTCATAGGTTCTGGGGATTAGGACTTGGCCATCTTTGGGAGCCATTATTCTGTCATACTTTCTATCTCACTTAGAACAAAATTAAGTTGTTTCTGTGGTCTATATGACCCAACGTAACCAGGGACCCTGCTATACCTCTCCAATCTTATGCCCTACTACTCGTTCTCTTGTTCAATCAAACCCCCACTGGCTTTCTCACTATTCCTCAAACAGGTCAATTCTGCTCTATGTGCTGTAGCAAGGAATCTCTCCCCAAATGCTCACCAAGCCCACTCCCTCACATAATTCATGTCTCTGCCCAAATGCAACTTATGGAAAGGGCTTCCCTGACCAGTTGTCTAATCTAGACCCCAACCATACATGCACACACGCCACACACACATACTCACATACAAACACACATGCATGCACACACACAACTCATACTCCAAATATGCACATACTGATGGGACTACACCTGAGTTTATGCTATGAGATGAGATGACTCAGGAGAGGGGCTGGTCACCAGAAAGACCAATGATGTGATTAGAGGGTTGGCCCTTTAAGATAACCTGATCTCCAGACCCTTTCTCCCTGGCATTTTAATAGAGAAAGGCCAGTCGAAAGGAAGCAAACTCATAATATCATTTTTAAAATAAACTATGCTTATCAAGTTTTCAAGTAATTTTAACTGATTTCTGTGAGTTCTAGGTAATTAACAAGAATTAGGGAAAATTCTTAATATCCATTTTAATAAAAATTGTGTTGACAGAATGACATTGATAACCTAATCCATTAACAATGAAATTTTACTAAAGCAGGAGAAAGTATTTCTAGAGGAATTAATATCTGAATTTTAAATTTTTCTTCGGAAACTCAATTTCTTATTTATTAATAAATATACTCTAAAATAACCCAAATATGTACATACACACTGCACACACACATACACACACACACCATCATTTCCCTAACCTAATCTTATTTCTCTTCTTAGCATCTGATATAGTATATATTTATTTGATTATTTGTTTATTATTAAGCCCTCTCTCCTAAATGTAAGCTCCATGAGAGAAAGGACTTTCCTTTTGTTTACTG
Source organism: Cheirogaleus medius (assembly GCA_008086735.1). Taxonomy (NCBI): domain Eukaryota; kingdom Metazoa; phylum Chordata; class Mammalia; order Primates; family Cheirogaleidae; genus Cheirogaleus; species Cheirogaleus medius. The sequence goes on along the minus strand of VBSM01000949.1, from coordinate 19,899,848 downwards.
CTCTTTATTCAGTGCCTAAATGGTGCCTGGCACATAGAAAGAATCCAATACATATTTAGTGAGAAAAATGAAATGAAAAAATAATTAAAAGGCTACTATTATGTAGGTGCAATGGGTCATACAAGGGATTTGTCTAATTATAATTATTTAGAGGAAAGAAAGGAATAGTTTCCTTAAGAAAGGAATAGTTAGGCACAATTTTTTCCATTTAGGGATAAATAGACATTGAACAGGTGACAAAACCCTTCAGTCCTTCCCAGGTCTAACACTGCATGGATGAATGGAGAAAACTGAATTTGGGAACCAAGAAGGCTGAAAATTCTTTCACCTCAAGGAAGGTAATCAAAGGGATGCTTCTCTTGGGCCATGGCTGTTGCTCAGATACTGGCTGGTGGAAAACTGTTTTCTTTAATTCACCCAGGACTGTTTGTCAGGGAAAGAACTCAGGTGTGATTGGGGCAAATATCCACACTGGGTGAAGAGCAAGGGCCTTTCTGATGGGAGATTTTGGGTAATGATAAAACTGAGTTTAGCCAAGGATCTTGAGCAGGCAGAAGCTGTCATTGTCTACTGAATCACATACTGTTTGAGTCCCCATCATGTGCCAGGCATGGAGGGGACAATTTTGGCCAGTTCCCCTTAGGTGCCTTCGGTCTAGTGACCCTATGCATGTCAGTACCCTGCCAAAGTGAGGGCCACAGGGGAGAAGACCCCATTCCTCCAGGAAAGAAAGGTAAGTAAAACTGATCCAGTTGGACATCAGTTAGGCAGGTAACTGAATATGGTACCTGTACCTCAGTCTGCAGAATAGGAAGTTGTGTCTATATTGATCACATTAAAGATTCTAATTTTCTACACCTCTCTGATTTTTTGGTAATGTCCTCATACTGACTCTCATGACTTGCTTTGGCCAGTTGGATCTGAGGCCTGATTAAGTACTTGAGCAAACTGTTTCTCTCCTAGACCCACACCACAGCATGAGAATGTGCCCAGGTTCACCTATAGGAGGATATGAGAGATACATGAGAAAAAGCTGGCATGTCCCAACAAAGATCATCCTAGACCAACCAGCTCCAAGCAGATCTGCAAATTGACCACAGATATTTTAGTGAGCCCAGCCAAATCATCCAAGCCTGGCCTGGATCGGCAGAACTGCCCAGTCACCAGTTACTCATGAGAAATGGTAAATAGTTGTTGGTTAAGCCACTGAATTTGGGGGTGGTTTGCTACCAAGCAATAGCCAACTGATACAGGGTTAAGACAGGTGGATTATACTGTGAAGGTGGCCAACACAGAGAGATAGGGAATGCAGTGTCTTGGGCGATCCACAGTGATGTTTGGTCATTGCTAGGCCCACTGGACACAAAGTTCATTGGCCATAACTTCGCATCTAGGAACTTTGAAAGGCAAGATACTCTGCCTGCCTGGGTATGGTTGGCTTAGTCATTGGGGTAGTTCTGCTCCCAAACTTTGGACTGATCAGTCATTTTATTTTAAGAATCTTTAACAAAAACAAGTTTGGGCTGATGCTGATGGCCTATGAGGCTCAGGAAAGGAAAAGTAAACCAGAAGTTCTCTTTCCACCCATAAGGAATTATACTGCTTGGTAATTAAGGGTAGAACGTGATGCTCAACAATCCACCTTCCCCTGCAGACTCAGTAGCTACCCAGAAGTGACCTTGAAGAAGCAACATTGACAGAAAAACAAGTACGATTTCAGCCATTCCCTCTAAAGTTTTACCAATGTTTGATGGATGCAGATAGATATTCCTCAGACAGCAGAGATTTCTCTCCCAGATTCTCCCTCGCCTTGGAATAAAATCAGCTGGACAGAATTTTTTTCCCAAATGTGTAACATTGTTTCCCTACAAAAGAAGTGAGATGTTTTCTACAGCTGCTCCATATCCATTATGCCTTTGCAAAAGCATTGTTTGTGAGGTTTTTATGATGCAAAAAAAATAATTAAGATGAGAGGCACTTCTTGTCTCTGAATCTTTTTTGTTTAAACATGTTTTGCAAATGGCCAATATCTCCTGTTACTTAGGTTAGCATCCAGAAAATGTTAGCACTTGATTATAAAATCGGCAGCTAATGTGCTTAATGACTTTCCATTATACCCAACAATAACTGCAGTGTGCTTTAAAAATGCATTTGCATTCATATTTCTTCGACCTATCCATCAGAATTTTGAGGCAACCACGCTCTAACTGTTCACTAATAATTGCCCTGGTTAACCTGGAGGTCCTTGATGTGGTATACTCATAGAGGGAAGGGATGCTTTCTGGAGGGAAGAGCAGAGTCTTGGCTCACAACTCAGTTCATCTTTTAAGAGCCCAGAGCCCACATATTTAATATTCAGTAGGGTGCTGGGCTCCCCAGGAGCTAGTGAACCTCATGTCTCAATGCGGAAGGTCAGAGAGAAAGGGGCCAAGACTGGAGCCTGAGAGGAGCCGGTGGAGAGGAATGGGACACCTGGACACTGAGGAGGGCCTGGAGGCAGAGGGCAGTGGGGTGAACTGTGTCCTCCCAAACATCACACATTGAAGTTCTAATCCCCAGGACCTCAGAATGTGACTAGATTTGGAAATAGGACCTTGAGTGAAGTAATTAATGTAAAATGAGGTCATATGGGTGGGCCTTTATCCAATATCACTAGTGTCCTTATAAGAAGAGGAAATTTGGACACAGACATCTATGGCGGGGAGGCCTCATGAACACACAAGGAGAAGACAGCCATCTGCAGACCAAGGAGAGCAGCCTCAGAAGAAACCAACCCTATTGACACCTTGATCTTTGACTTCTGGCCTCTAGAACTGTGAGAAAATAAATTTCTGTTGTTTAAGCCACCCAGAACTTTGCTCTGGCAGCCCTAACAAACTAACATAGGCAGACTCTGGCACTGTCCACATGTCCAGTCCAGTGCAACTACCAGATACAGAGTGGTTTCCAATGGCCCCCAGTATAGGTATTCACCAGTGTAGCTCCTTTATAAGCTTCCCTGCCCACCACTACACAGTGAGCGACATGCCGGGGGATTCAAGCCCTCCTTTCCTTAGCACTTTGTGACCTGAAGAACCACCTGCCCCATCCCAGTCTCACACGATAGCCGCCTCGTCCTCCATCCTCCTGGCTTCCCTCCTGGGCATGTGTCTCTCTACTTCTTCTCCTGCCTTAACGTCCAGGCCTGCTGTCCTGCACTTGTCTAGTCTGCAGCTCTAGTCTTTTCCTCTCTGCTATGATTCCCATAATCACTTTTTAGGTTTTCCTTCCTCAGGTTGCACTTCCTGTTTGATCCAAACTTGGCATCTCCTGCCCCAAAGGGCAGCCCTCCCAGTGGAACCCTGCAGACACCTAAGCACAAAGCAAATAAATTTTGTTCTAGCCCAGTGCTTCTCAAATGTTAATGTGCATATGAGTCACCTGGAGGCCTGGTTAATCTTGTTAAAATGACAATTATGATGCAGGTAGGTCTGGCTGCTGCCTGGGATTCTGCATTTCCAATAAGCTCCTAAGTGTTGCTAAGGCTGCAAGTGCAAGGATAACCTTTGAGTGGTCAGGGTTTCCCAACCTCAGCACTGTTGGCATTTGGGGACAGATGATTCTTTGTGGTAGGGGCTGTCCTGAGCATTGTAGGATGTTTAGCAGCATCTCTGACCTCAACCTACTGGAAGCCAGTAGCACCTACCAGCTGGGACCACCAAAAATGTCTCCAAACATTGCCAAATATCCCTGAGGAGGAGGGAGGGGGTAATGTGGCTTCTTAAACCTCTATGCTTAACATCTAGTATTGCTTCCTGAAATTTTTTCTGGCCACAGTATATATTCAAAAGGAAAACAAACAAATAACACATCTGAGGTGTGTAGGGTAATGGAGGAAGTAGCTTGCTGCAAGAAGTGACCATTCCAGGGACTTCAGCTGCCCAGGCCCATGCCAGCTACCAGGACCAGCTACATAATTTGCAAGCCCTAGTGTAAAATAAAACTGTGGTGCCCCTTATTGAGAAATTATTAAGAATTTCAAGATAGTAAAAGTAGAGCATTAAATCAAACACTATGTGACTATATAGGTGGCATGTCCACACAGCTGGCCCTGCTGGCCACCCAGGGGCTGATGAAAAAGATCCATATTCACCTCCCCAACTGGTTGGTGGAAAGATCTTCCACAAAGAATTTTCTGTCATCTCCCCCATAGTGTTAGGATCACCGGTAACCTGATGCAAATTTGATGAGCTGAACATTGGAAGAACAACTGTTTCCAAATTGTTCTGTTTTGTTCAATTTGTTGTTCAATATATTTCCCACCAAGAAAGTGAAGGACTTAAGTCTTTCTTAAAAGCTCCAATTGGTAACAATGGACCAAAGGAAGCTATAAAGACATTAAAGATGCTGGCTCTTAGTAAAGCTATTTTGTACAATGACACAAGGGCCAATGTGGGTGAACCAAGAATTAAATTCATAGACACATTATGATAAAACTTTCCCAAGTAAATTCTTCCTGAATAGAGGGAGACTGTCGTGAAGGACTCAGCCTACCAGCACAAGCAGAAAGCCTTTAGCATTCTCTTCCCACTTTGCTTTAACCAAGTATGGAAGAGTTGGAGCTAGGGGTTAGACTAATGGACAACCAAAGCAATGATGTAGAAACACCAGATGCCCCTAGAGGAGCCAGGAAGCAGAGGAGAGCTGCGGTAAGCAATGCTCATTAGAGGCTTGCTGCCTGCTGGCCCAAGCTAGAGCAAACCGTCAGCGGTGAGAGTTGTAAATAAGCTCCAATGAAGTGCCCTAGATGAAAGAAAATTATAAATGGTCATGACATGGGGAAAAACAACTACTGCTCTAAATAGTGATAGGAAACAGATGAATTTAGAGCAAAGGTAACCATAGTACCTTTAACCAAAGGTAACTATCTAGAGAGTCTCATATTTCTAATGGGGACAAGAATGCCACTTCCTTATTTCATTCTTATGGTAAACGTATAAGTTTTCGAGGGCTGCCATAACAACAACCAAAAACCAGGTGGCTTAAAACAACAGCGATTTATTCTCTAACAGTTCTGATGCCCAAAAGTCTGGAATCAAGGTGTCAGCAGGGCTCTGTTCCCTTTGGAGGGTCCAGGGGAGAATCCATTCTTGTCTCTTCCAGTTTGGTGGCTCTTTTCCTTAGCTTGTGGCAGCATCACTCCAATCTCAGTCTCCATCTTCACATGCCATTGTGAAGATTGTGTCTCATGTAAGGATGCCTGTTACAGGATTTAGGACCCACCTGGGTAGTCTAAAATAACCTCATTTTGAGATCTTTAACTTAATTACATCTGTAAAGACCTTGTTTCAACTAAGATAACATTCACAAGGTACAGACACCAGGATATGCACCTAACTTTTGGGGGTCCACTATTTAACCTATTTCAGTAAACAAACATTAGTATCCTGATTTTTTGGAAAATCTATACTTTTCAGGAAGGTATCTAACAAGCCAGATTATGTGCTATGTTGTGGAAGACCCAATTCCCCTGCTTGCATGTTTCTATGAGGGACATCTATACCTCTCCCCAGGAAAGAGCGGGACTAGAGTGCTTCTGGCCCCCTTTGCCTACCCCTACTCCCTCATTTTTATGGAGGGTCACAGACTCACTTGTTCATGGAAACTAGGGAAGGTCTGACATCCCTTGGGCCACTTCACTGGGTAGCTGAAGACCCTCTGCTAGCTGGGAATTGGCTTGGACTGATTGCTGAAAACCTAGCATTGTTGCAGATGGGATCAAGGTCTAGATTTAGGGGTTATGTGCAAAAACACTCATTTTGATCTCAGGTTTAAGCTGTGTTCTCTAGCACAACTAATTAAGACCCTAAATGTGAACAGTTTGGGCACTGGCCTTGCCTATTAATACATCTGACATTTCACTTGACAGTCACCTGTTTCTCTAAGCCTCTTTTCAATTGGATAAGAGTCCACAGGGGAGAAGAGGAAGGAGTAGAACCCCCAAATCTCTAAAATGCCACTTTTCTCTTTTCTCTGGTTTATGCATCCCTAACCAACGTTCTCCATAGCCAAGGTAGGGCCACTACTGTTTACTGGCTCTTAGCCACAAAAAACAAAGATGTACTGTCTAGAAAAGGCAGTCAACATTTATAAATATGGCTTTGTAAACTAAGACTCAGAAAGTGATAACACATATTACTATAATAATCAAAAGGTGAATTGCATAATAAAAGTTCTGGATTTGATAGCAAAATGTCAACATAAAATCTTAAATATTTACTTAGCCATATGTTGATTGTAAAATATCAAGCATTCCCTAGAATGAAAGAATTAAAAACTACCCGTGTAATAGTGAAAATAACAAATCACCTAAGTTGGAGGGAGCAGGACACAAGAGAAGGAGGAGTTTCACATTTGGAGAATGGTTTTGATTTTTGGTGATTAGCATGTACTCTCTTACTACTTGAACAATTTCATTAATCATATAAATTAATTATTTTATTTTTTAAAAGGGCAAGAGGCAATCACTGAATCTTTTTAGAGACTACATAGGGACAGTTAGGCTTTATCAAAAATAATAGGCAAACTGAAAAAAATTAATAACCCAAACTATGTACCTGTATCTATATACATATGTGAATATGTACACATATAGGTATATATATTGAATTTATAGTATTTATTTAAAACCATTAATTTCACTTTACAGATTATCTTTTTTTGGTAAGTTGCATTTAACAAAAGAGCAATTCCCTACTCCTCCTTCCATCCTGACTCTCCAGGGCTTACCCTGGATGCCAGTTGAAGTGAGTCAGTTCTGTACTCTGGGAGGTCACAGCAGCCAGACCTGCTTCATGTGATTGGTGTAGGTGGAGAAACCTCTGGTCCTGACTGTAGTATTGAAAGAAAAGGCCACATGATAAGGTAGAATCAGCAAGGCTTTGGGAGTTAGATCGACCTAGTTTAGGATTCTGGCTCTGCCAACTTGTAATTAAATGACCTGGCAAAATAATTATGATCTTACCTGTTAAATGAGGAATAAAAATAAATACTTCAGAGGATTAGCATAAGAAGTCAAGGAGGTATCATATAGCAAACATCCAGGCAGACTGGGTCTGGCACGAAGTATGAATGAGACAATGTTGACTCTTGCTGTCCACCACGTTTAGAGGATGGGGGAAGCCTGCCTTGGCCATTTACAAGTGAGAGGCTCTGTGCTTTGAGTTAACAGAAGATCACTAGCAAGAATGACAGAGAGCACCATAGCAGGAATGGTTTACTTACTAACTTAGTACTCTTATGTCCCTTGACCAGGGTCGGACATAAATACTGTTCCTGGGAAGTTTCCAAGACCCTAATAGATACATACCACCTTCCTCATGTCTTTCTCATTTCAAGGCTTTTGTATTATTGAAAATGCCCCACAACTCACATAAGCTTGATTCTTTATTTAGTCCAATTAAAGTATGCTTTCTTTCCTCTTCTTTTTGGGGCAAGGCCAATTACATGAAATAAGTTTTTAGAATTTTTTAAAGGAAAATAGCACCCTTCCATTCTGATTAATATTTGACTAGTTTAGAATTTATGATCCTTATTAGTAAGCCTCCATCATCTTTCTTTTGTTTTCTTTCCCCACCCTCACTGATATCCTCAACTGCTAGTCATACCTTCTTTAGTATTCATGGTTTCTGAATGCTAAGGACACTGCTCAAAATTTCCCTCGGTGAATCAGATGCTAAAATTAGGGCAGCCACTCTTCCCTTATAAAACCCAGACACTGTCCCACCCTCTCGTCTTCACAGTTTGCTCATTTGCTGCCAGTCCCTGCCAGCACCTCCCTTTGCCATCTGAAGCTTCCTACACACCCAACAGACCATGATAAAGAGTCGTGAAGTGGAAGTAAATATTCAAGTGCCAGGAGGACTTTGCTACACTCATACCAGCAAAAATTAGAGGCTGAAAGGGCGGGTGGATATTGGCCAGGCTTGCTGTGAGCATTAAATTACATAATGTACGTAAAGTGCCCAAGATAGCACACGGCACTCAGTGGTGGTGGAGGTGGTGATGACAATAACTTGTCTTCTCCTCCTTCTCCTCTTCCTCCTCCTCTCCCCTTCTCCTCCTCCCCTTTTTTCATAAAAATTATTTTTATAGATTTAGTGGGTACAAGGGCAGTTTTGTTACATAGATATATAGTGTGTAGTGGTAAAGCCTGGACTTTTTTATGTAATCACTCAAGTAGTGTACATAGTATGCATTAGGCAATTTTTCATCCCACATCGCCTTCCCCACCTCCCATCCTCCTGTCCTTCAGAGTGTCCAATGTCTATTCTATGTCTGTGTGTACACATTATTTAGCTCCTACTTATTAAGTGAGAACACGCAGTATTTGACTTCCTGTTTCTGAGTTAAGATAATTGCCTCTGGTTTCATCAGTGTTGTTGTAAAAAACATGATTTCATTATTTTTTATGATGGAATAGTATTCCATAGTGTATATCACATTTTCTTTATCAAATCATCCATTGATGGATACTTAGGTTGATTCCGTATCTTTGCTATTGTGAATAGTGTTGAGATAAACATATGAGCACAGGTATCTTTTTGATATAACGATCTCTTTTCCTTTGAGTAGATACCCAGAAGTGGGATTGCTGGATGGAATCATAGCTCTATTTTTAGTTCTTTGAGAAATACCCATAATGTTTTTTATAGAGGTTGTACTAATTTACATTCCCATCAATTTACATTTCCAATAAACATCTGTTCCCTTTTCTCTGCCTCCATGCCAACATCAATTGCTTTTTAACTTTTTAATAATGGCCATTTTGACTGGTGTAAGATGATATCTCATTTCAATTTTGATTTACATTTCTTTGACGATTACTGATATTGAACATTTTTTCCTGTTAGTTGGTCAATTGTATGTCTTCTTTTGAAAAATGTCTGTTCACGTCCTTTGCCCACTTTTTTTTTTTTTTTTTTTTTTTGAGACAGAGTCTCACTCTGTTGCCCCGGCTAGAGTGCTGTGGCGTCAGCCTCGCTCACAGCAACCTCTAACTCCTGGGCTCAGGCGATCCTTCTGCCTCAGCCTCCCGAGTAGCTGGGACTACAGGCATGCGCCACCATGCCCGGCTAATTTTTTCTATATTTTAGTTGGCCAATTAATTTCTTTCTATTTTTAGTAGAGATGGGGTCTCGCTCTTGCTCAGGCTGGTTTCGAACTCCTGAGCTCAAACGATCCGCCCACCTCGGCCTCCCAGAGTGCTAGGATTACAGGCGTGAGCCACCGCGCCCGGCCCTTTGCCCACTTTTTAATGGGGTTATTTGGATTGCTTCTTGTTGAGTTGAGTTCTTTGTAGATTCTGGATGTTAGTCGATTATTAGGTATATAGTTTGTGAATATTTTCTCCCATTGTGTAGGCAGTCTATTTATTTTGTTGATTATTTCTTTTGCTGTGCAGAAGCTTCTTAGTTTAATAAAGTTCCATTCATCTATTTTGGTTTTGTTGCATTTACTTTTGGGGTCTTAGTCATAAATTCTTTATCTAGGCCAATGTCCAGAAGAGTATTTTCTATGTTTTCTTCTAGAATTTTTATATTTTTGGGTCTTACATTTAAGTCTTTAATCCATGTTGAGTTAATTTTTGTATATGATGAGAGATATGGGTCCAGTTTCATTCTTCTGCATATGGCTATTTAATTTTCCCAGCACCATTTATTGAATAGGGTGTCCTGTCCCAGTGTATGTTTTAGTCTACTTTGCTCAAGATCACTTGGTTGTAGGTATATAGTTTTATTACAGGGTTCTCTATTCTATTCCATTGATCTATATGCCTATTTTTATACCAGTATCCCTGATGAACACAGATGCAAAAATCCAGAAAAACAATACTAGAAAACTGAATCTAACAGCACATTAAAAAGATGATACATCACAATCAAGTGGGTTATTCCAAAGATGCAAGGATGGTTCCACATATGCAAATCAATAAATGTGATTCACCACATAAATAGAATTAAAAACAAAACACTTATGATCACCTCAACTGATGTAGAAAAAAACATTTAATAAAATTTAGCATCCCTTCATGATAAAAACATTCAACAAACTAGGCAAAGAAGGAAAATACCTCAAAATAACAAAAACCATATATGGCAAACCCACAGCCAACATCACATTGAATGGGGAAAAGTTGAAAGCATTCTCCCTAAGAACTGGAACAAGATAAGGATGCCCACTTTCACCACTCCTATTCAACATCATACTAGAAATCCTAGTCAGAGCAATCAGACAAGAGAAAGAAATAAAAGGCATCCAAATTGGAAAAGAGGAAGTCAAATTATCTGTGTGCTGATGACATGATCTTATATCTAGAAAATCCTAAAGACTGTTCCAAAGATTCTGAGATTTTATAAATGAATTCAGTAAAGTTTCAGGATACAAAATCAATGTACAAAAATCATTAGCATTTCTGTATACCAATAATGACCAAATCAAGAATTCAATTCCATTTATAAGAGCTACAAAAAATTTTCTAAAGTACCTAGGAATACATTTAACAAAGGAAGTAAAAGAGTTATACAAGGAAAACTATAAAACACTAATGGAAGAAATCACAGATGACACAAACAAATGGAAAAATATCCCATGTTCACGGACTGGAAGAATCCACATCCTTAAAATGACCATACTGCCCAAAGCAATCTATATATTCAATGTAATTTCTATCAAAATGCCAAAGCCATTTTCCACAGAATTAGAAAAAACAATCCTAAAATTCATATGGAACCTAAAAAGAGTCCAAATAGCCAAAGCAATCCTAAATAAAAAGAACAAAGCTAGAGACACCACATTACCTGACTTCAATTTATACTATAAGGCCACAGAAACCCTTCTTCTTCCTACTTCTTCTCCTTCTCTTTTTCTTCTCCTCTACCTCTTTCTCCTTCTCCTCCTCCTTTTTATTATTATTTTAACATTAATAGAAGCCATTGTTATTTCTGAATTTCTTACTAATTGTCAAGCCCTAAGCTAAGTGTTCATCTACAATATTGTATTTAATCCTCAAAATTATTTAGCAAAGTAAACATTATTGAACACCCTGATTGCAACAAAAGCAATAATTAGTAGTTAAAACATTGAACTGTTGAGTCCAAAGACCTGAGTTTGAATCATCATCACTTGATTTATTAACTGTTGGGCTCTGAGCAAATAACTTTTTCTCTGGAAATCTCATCTGTAAAATGTTAAAATAAATGCAGTAGTTACCACATTTGGCTGCCAAGAGGTTTTAAGGGCAAGGCATAGTGTCTGGCACATACCAGCATTCTCCTTGTCATTGCCCTCTCTCCCCATCCCCTCCTACTGCTCCTAATTCTATAGACCAGCACTGTCCAATAGAATAATGAACATCTCACAATTTTATGTGCAAGTCGCATAAATAACTTAGATTTTCTAATGGCCACATTAAAAGCAAAGTAAAATGAAACAGGTGAGATTAACTTTAATAATAAATTTTATCTAACCCAATATATCTAAAATATGATTATTCCAACATGTCAAGATATAATCAATATAGAAAATTATTAATGAAATATTTTACATCCTTTTTTAATACTGTTTGTAATCAAGTAAGGTCTTTACACTTACAGCACATCTCAGGCCACACTGCCACATTCCAACAGCTCAGTAGCCACATGTGGATGGATGGTGGCTACAGTGCTGAACAGGGCCACAAAAGACGAAAAGGATGGAGGCATTGGTGAGGGTAAGTAATCTGTCCCAGCTTACATGGGACTGGAGACCCACACTTTTGAATCTGGCAGGTTGTCCCCCATTTCTCTAACCAGCTGCTGTCTCACCAAGGTGCACATGCCTTTTTGTACGGGAGTCACCTCTCTTTCTTGCCCTTTGAATAAATAAAAGGTTACAGATACAGCTGAGCTGCACCTCCCTCTCCCCTCTTAGCGAGAGCTAACTTCTTTCCAGAGGCTGGTGTGTCCTTTCTACTTAAGTCTAGACTCATGTCAGCCTTGGCAAGTCTGAGATGTCCTCAGGCTGTGCGATGACTAATTGGTGCTGGTCTCTGGGGACAGTGCACCACTTGATTATTCACCACAGTGAAGGACACATAAGCCTCAGTAATCTCTTCAAATCCCTTTGAATTGCTTGGCTCAAATCCTTGCATCTCTATCCCACCTCTCATGCTCCCCTATCCTTGAGCCGTTTTGAAAAGCATGTTGGACTGAGATGACCTTCAGAAGAGAAGCCCTGATGGGTCTGTCTTCACCCTCCTATTCCACCTACTCAGAGGAGGTGACTGAGAGTGTTCGGTTATTCTGAAAGGTGACGGCTTCCTGCTGCCCATGCCAACAATTCCCAAGAAATGGTTGGAGATCAAATTTTTGCTCATCGTCAGTAAATGGACATTTTGAGTTTTGCCACAGAGCTAAATTTATTCAGTGTAGAGGCTGATCTTTTTTGGTGTTCTAGTCACACTCTCTTTCTATTACCATTGTGACCAATGTCAGTTAGGTAGGTGCCCAGGATGGCACAGCTTGTGTCCCTTGAGTGAAAAATCTAATTAACTTTTACCACATCAGAACTGGGAGGTCCTGGCAGCCCAGAAGCTGTACCCCAAACACCTCAGCTAACTACCCATGTTAAAAAGAAATGAAAAATCCACAACACTGTGTGTAATTTTAGTTTCCTCTATGAAATAGTGGTAAGAGTAGATGGTGGTGTGGCAGTTGTCTTTGAATGTCCTTACTTGGCATGATAAGAAGTTGAAAATCTTATTTAAGTTCCCTAGAGTTATATATGTGTAAGTGCCCACACACAATATTGTATTTGATCCTTAAAACTACTCTGCAATGTAGACATTATGCAGATCTGTAAAATTTCCATATCTTGGGACTATAACTCTGATATTTACCCAATGACATGAGATCTGGAAAACCTTGAAGTCTAATAAGAAATATACAGGTGAATGACTCTCTGATGGGGCACCAGAAGAGAGGAGTGACTCAGCTCTGCCACCTCCTTGGACTCATTGCTTGTTTCCTTTTCTGAAATGGGTGGACCAGCTCCTTCCACCATGACACCATCACTGAACTAGCAGCTAACACTGATTGCGCCAGGCATCATGCAAAGTCCCTGCATGCATTACCAACTTTAGTTCTCACAGTAACTCTGTTGGATAGGTTGAGTATTCATGCTATCGAGATTAGGAAGCAAGGAAAGTGATCCAAGTTGCAGAGGTAGTAATAGGCATGACTGGGATTCAAACCCAGGTCTGTCTGATTCCAGAGCTTGTGTTCACAACCACTGTGCTATGGTAAATTGGGTAGCTACGCGGAAGCAAATAGAACATAACAGGTGTGAAAAGTATATATGGTATCATGGATTTTGCATTTCTCTTTTACTTGGATGGTTAGCTCAGATGTTTGGGATATATGATTTGGGGACACCAAGATCTCCAGGTCTGGTGTGGTTAGAAGTTAATTAGGTTTTTCACCTAGGGGACTCAGATTGTATCATTCTGGGCACCCACCTAACTAACTTTGGTCACAACGGGATCATAAAGAGAGTGTGGTTTGCTTGGGGAAAATACATCTCAACCACTTTCCAGGCTATGCAAAGCACACACTCCATTGTGGAAGACAACTAATTGTCTCACATGTCCTCAATATCTCCCTGTCTAGCCTGAACTCTTATAGGCATGGTGTAAAGGATTTTCTGGGTACTTACCATTTCATTAGCAACTTTTCCATGTTGCATTCCTGTGAGTGGAACTATAATAAATACACTAACAGTATGAGGTCCAAATGAGGTGAAGTTCAAGTGGAGCCTCAGTTTGTTAGAAGTCCTTACTTCTGCTTCTCTACATCCCTCACCTCCAACTGGAACAGTTACTACCACAAAAGACAAAGTGAGCACATTTAGAGTAACATCCTATGGAAGTTATGACTATACTTGGCTGCGAAAAAAAGGGCTAAAGTGAACTCAGTCAATCAACATGGTGAGCCACATTCCACATTGCTCCGATTTAGTAATCACTCAGCCAGCTCCAAGCAAGACTTGAGTCCCTCATTGTAACACAAGAAAATAGATTCGGCTTCTGTCACCCTGGAACCAGTCTCAGCTTGCTGGTGATCAAAAGCGAGAGAACCACATATTCTCATCTGCAAAACCTTTATGAGTATCTATCTATGGTTTGGTTCAGATCCAGGCGAAAACTTGAATTAAAGGTTGGGATTGATGACTCAGAGCTTAGCTAGAAATGCAGGCAAGAAAAGGAAGCTGTGAACTGGGAGGAAAATGAGGGCGTGTGAGGGTAAGAGGGAGAGATGGAGGAGCCAGATGCTCAGACCCAAATCCACCTTATCTGCCCCAGGAGCTTCTAGTAAGCTGCGGTGCTCCGGGCAGCAGAGGGCACTATTAATACACTCTGAAGTAAGCAGCACACATAAGGGAGAAACATGGGTTTGGAATAAGTTTGTGTGCGGCATTTTGGTAGGGGAAGGTCATAGGATTATAGTTATCACCTTTATCCTCTCTTGTTCTCAAACTCAAATATTAACAAATATCTAAAGTGAGGCTACATAGTAAAACTGACTTGTTCATGGAACTTCAAGTTTTTAGGATCTGAAGAACACACACACACACACACATAACAATGTTAAACAGAACAATTACTACAGTCCAACTCATGGTGCTAAATTCTTTACATGCCTCATTTTATTTCATCTTCAACTCTATGTGAGTAGAGAATGTTACCATCTCTATTTTACACCTGAGGAAACTGACACCCAGGGAGGTCAAGTGACTTGCCCCAAGTTACCAACTAATTTGTGGAATAACTGGGATCTAAGGCACCGTACGATGCCAAAACCCACACTTACAATCATCATGCTATATCTCATCGCAGACATCTTTTCCATAATGTAAGAAGAAACCATCAACTCCGTGGCCGCCAACAGGAATGGAAGGTGAAGGGAATTCAGTGATGTTACATCTATGCCTCATAAGTTGTGAAAATAAGGATGCTCAAACCCTGCAACAGCCTGTCTTCCTACACCAACCAACTCCTGACCTTATTCTGACAATAGTCATTGGTTGAAAAGTGGATACTTCTGTCAGAGATTAAACAGCCTCTAGTTCCTGAAAATCTGCATGTGGCCCAAGAGTTTTAACCTCAATGTCAACCTAAAGGTGCTGTGCCAATTAGGGTTTTGAGGTCACCAGTCACAGAAACCAAGTCAGGCATTTACTATGAGCATGGCACATAGTAAATGCTCAATGAATGATGAAAATACACGTTAATCAACCAATAAACCATGTGACTCAATGACAAGCAAAAGGAATTAAGCCAATTAACAGACTCCATAGGTGGTTGGCTTTCTAGAGATACCACCAATGTGAACTTATAATCCCCTCACCTCTGAAATAGTCCACTTTGGAACTCACATGACACTAAACTTCTGGATTCTTCCTAAAGCACTGCTCTGGCTAATATTGCTAATCATGTTCCCATAAAGTATTGTCATAGAGATACAGAGGCCATTTGTCTCGAAACTCTCTTGTTCAAAGTACATTATGGTCCTCTAGTTCAACTCCTCTCCTAGGGATGACAAATACATGGTGTGTGCACCTCCACCCTCCCCACTCACTGTGTCCAGGCAGACCTTGTTAATGGATCATGACAATCGTCCCAGTGAGCCCAGACAGCCAGTAACCATCCATCAGACTGGGTCTACAAGGTAAAACCCACTTATTATTCCTGACTCAAGACATTTGGAATCGCTGCTTGAGCACACAGCCAAGTGATGACCCAGCTCATGCCTGGCCACCTTCATAGATGGCAAATATGTTCTCACTGAGACAGCATATTCCATCTTCAGAACTCTGTTAGAAAACCTTTCTGAGTGAACATAAAGACAGTACGCCTGTGCCTGCTATGACTGCCTCTTTCCAAATTTTTATAAAAATACTCCTTCAAATACGAACAACAGACTGCAGCTGGCCCTTACAGAAAAAAAAATGACAAAAATCCAAGGGGAATTTTCACTAACTGCACTGATGATAAAGATTGATGGAAAAGCACATTTTTGAAATCATACCATATGTCTGACTCTTTAATTCATAACAGCGTAAATGCCCCCAAAGAAAGGAAATACACTAGCCCCTTAATCCATTAAATTTTACTTCATGCTCTTATTCCTATACTTATCAGGAAAGAAATGGAAGCCAACCTCCAAGAACATCCTTCTGAGGTACCCAGAACTCAGGTCATGTGTACCCTCCCTCCCTTCCTTCCTTCCTTCCTTCCTTCCTTCGCCATCAATGGCTCCTCTTTATCTCCATTTATTTTAAGACAGTAACATTGACGGGTGCTGTGCTAAGAACTAGGTTTGATTCTAAGATGCTTCAGTGCCTAAGGAGAGGCCCTGTTGGTAGCAATGTGGCCTCTCATGCCCATACTGTATGATGAAAAACTACAAAAAGGGTCTGAGAAACTAAGTTGGGTTAGGAAAGGCTCCTCCCTCACGTTGGTAGACCTGAACTGGAGTTACCTGCCTACTGAGCATGAGAAGTGAGCTTGTGCATTTACACATCACCAAGAGAAAGAAGTCAACACCCTAAGGGTGTTCTTCCCAGTCTGTTGACAAGATATCCCTTATCCTCTAAGGAAGGGCTAAGAGGATTATACCAATACTGCACCTGGAGCAAAGAGACCACTAATAAAATAATATGTTGAGAAAATGAAAGAATGACTAAATGAATAAATGACAAAATAAACAAACTTAAAAGGATAATGGGCATAGGAACAAAAAAAAGCATGTCTCTCGAAATTAAGTTCTTTAAGAAATGAGCAGATATGTCATTTTTGTTGTTGTTGCTATTGTAAAAGGTATTGAGTATTTGATTTGGTTCTCATCTTGACTGTTGCTGGCATATATGAATGCTACTGATTTGTGTACATTGATTTTTTAACCTGAGACTTTGCCGAATTTATTTATATAAATTCTAATAGTCTCTTGGCAGAATCTTGGTGGTTTTCTAGATATAAGATCATATCATCCACAAAGAGTGATAATTTGACTTCTTCTGTCCCTATTTGGATACCCTTGACTTCCTTCTCTTGTCTGATTGTTCTGGCTAGTACTTAACTAAAGAGGTGAATAACCTCAACAGTGAAAACTATGAAACACTGAGGAAGGAAATAGCAGAGGACATAAACAGATGGAAAAACATAACATGCTCATGGATCGGTAGAATCAACATTATTAAAATGTCTATACTACCCAAAGTGATCTACAGAGTCAATTCAATCTCTATTAAAATACCAACTTCATTTTGTGCAGACCTAGAAAAAATAATTCTACACTTCATATGGAATAAGAGAAGGTACTATATAGCCAAAGCAACCTTAAACAAAAAGAACAATTTAGGAGACATCAATTTGCCACACTTCAAACTATACTACAAGGCTATAGTAACCAAACAACATTGTACTGGCACAAGAACAGAGACCTAGACCAATGGATCAGAGCAGAGAACCCAGATATAAAATCATCCTCGTATTGCCATCTGATCTTTGACAAAGCAGATGTACTCTGGGGAAAAGAATCCCTATTGAATGAGTGGTTCTAGGAAAATTGGATAGCCACATGTAGAAGATTGAAACAGGATCTGTACCTCTTACCACTCACAAAAATCAACTCATGATGGATAACAGACTTAAACCTAAGCCATGTAACCATAAGAATTTTAGAAGAAAATGTTGGAAAAACTCTTATAGACATTGGCCTAGGCAAAGAATTTATGAAGAAGATCCCAAAAGCAATCACAGCAACAACAAAAATAAATAAATGGGACCTGATCAAATTAAAAAGCTTATGCATAGCCAAACAATCATTAGAGCAAATAGACAACCTACAGACTAGGAGAAAATATTTGCATGCTATACATCTGATAAAGGGCTGATAATAAGAACTTATAAAGAACTCAAGTAAATCAGCAAGAAAAAAATCAAATGACCCCAAAAGGTGGACAAAAGACATGAACAGAAACTTTTCAAAAGAAGATAGACTAATGGCCAACAAACATATGAAAAATACTCAACATCTCTAATCATCAGGAAAATGCAAATCAAAACCGCAATGAGATACCACTTAACACCAGTGAGAATGGCTTTTATCAAAAAGTCCCAAAACAACAAATGTTGGCATGGATGCAGAGAGATAGGAACACTCATACACTGCTGGTGGGACTGCAACTGGTACAACCTCCATGGAAAGTAGTATGGCGATACCTCAAAGAACTAAATATAGAACTACAGTTTGACCTAGCAATCCCTCTACTGGGTATTTACCCAAAGGAAAAAAGACATTCTATAAAAAAGACACCTGCACTCGAATGTTTATAGCAGCACAATTCACAATTGCAAAGATGTGGAAACAACTCAAGTGCCCAGCAATACATGAATGGATTAATAAAATGTGGTATATGTATCCCATGGAGTACTACTCAGCCATAAAAAATGGTGAACTAATACCTCTTGTATTAACCTAGATGGAGCTGAAGACCATTCTTCTAAGTGAAGTATCACAAGAACAGAAAAACAAGCACCACATCTACTCACCATTAAATTGAAGCTAATCGATTAACACCTATGTGCACATATGGAAATAACATTCATAGGAAATCAAACACGTGGGAAGGGAGAGAAGGGATGGGTAAAATCACACCTAACAGGTACAATGCACACTATCTGGGGGATGGGCACAGTACAAAAGCAATTTATGTAACCAAATCACTTGTACTCCAGTAATATTCTGAAATTTAAAAAAAATAAAATGAAATGTTTTGTCTTCCCCTACCTCAAACAAAAAAGAGAAATGATCAGAGCATGGATTTTTTCAGGGCCTGGCCAGGAGGCTGCAGGAATGGGCTGGTGGAAAGGATGAGAAAGATATGCTAAGCGCTCACTACTGAAGCTCACTGGAAGCCCAGATATTCACTAGCAGAACTGAGGTCCTCACTGGAGGCAGGGAACATCAGAGGGACAGCGTGGAAACTGAATCACTTTGTGCCTGGAGAGCTGAAGAGCTCCCAGATGAGGGAGGAAGCTGGGCCTGTCTCTCAGGGGCTCCCTCCCTCCCATCATTCACCTGTCCATGTGCAAAGGTCACTTCCTGGGAGATACCTTCTGTGACTGTCTAAAATAGAGCCTCCCCTTTGCTTCTCATTTACTTGCTGTTCTGTGTTTTTCTTCACATTTACTTGTAAACATATTTATTGTCTGTCTCCCTGACTGGAAGGTCCATGGGGGCAGGGTGTTTATCTGCCCTACTGCTGAATCTTTAGCACCTAAAGGACTGCTGGGCATGTCAGAAACACTTAATAAGTATTAATGTTTATTACACAGATGCAGGAATAAGAAGGAAAGAAAAATTCACTATGACTAAATATAGTTTACTCTTTTAGAGCAAGGGTGGTTTAATGCTAGGAGAGCTACAATACAATGTATCATATCCATAGGTAAAATTTAAAGGTACATTAAAAATAAATCAGTAAAATGTAGCACCTAGTTATAATTAAGAGCAAAAAAAAATTGTTATATTAGGAATAAAATAAAATTGAGTTGGCTGGGGCACAGTGGCTTACATCTATAATCCCAGCACTTTGGAGGGCTGAGGAGGGGCGGATCACTTGAGGCCAAGAGTTCAAGACCAGCCTGGGCAACATAGCAAGACCACATCTCTAAAAAATAGCCAGACATGGTGACCTGCACCTGTAGTCCAGCTACTCAAAAGACTGAGTTTGGAGGACCCCTTGAGCCCAAGAGTTCGAGGCTGCAGTGAGCTATGATCATGCCCCTGCCCTCCAGCCTGGGCAACAACAGAGTGAGACTCTGTCTCTAAAAAACTAAATAAATAAACAGTAAATAAATAAATAAAATGAAATAAAATTGACTTAACATGACACAAAACTAAGTTAAATCGACTATTACTATTATATTTAATGGTGAGACACTAACAACATTCATCTTAAAATAAGAAATTAGATAAGAGCACATAATATCCAAAATGATTTTTAAAATTTGCTAACAGTTCTAATCCATTGAATAGGTTCCAGATGAATGAAATATTAAATGTATACAAAGGACACTATTAAAAGATTTTAAAAAGTGAAAAATTAACTGCTCTTGCTCAAAGTATCTAAGCATCAAAACAATGAAACAATTACAAAGGAAAAGAAAGATATATTTGTCTCTACAAAAATTAAAACTTTTTTAAAACTTTTAAAAGTAACATGAGGTAAAATTGCCTTAAAAAAAACCCCACAAAGTGTGTGTATGTGTTTGTATATTGTACGTATTTGTGTATAGATTAATTATACTTCAATAAAAGTTTTAAAAATTGATAATGCATCAATATATTAAAAGTATTTACAAATCTTTAATAAAATTCTTAAGCCAAATTCTTAAAATTTTAAGTTACAAAAGTCAAATTAGAAAAGAAATGCAAATGTCCAAGTAAACAAAAAATATTCAATGATTTAATTTCTCCAATTTAAAAATTACAAAATAAAACAATAAAATGACATTTTATTTCAAAACTTTTCTTTATAACTGTGGTCCCCAACCCCAGGGTGGTGGACCAGTAGGGTCTGTGGTGGCCTGTTAGGAACCTGGCTACACAGCAGGAAGTGAGCAGCAGGTGAGCAAACAAAGCCACTCCCATCCCTGGCATCATCACCTGAGCGCTGCCCTCCCACCTCTGTCCATGGAAAAGTCGTCTTCCATGAAACTGGTCCCTGGTGCCAAAAAGGTTAGGGACTGCTGCATAATTATCATGATCTAGGCTTTTGAGGTGGAGTAAAGCAGGAGAATAATTGTTGAAAGCCAAATATTGAAATTCACTCTTCTTCTAATCTATTCTCTACATTACAGCCAGAGTAATCTTGTCAAAGGGCAAACATGACCATGCTACTTTTTTATCTAAAACCCTTCAATGGCTTCCCATTGCTTCTAGAAAAAGGATCTATTAATAAATCATAGCACAGCCTGCATGATCCTCTATGGCCTCCCCCTGAACCTTAAGTCCCAATATCTATTCTACATCAACAACCTTCCTATCTGCACTCAATAAGCCTCATTCTCTCTCATCCCAATTTTCAGAAGTGTGGTCCTTGTGCCTGGAACACCTCTCCCCTTCTGCCAACTCACTTTTACTTTCCTGAGGTCTCAGCTCAATGTTCAATTCCCAAGGAAACTTTCCCTAGTCTCCTTGAATAGGAGAGACGTTCTCCCCATAAAGTTCCTTTGAACATCATGGACCACTCTGTCCTGGCATGTATCACAGTTTTAAATTTATATTTACTTGGGTGTTTTTAAAATCCAAATATCCCTCCTTCTCTAGTGTGTGGGCTCTCAGAGAGCAATGACCAATATCTTTATGTTTGCTATTGTTTTAGACCATAGGAGATGATAAATAAATATTTCCTGAAAGAAGCAAACTGCTCCAGTTTTCTTGGCTTCTTCTAAAACAACAAGACCTAAAGCCACACCCATGCATGGTTTGGAGGCAAAGGGGTGCAGGGCATTCATATCTCTTGATACAACCCTATTATAACACTGACCATCAGTAAAATTACCATCCTTCAGCATGGGGCTATTAGCCATGTCATCTCCAATTTTATTCTCACATATTTACATTCCTGGACTCCAAAATAAGATGTTATGTTTATCCCTACTAAACTTCCTCTTGTCAAACTAAACACATAATTTCAACCTTTTAAAGATCCTTCTGAATCCTGATTTTGTCAAATTATGTGTTTCCTATCACTCTCAGTTTTACGTCACCCACAATTAGTTTTCTTCTAAGTTATTGATGAGTGCCGTATAATTACAATGATGGCTATGAGGACATCTATCATTTCATGAGCCCCTGCCTGAAAGCACCAGATCCCATGACAGTACGTTTGCATGCTCACTCCTGTCACCTTCCTAACAACATTATGAGGTGGGTATTTTCATCTCAGTCTTTAGAGATGTGAATCTTTGGTTCTGGTTATCAGTTAACTTGCCCAAGATCTCATAGCTTGTAAGTGGAAGGGCAATGATTTGAATTCAGACATCTATGCCCTCTAAGCCTCTTTACATAACTCTAGTGGTTTTTAAACTTTTCTTAGCCATAAAATCTATTGCTTTAGCTAAATCTTACACAGAAGCCTGTCAAACAGCTAAAATCAGAATGGATCTCTGCCTAACGCAGCTTTAAAATAACTACAACACAGTGAGCTGATTTTCACCAGATAAGGCGTAAGCCAGAGACCTGGACAAACCCCTAAAAACATCTGTTAGATTCACAATAATCAGTCACTTGCTCTAGAACATTCTAGAATGTTCTGGGACAGTTTAGAATGCTCTAGAAAAGTATGTACTTATGAAGATGTCCCATTATCACCTTGATAGTCACTAGGCACATATACTATTCAATACTAGAAATATGGCTAGTGTAACTGAGAAACTAAAATTTTAATTTTATTTAATTTAAATTAATTTACATTTAAATTAAAATAGCCACACATGGCTAGTGACTATCATATTAAACAATACATTTCTACAAATTATGAGTTGGTTTTATTACCCAGCCTGTATACCGTATTTCCTTATTACTTACAAAACACAATAAATTAGGAATAAAACTGTGATCTTGGGCATCAAGAAGTCTGGCATTGAGTATTTCCCTACATTTTCCAGTTTCTCTTCCAGTCACGTTGGGGCCATGTGACTAGATCTGGCCAAAGAACCCTGAGTGGAAGTGACAACATGGCTCTTTTAGGCTGAGACACTTAAGATTTAGTTGTGCTTTTATATCCCTTTCTCCCCTTAGATACCACATGTTCTGGACAACATAACTAGACAGATGTGAGAAGGCACTTTATACAGGAGAGAAATAAGCCTTTTTTTTTTTTACTTAATCCACTGAGATTTCAGAATTAATTGTCACAGCAGCATCCTGTTGCCTAGGCCGAATAATAAATGGTAACAAAGAGAACACTTAGAATTCTTGGCAAAATAAGAGCAAAAGTGAAGTAGCAGAATGAGGACTTGGGTGAGAAACCAAAGGCAATACACCGAGGTGAGTCATAAATTAATTCCACCAACAGTAGCACTTATTTTTGTGCCTTAGTCTGGTGGATAGAGGAGGCATTTTTTAAATAATCATCCTCCAGGTTCATAATGGCAGATAGTTAGGAATGATAATCTCCATTCTGTTACCCTATACTTTGCTTCTAAAGAAAAGTTGTCCACATTAAGCACCGTTTTGCTTCTTTTCTTGGGAAACAGGCTTAATCTAATTATGCTATGTAAGTGGAGATTATAAAACCCACATTACCAAGGATTCCTCTGGCAGTCATGTGTCCTTGGAGCTATCACTTGGAAATTGTTTAATGGGACAGATGTGGACCTTTGGTATTGGGGGTAATGTAGGAAATAGACATTTATGGCCACAGTTGTCAGACAGGACTCTTTTTTGCTAGAGGCAATTCCTGGCTGTCTTGACACTGCTAAGCCCCACCAGTCCTTTGCTCTCTCTAGCCTAAAAGGTCAGTGGCCAGTTGGAGAAATGAGTTAAGACCCACTGCATCTTTTTCTAAAAAGGTGCATTTATTCAATAAATATTGTAGCATTCGCCTCAGTTGGGATTTGTCTAATGCTTTTCTCATGATTAGACTAGGGTTATGGACTTTGGGGAGGAAGACCACACAGGGAAAGTGCTATTCTCATTACAGTACATAAAGGTTACATACTCTCCAACGTCACTGTCCTCCCTCCTTTCTGTCCTGTATTTTCTGTAAAGAAATCATTATGTGTAGCCCACACTTAAGGAATATGAGAATTATTATCCACCTTTTCAAGTGAACTAATTATGTAAATTATTTAGAATTCTCCTGCATGGGAGATTTATCTCTTTTTCTCCATGTATTAATTTATTTAACCATTTATTTATATCAATATGAACTCATGGATAGTTATCTTATGCTTTGGGTTATAATTCAATATGCTCTTGTTTTTGTACAAATTGTTTCATCTTTGGCCATTGAGAACTTTCAGTGGGCTCCTGTGCCCCTTAACATATCCCTATCTTTTTTGTTTTTTAATTTTTATTTCCAGTACTTCCTTATGTTCTGGTACAATAAGATGCTGTGAAGCTCATTTTCTATATCACTGCCTCAGTGCTAGAATCAGCCATTTCTCCAAGGAACCCTAGTTGCTTTATTTGAGGATGGTATTAGAAGCCAAGATCTGGGTGCTAAATGTGCTCATTATTACTGGGGTGTGGGGGTGGGGGCAATGGTGTATAAAGACTGTAGAATTGAGTGGTTGTTGCTAAAAGCAACACCGATTGATGCTTTGAGGAGAGAAAATGACAGAAAGAAAATGAATGCAACAGCAGGCACGTGTGGGATTCCCATCCCATCCCATGATGCCCTAGGAAGCCATGCCACTTAATGGATTTCCCCACATGACCCTCTGGCCTATGTATGTAGGACATCAAAATTTCTAGCTACTAAACCAAACATATTAAAACATAAAATCAGTCAAGTCAGTTATTTAGCTTTATGAACCTGAACAAAGAGGAAATTGAGGAATCTTTGATTTTACAGCATGTGGGTTTTGTCAAAGAGATGGTTTCTCTGTCATGGGGCTTACAGCTTTTCCCAATTCAATTAATTGGAAGCTCACAGAAAAGTGAATGCTGTAAAATAAAAGACAAACATCTGGGACCCCATGCACAATCCAGTGGAAAGCACTAATATGATGCAGTCACAGCTTGTGGATGGGAATTTTAAGAGCCTTTATTTCTAAGAACTACTGCTCAGAGAGAGTGTGGCTTCTTTTTATAGCTAGTGCACAAGGCAGGTTTAGGTGGTAGTTTTTCTTAGAATGCAATTTAGTGAGGCATCCCCAACGCATTCCTTTGATGTAAATATATTTATTGAGTGCCTCTTTTGGACCAGCCACTGTGTTAGAGTTCAGTGGTGAACAGAGTAAACACAGGCAATGTCTGTCCTCACAGAGCTGAGGGCATAACTCCATCTCACAACCTCCTAGCCATGCAGGAGAGCGTCATGGAGGGAAGGTGCCCTGACAGGACATGTGACCTTAAGTTAAAGGACGCAGTCAGCCTGAGGCACTCTCACCCTCTTTTCTCCCTCTAGGGCTCTCCATTAGCCACCCCAGCAGAAGCAGGGGGCAAGGAGCCCTGCTGATGCAGTCCATAGCCACTGAGGCACTGAGCAGTGAGAAGGGAGCAGAGAGGACCTGGACCGGCCGTGGGAGATAATCAGCACACAGTCATGACCTAGTGATGATGGATAACTACTGTCTCAGCAAACTGCTCCCCTCTGGCCAGACAGGCTCCAGGATACTCTCACAGTGTCACTTGTATATAATTTTTCCCTCACTTAATTCTAAACCAAATAATCTGCTCTAAACTATATGACTAATTTTTGTCTTCCTATATAGCTTCTTGGAGGATCATGCTCACGCCTCTTCTCCTTCTATATGACCTATTTCTTTACAGAAAATTGCTTCCTTTGAGAATTCCTGAATTCCTAAAAGATCCTATTTAGCCTTTTGGTAGGAAAATAATGTCAGAGATAAAATCTGCAAAATCCCAATTTGACTGCCAATTTGTGTGCAGAGCCACTTTTAAATAAGAGCTCATGAGATTGTTGAGGAAAAGACAATCTGAAAATGGTAAATATATGCCTAAGGGATAATGGTGTATGATCAGAACTGTCACTATTAAATGTTCACTTGGTGCCACCAAGGACAAGAGCTTTACAGCGTAGGATCAGCTTGAGAGCAATGCGTCCTAACGGTGAGGAGGACGTTATATGATGCTAATGATATTAACAACAATAATAACATTGGTACATATTTTTCAAGTGCCTAAACTAAGTGCCTTATTATACCATACTCAGTCCTTTGTACATATTATTTCATTTAATATTCTACTGATATCATTAATATCAATATATACACATCTCATTCAACACTCAAATTGATACTATTTTATAGGATTTGTATTTTATACATTGTATTACACTTAATACTTAATTGATATTATTTCAACATTTTATACATATAATTATATGCACTGCTATATCTTTTATCTCATTTAATACTAAAATTATTCAAAGTTTTTATATGTATTATTTTATACATTTTTATAATTTTTATCCCATGTACTACTCAAATTGCTATTATTGTTCCAGCTTTATAGCACAAGGAATATGAGCTATCATGCAGAATCACAAAGCTGGAGAGCAGTGGAGCTGTGCTGAAACACAGCCCATCTCTCTCTCTCTCCAACATAAATAAAGTGCCTCCCTCCAACTGAAATAGCTGATGTGCAGAAATTCTCACCACATGCCAAGGCCAAGTACTGGGCTAACTATCCTTGTGTGCACTTTTTGCATTTGATCTTTGCAGTAATCCTATGAGGTGAGTTCTATTTTCAATCTCTATTTTGCAGATCTCAAAAATGGCACCCAGACAAGCTATAGTAATTAAGGGAGACTTCTACTCTCCAGACATCTGCTGGGAATCTAATCCAGCTAAAAATAGAGGGTCTGGAGAGCGGCTATGTTGGGGACTGTTTCATCCTTTCAGTGCCAACGAAGCAATGAGGTGACCTGTGACTGAGCACTTAGCCTGGGTTTAGAAAGAAAGATGAGTTAGTGGTGACTGAGGGGCAGTAGGACATGAAAAAGTAACTCTATTTTCCTGAGGTTCTTAATAATAAGGAAAGAGAAAACCAGGGCTGGCAGATAAAAATGCTATATTCTTAAGAAATTAGATTTCTTAAAAATGTGGTATGTCAGAGTCCTGTGGTTGTGACAGAAAGTGACGCTGGCTCCTTGAGTAAACAATAACTACAAAGAAGATAAAAGTACAGCTGTCTCCTTCATACAGAGAAAACATGGGCATGAAGTTTGGTAAGCTAAATAGTTACATGACTTACAGGGGCTGGAAGATCCTAAAGAAAGACTGTAAAGATGAATCATAATTGGCCCTAGTGAGAAAGAAAAGGGGTGAAGCCAGCAAAACAGCACCATGGCCCTCTGAAGACATCAGGTCTTGAAATGTCCAGTAACAAAGGCAGAGCAAGTGATCAGAGACAAAGATGGGACATCCATGTAGACGTGTAGGAATGGTTTGGGGAATGGTAAATTAAAGCCCAGAATTAATGTAGGGAACAACCAAAGAAAGAAGACCAGGAATTCACAGCACATTTCTTGGGGAGGACTAAGTAGGGAATTAACATTTATGGACCTTGGTCATTGTGAGTTTGGGCTCTGAAATCTGACGGAGCTGATTTGGAGACCTGGGTGCTCCATAAATGACCTAGTGACCCTGGAATGCTCTTCTCTTGGATGTCTATGGGGCTAACTTCCTTGTCCCCTTCAAGTTTCTATTCATGCCATCACATTCTCAGTGAGGCCTACCCTGACCACTTCTGCTCTCCCTTGTCCCCACTCCAGCACTTGAAAGCTCCCTTTTCCTCTTCTGTGCTTTCTTTTCCCCCATGGCACTTACTATCTTTTAATATACTAAATAAGTTTGTTATTGTTGTGTATAATGTTTATTGCCTGCCCTGGTCCTCCAATATACCAGGGTAGGAGTATTTGTAGATTTTATTTAAAGATGTATCCCAAGTACTAGAATAGTGCCTAGTACATAGTAGTACTTAATAAATACTTGCTCAGTGTCTGCTCAGTTTTGAATTGGGTTGTTTTTTTGGTTATCAAGTTGAGTTCCTTATATATTTTGCATATTAACCCCTTATTAGATGTATGTTTTACAAATATTTTCTTCCATTCCACAGGTTGGTGACTATTTCTTGGCTGTGTAGAAGCTTTTTATTTTTATTTTTTTCTTTCATTTCATTATATTATGGGGGTACAAATATTGTTAGGGTTACATATAGTGCCCCTGCCAACCCTCCCCTCCCCCGGCCGCTGTGCTAGAGCTTCAAGCATGTCAACCCCCTGGTGGTGCACATCACACCC
>VBSM01000949.1:19730856-19868369 GCA_008086735.1 Cheirogaleus medius | reverse complement strand
AAAAAATGCTAAAAAAAAAAATAAATAAATAAATAAATAATATAAAAAAATAAATAAATAAATAAAATCGTGCAGAGGAGCTAAAACTATCAGCCCAAATGAATGTGATGTAAGTTAATGACTAAAAGTATATTGTCCTTTGATTAACAAAACATTATCAACAACAAACCTAAGCCACATTCTACCAACACAGTTCAAGGAAAACTGGATTTATCAATAATTGTTCAAAAATGATCTGGGGTTGGCCACAAGCTTCATTCATTATTTGTTCACTCACTCACTCATTCATTCATTCATTCACTTATTTAGTTTTCAACACTAAGCCCCAACTGTTTCTCAGGTCCTCTGCATAGTTTTGCAGTGGTTTTGACAATAAATGAAACAGCTTCTGTCCTTAAGGACACATAATATGGTCTATTGGACAGGAGAGATGTTCCTTTACTCATTCATTCACTTATTTTTTTTCAGCAACTCAATATTGGAACCAATAATGTGACATGACCAGAATGTGGTGTGGGATGACAAAGGGAGATGAGACTTAGTCTTTACCTTTCAGGAACAAAGAATATAATCTTGGAAACACACATATGTAAACAGATAAATTACAATACAGCAGTGTCTATGCTATTTCAGAAATATGAATCAAATATGAGCACTGAGAAAAATCAAACAGTAAATTCACCCTGGAGGAGTCCATGAAGCCCTAACATTTGAGATGTTTCTAGAAAGTGGATTAGGATTTTTACTATCAGATGTTGATGTCTTTAATGTCTAAGGGACTTTTGTACCCAATTACACACAACTACAAACACCTGTGCTTTGCTTAGTGTTCCATTTAATAAAATCATCTATTACATTATAGGCAAATTTTTAAAAACAATACTCTTTTATAACGTAAATGTTGCTTACAAATTTGACTGATTACCCTTAAATAATTAAACTGCAATTACAATTGTAGTCTCTCAGTTGGGTTTTCTCAGAAACATTCCCTGGTCAAGGTTTGCGTATGCACAACACATCTGGGCTGGGCGCTGGAGGACACCAGTGGGGGAGTGGCCAATCAGTTGGGGAAGGAGAGTCAGCTCATAGCAGGTATGTTATCAAGCCTGTGGGTGACTCACAATTAATCCTGTGAGAGGGTCTGGTGAGGGATGTAAAGCCATGCCTCAGAATTATTCTGGCTAAGGGGTGAGGGAGGTGTAGTTTCTATAGGCCCATACCTGTTAGTCATTGAGTAGTGGTTGCCCCAGGGTGGTGAGGAGGGTAGTTATTTCCAAGGTTCTTCGAGCCCACTCTGTGCACGTGTTAGGGGGTCCTAGAAGCCTGTGGGCAGCCCACTGACAAAAATGCAATGCAGGCTGGAAGGAGTCAGCTGTAGTGCATAAAAATGGGATCTGAGGACACATGGCTGGAACACCAGCAACAGCTGCTACATACACTATGTCTGAGTCTTTTGAAGATTTTAGACACCTTCAAGAGTGAACAAAACATGCAGTCAAATAATGCTTACAAATATACTGAAACACATTCTAAAATGGCATTTCATTCATTGCTTTATTATATTCGTATTTGTACTTTTAGTTTTCTAGAGTTGTTGCTATACAGTTCTTATTTCTTCTGAGGGTTTTCATTGTAATATTTTGACAGTTTTCCTGGTTGCAGTTATTATATGCCATACCCAAAGTATAAGAATAACTTCTCAGACCAGCTGAGGTTAAAAATCCCCTAAAGCAATGCAAGCCTAGTTATCAGGCTGAGTAAAGCCCATTCAATACATCCTTATGATATAACTTTTTAGGTCTACCTGTTCACTTAGGTTTTTCTTTTGGAAACTTGGGGATCGCCCCACAAACTGTATACTTTCAACATCTTGTCGGGCTGGTATTACATCTCTTTGCCTCTTATACTGTCATTTTAACTTATTGTTCTTGTCTGTTAGCATTATTAAAAACGCACAAATTTCTATTTATATTTTATTATAATCTGTATAGCTTTCTAGAGGTTTCATCTCTTAGAAGATGAGCAATTGGGTCTGTGTACTTAGCATACTTCTTGAGGACTTTTGGCTAATTAATCATTTTGGAACACTGAGTTGAACCCTCCTTCTATGCAGTCACTATACATGACTATCACTGCTGACCTGTCCGCCTGAACTTTGAACATAATCTGCTTTATTATTTTTGGAGTTACTTGACTTATGCACATTTGTCTAGCAATTTAATCTTTCTTAATTACCCTGATAGAAGCAAGTACAGATTTCTATTTCATACATAAATACTTAATTGAATAAAATAAAAACATTTATTTATATGGGACATCCCATAGCTTTGTGATAAGAGGAGTCAAATGGCCTAGGTTCAAATTTAGGGTCCCCCACTTACCATCATCTATCTGTGTGGCCTTCAAAAGGTCACTTAATCTCTCTGGATGTCCATCTCCTCATTTGTAAAAATGGGATTAATAGAACCTACTTGGATTTTTTGTTTGTTTGTTTGATGGTTGTTTGGTTTTTGGTCTATTTTTATT
Source organism: Cheirogaleus medius (assembly GCA_008086735.1). Taxonomy (NCBI): domain Eukaryota; kingdom Metazoa; phylum Chordata; class Mammalia; order Primates; family Cheirogaleidae; genus Cheirogaleus; species Cheirogaleus medius. Next base: position 19,865,843 of record VBSM01000949.1, on the reverse strand, counting down.
CATTTATTTTATTTATTTGGGAGTAAAAATACTTCATTTAGGATTTTTAAACTTTTTTATTTTTAGTTATTATTAGTATATAATAGTTTTAATATTGCATGAGGTATTTGGCATAGGACACTTAGCCTGGTCCTGGCATGTATAAGCCCTAGGTAAACATTTGCTATTATTGTTTTTACTGTGAAGATTATGATGTACTGACTCTCCCTTATTTATTAAAATCAACCGAAGCATTGAGCCTATTTTATCATATTTACCTTTTCAGAACAAAAACTACTTTATATGCTTTATACAAATTTTTCTCTATCCAGTAGCATTATTAACTCATAGCCTTTCACAGACATAAATTTTCTCAATTAACTATAATAATTATTATTATTTTCCTATTATTGATGCTCAAATTGCCACCACTTGGCTGGTGGGAGTTCCCTTAAACTAGCATTTTTGTAAATGCAGTGCATTCCTGGTGATTTTGAAGCAACCTGGCAACAAGAGGGCATTTCAAACCCATCCTGTCTTTTATCCATACCCAAATACATGGAATAAGCACCCTGTTGTTTTTTAATGTAGCGTCAGCAACTGAAATCTAAGCACTGGCTTGGTGCTGGGTAAAGGTGCACCATTTGCTGCTGTGGATGAGCCATTTTTAGCAAATGATAGAGCTATGTTATTTTTAAATCATGAATTCACACTTATCTTTCTCAATATACCAAATTTGTTATCCCACTTTTCAGCAAGTGTGGAGTTTCTTGATTACTACGATTTTATCTTAATAGCAGACAGGAGGGTGGAAATGGGAAGACACGGAAGGCAAAGAGAACTGAATGTGTAAAGGCAGAGTAGGAAAGAGGCAGCCTTCCACATGGTGACCCAGGGACCCAGCCTTATTCTGTTCAGTGGCCCTACCATTTCCTGGGGACTAAGTGTTCTTCTGTGGATCCCCTGTATTTGACCAGCAGCTGAGGGAAGAGTGAGGGTGCAAGATCATGCATGGAAGGTTTTAATGGGCTAATCGTGGTTGTAGCATTCATCATGTTGCCCCATTCTATTATTTTGGCCTGAACATGACCCTACCTAAATGCAAATGAAGCTAGAGAATGTAATCCAGCTGGGTGCCCAGGAAGAAGAGGAACTTGAATAGTTTCTACCATAGAGAACTGGGTTTGCTCTCCATGATATTCAAGAGCCTTCTCAGCTCAACACCAAAAAGACTTAGGCCCCTCAATATAAATTTATTAAACAAAAGAATAGTAAAGGACACAAGGCTAAAAAAGTAGGTCGAGGCCATATTGCCTGGAGTCTTGAATATCATGCTGCTTAAGGTGGCCTTTCTTACCGAGGCAGCAAGAAGCTTCATATCCATGGTGTGCTATGATTGCCAGCGGGAACAAATGTGATTCAAATGTGTCTACTGAGAAGACAGGACAAGCTTGAAGTGAGGAAGTGGTTATCTTACTATCTACAGTATTTTGCTCAGCTCTGGACACCATCTTGTTGAAAAAGACTTTAAGTCGGAAGCATTTGAAGGTCAAATGAGATAATGGAAAGGCTGGGAACTATTTCCTCTGAATGTAATTGGAAAAAAATCACGGGCTGCCCAATGAAGAGAAGGGGAGACTTAGGGAGAATGTGTGGAGGTGGCTGAGGTATATAGACCAGAAGTCTCAAAACCACTGAAGCTCTCTGGGAAGTCCCCTAGCAACTCCAGATAGACTGGTAGGGTGGGAGCCTTAAAAGTGATGGCTCTGGAATCATACAGTATTTGTAGTTTTGTGACTGGCTTATTTCACTTAGCATAATGTCCTTGAGTTTCATCCATGTTGTAGCATGTGACAGGATTTCCTTCCTTTTTAAGGTTGAATAATATTCCCTTGTATGTATATACCATATTTTATTTATCCATTCATCTGCCAATAGATATTTGGATGGCTTCCACCTCATGAAATATATTTACTACTACTGAACTGTATAGTTAAAATGGTTGAGATAGTTAAAAAAAAAAAAAAAAAAAGAAGAAAATTAAAAAAAAAAAGTTGATGTGCTGAGGGCCACTAACAGTCCACCCCATGATGATGGAACCCCTAAGACCCTACCAGAACCACAATAGATAGAGATCTGATCCACCCAGGCTGTATCCTCTTGCTCCTCCCATATGGCAATAATGATTTTGAAAGGCTCCTTCCAAGAGGCTCAAAGTCCTGTGTGTTTAATGGTCTCCTGCTGAGAGATCTACGGCATGGTTTATTGTGCACTCTGTATCCAGAATGTGAGCAAATCCCCTAAAATGCTGACACGTCAGCTTTCCCAGAATGTTCAAGAGCTCAATTTCCTAATCTCTATTCTTTTCTTCAGAGATATTTCCAATCTTCAAATATAGAATACAGCTTGCGATTATAAGTTCTGGCATTGAGATCAAACAGACCTAGGTTTGCAAACTGGTTTTCACACTCACAATCTGTGTTTGTTTGAGGAAGTTAATCCATTTGTTTGAGCCTCAGTTTCCTTGGCAATGAAAAGAGTCTAATGTAAGTTCTCTCTTTGATCTTTTCTCCAGATCCACTCTTTACACATCTGCATCCTGTTCTCTGCCTGGGAGACTAACCTATATAGACTATACCAGTGGTTCTCAACCTGGATGATTTTGCCCCCACCCCCACCCCACAAAGGGACAATTGGAAATGTCTAGAGACATTTTTGCATATCACAACCAGTTTCTATTGGCTTTTGGTGAGTAGAGGCTAAGGATACTGTTAAACATTTTACAATGCCTAGGATGGTTCTCCAAAACAAAGAATTATCCAACCCCAAATGTCAATAGTGCAAAGGTTGAGAAACCCTGCACTACACTAGCAGGTTCTCTTGCCCTTTGGCTTCTGCTTGACTTTGGCCAATGGAGAGCCCCAACAGAAGTCAGGAGAGGGAGGAGAGGGCGGTTAGGCTATTGATTCCCTTTGCTCCCACTCCAAGGCATTACCTTAGGCTGGCTGTGTCCCTCCACCAAAGGCCTCTCCACCTCTCAAGGCAGGCTTTTCTCCTTCTGGGTTCTGGCAACTTCTACCTGTACTTGTCTTTTGGCCTAAGGGTGGTAATGCCTCTGCTGCTACTAGCCCCTGGTTATAGTACTTCTTATTGGAGTCCCTTTATGCCTTTTCATACCTTTCAAATGAACCCTACTCAAATTATCATAAATTGATTATATCATCTGCTTTCCTTTTTAGATTCTGAGTAGTATCAGTGCCAACCTCATACAGCTGTTGTAAGTTTCAATAAGATAATAGATAGAAATGTTTGGCACAAGGAGAGGCATGTTGTAAATTTCCAATAAATCATAGTCTTGTCATGGGTCCACTATGGGCATTGCTGTTACTCTGGGTCCTCTTGACAGATGACCTTTCCTTCACATGAACCACCTAAAAATTTCTCCCTTTTTAATTTGCAGCATACTTAGATCTTAAAAGTAGATAAATTTTTTTTTACAGCTATGCTCCAGTGTCTAGAGAGAGCCTTTCTGCTGTGGAGCTCAAACATGGCATTAAAATATGTTGTGAGTTGGAAAGCCTTTGCAGAAATTCCAGACTTGTCTCTGCTCTCAGACTGCAACACATTATTTGTGTCCTTGTCACATAAATTTGGAAGCCCTGTCCATGCTAGCCTTTTTCTCTCCAGGTTTCCTGACTCAATAGTAAAAATGGATGAGCCAAATTTTTATTCCTGGTGGCAGGAGGAGAATGGTAGGGTTACAGCCCCTGCAGATATAGCTGAACAAGATTCAAACAAGGCAAGGGAAATTGCCATGTCCTTGTCTAAGAGAGCAGCTCCACTGTGGGTGAAATACAAGACCAGAGTATAGACATAGAATCTGTTTGAGGATGTGGAGGAGCCTATGAGGGCAATTCATTCATTTAATCTAATAATATATATTGATATTCGAGAGTACCTCTGATGCTTCTACATTTAAGCCTTTTCTATGCCCTCACCTCCAGGATACAGAAAAGTAATAGTTGTAGATAATATTCACACTCCCATCCACTGCAAAAGCTCTATGAAGAAGGTATTCCTATTAGCCCATTTTAGGGATGAGGAAACTGAGACTCAGAGAGAGTAAATCATTTGCCCAAGCTGCACAGTGGTGAACTGGGATTCATATGCAGACAGTTGGACTCCAGAGTCAGACAGACCAATATGAGCATAGGAAAGTTACTTTGCCTTGCTGACTCTCTTTCCTCTGTGACACAGGGATCATGGTACCCACCTTGCTGGCCAGTCTATAGCTGATGCTAAGTACTGGCAGGTAGCACTATTATTAAAGAGCAAGGAACTTCCAGTCTGGCATCCCTGAATTCCAATCTTGCTCTGCCTCTTAACAGCCATGTCCCTAAGGGAAAGCATTAAACTTGCCTTGGTTGATTTTCATTATCTGCAAATTGGAGAATATCAATGTCTGCCTTATCAATGGTTACCATGAGGACTCAATGATAAATGCAAAAGTCTCCAGAATGGAGCATGCACACTCCAAGGTAAGGCTCAAGATCATTCACTCGGGTGCAGGAAGAAAGTATTAGAATTTCTATTTCTAATTTATTTAATTTATCTCAAAATAAAAAAGGAATTTAAGCTTCACTAATATTTAATGTATATATACTGGCCACCATATTTGATCAATATGTTAGCTCTTTTATTTATTCTGCAATGTGGAATAGCCAGTAACACTCCCCCATTCATTCATTAGCTTTTAGCAAATCTCCTTGTATGGCAGTTTGTGTATGGCCAGGTATATAAATTTAGGAGTTATAATACCAAGTTTTGTGACTCGAAAAACATTTCTGATAAGAATCTATCTATTAAAAATATACTAATAGGTAAATATAAGTGAGCCATCAGAAAATGGCAGAACTTGTCTTTCTTCCAATTCTATTAAGGATTCTTCCTAGGCCACCTTACAAGGCAAAGAAAATGATATAATCTGAGCTGACAAAATGCTGCCCACCACCCATCCAAAGATCATAAGATGGCTTGGAATATGTATTTATATCCACTATCATTAATGACAAATTTTTCTCTCTATGTGTAACTTGTGCCTGGAGACATTAGCTAATGATAGTTCAAGGCCACCACAATTAGCAAGACATTAAATATTATTTATTCCAACTTAATTTCCTTCTTTTAGAATTTCTTAGAATTTGTGTGTGTTTTACATGGTTCTCAAAAAGCAACATTTGACATTGTGTAAGTAACTAATCAGATGTAATTATATCAATGATATGTGCATAAAATCATTTTTGTGGACTGTATGGGGGAGGGAAACACTTGTAGCCCTGGCATGGGTGAGGCAAACACATTTCATGTAACCAAAATGTTTGTATCCACATAATATCCTGAATTTAAAAAAAAAGAAGTATACAATATAAAAAGTGTGGAGACCCTAAGCTAATATACATAAAGTGATTGACTCAAAATCTGCCATGCCGTTGCTGCTCAATAAAAAGTAACCGCTTTATTAATAATTTCCTATTTATTGAGTACTTACTGCATATAATTTTTTCACAAATCTTAAAAAAATTTTATTATGAAAAATTTCAAACCCTCAAAACATAAAATAGGCTTATAACTTCTGTATACCCTTATCAAGCTTCAACAATTGCCATCATGTTGCCAGTCTTGTTTTATCTCTTCCCCTCATTATTGTTCTGGTTTATTTTAAAGCAAATCCTATATCATTTCCCCTGTAAAGAGCTCAGTATGGATTTCTAACAGATGAGAACTATTTGTTTAACCACCTTGCCATCATGACACCCAAAATATTATAATTAACACTAACTCTCTTAATATCATCTACTATCCAATTATTATTACCTTTTGAGAATGAAAATATGATAAGATCCCTCCAGGAGCACCCCATCCCCTTCACAACAATACCCAATCGCTTCACAGAGGCCAAATCACCTAGCACGACCTGCCCTGCTATCCTCCCCCTTTGCCCACCACACTCAGGCACATTCCTTCTGGGCTTCCTTAAACAGCCTCCGCAGTCCCTCCCTGCTCAGCACCCTCGCACCTGCTGTTCCCTCTCCCTGGATGGCTCCTTCCCTACTCTCCCTGTGGTGGCTCCTTCTCAGTCTTCAGGTCTCAGCTCCACGGTCACCTTGGCAGAGAGGCCTTTGTTGCTGACCTTCCACATAGAACCCTACTTGCCTATATTGGTCTTCCACTAAATAATGTTCATATGTTTTAGAGCACTCATCACAAAGTTTGCATTTGTTCCTTGTTTATTGCCTCTCTCCTTCACTTGGCTGGGAGGAGCAAGTCTGTTTTATTCACCAGCCTCATCCTGGGGTTGAGCTCAGTTTTTGAGAAATGAAGTCATGATCTCATCCCTGCTTCTTTTTCCATTCCTGTCTTATCCTCCAGCATCTGTTCTTGCTTCTCTTTCAACCTGCAAGATCTTCCTTCCCCTTCCCAATTGCCCACCTGTCCTTCCACACCACATCTACCCACCCCTCAAGATTCAGATAAGGTGAGACCTCCTCTGGGAAGCCAGGGATGCCTCTGCCCTCGCTTCCCTCACCAAGTTCATGCATCACTCATGCATCTCTTGTACTCACTACACTCTGCTTTCCTTGAAAATCAAGACCCTGTCCTGCTCATCTGTGTAGTCCTGCACAGTGCCTAGAGCACAGTGCCTGGGATCTCTGTAGAGGTTTCAGAACTGGATAAATGAATCAGCCAGGAGTACGAGGCAGAGTCAAGTCTAAAGGGACAGGAAGTGGAGAGCAAGTAATGTAGCGGGGATTTACAGGGCCCGAGGACGTAACAGGGTATTACACCAGGAAGCCTCGAATCAGTCAATAAGATCTAAGACTCTCTACAAATGAGAGGGTCCCAGGCTTCCATTTAAGGATGTGCCAGATGTGTTCTCAGGGTGATGACAGCTCTTTAAATAAATCTAGAATATTCAGAAGATAAGCTCCACTAAGAAAAAGCTTTTCTAGGGGAGGAATTTTTATCTTTACTATTCATTGCTGTATATACAGTGCCTGGTACATAGTAGGTGCTCAATGAGGATTTCTTGAATGGATAAATGAACTCAGGGCTGGATAAAGATAAGATGTGAACTAGAAATGAGTGGAGACAGGAAAGTAGCTGTTTCTTTACTATCCCTGGGAAGCATCCAAGAAAAAAGACACAAACCTGCCAACCTATGATGATCAATACCAAGCCTATCTCATTTAAACTTGTATTTCCAAAGCCCAGCAGAGTGTGGCACCTAATAGTGCTCAATAAATTGTTGTGAAATACATGATTATTTTTGTAAAATGAATGCGAACATTATTTATCTTGAAATGAATTTGGATTCTCAATGCTCTTCATGTCTTCAGTGAAAGTTCTATATTAGTTCAATCTCTAAGTTTTTTATTTAGCCCTGTTTCTAAGTGTTGAATCAATTCCAACTTATCAATCAAGGTCAGACTTGTCATTGGAGCATCTGCTTGCTAACATGAGTTTGTTTGCATATTACTGAGCTTTCTACTTTTACTAGCCTGACATACCAGTACATGCTAGACCATCTCCAGATCACAAAATCATAAATGGAACACCAGTGTCTTGTGAGATATTAATAAAATGTCTATGGAGAAAAAGGAAAAGTTCTGAAGACACGTAGACTTGGCAAATTCCACACTAAACAAAGAATCCTTCAATGCAAAATTGCTCACAGCCTTTGTTACATTTATGTGAAATTGTGATTACCCTAAGAGAGGTTGTCAAGAGATGTATATGTATTAATAGTTCTCAAATTTATTTATTGATGGAACCCTATTTTTTAGGTATTTTTCCATGGGACACCTTTTAACAATCCAGAGGTTGCCTGTTTCAAGAACATAGCTTAGAAACTGTTGCTTTCAAGAGTACCAAACCATGGGGATTTTTGCATTTTTTAAATCACTTAGCTTGCTAAAATGATCACTCTACCATAATGGAGGAAAGCGTGCCTCTTTCATACTCCCTCATCCACTCCTCTTAAAAGCGGTAGCACAAGAATCCAAAGAGATTGGGCTTTGATGTGAGTCTGACTTGGTACAAATTACAGCTCTGCCCCTTACCAATTGCGTAACATTCTGCAAATTGATTATCTTTCAGCTTTAGTTTTCTCATCCATAAAAATAAGAACAATGACACATTAGAGAGGATACACAGCCCTGATGGTAGCTGATATCTTTGACAGGGCATGGCAAGGTCTAGCACATAGTAGGTGATATTTAATCATATAGTATCAGGCACTGATGGAGACTCTGTGGATGGAGCTATAAACAAAACAGACAAAAGTCCCTTGGGAAATTCTAGCCCAGCAGAGGTAGACAGAAACTTCTATAGAGTTTGGCTACCCAGGTGGTCCCAAGGTACAGCCAGTGTGGGCACCAAAACTCTAAAGTAACAGCAGGGGCTATTCATGGGAAGTCTATTACCAAGTTCCAGGTGAAAGGTGAGGAAGCTATGAATTGTCCTGTTGCCAAAATCCACATAAATGCTGCCTCTGCACTGTGGCTGCAGCCTAACTAGCAAGAAGTGAAGCCTTGATCCCTACCACTCCCCAGAACAACAGAATTTCAGAACAGTAGGATATCTGTGCAGCCTCACACTACAGTGCCTTTGGACACACATGCCAGCCATCCCCATACCAAGGACCGAAGATACAAAATAAGGTCCACTCAGGTCAAACTCATCAGTTAAATGATGAGGTCTCCATACTTGATGCTAGAAACTTATCCCACAGATACCTGTGGCTGAGAAAGCCAGGCCAGGAGCCTGGAGCCCTGCTTATTCTAAAGAGGCTCATGCAACTTTTTTAAAAACAGTGATATGCACTGTGAAGAGCAGATGCTCAGTGTCCTGTTGTGTACCTCTGTCTCCCAGTGATGGAGCCAAATCATCCAATGAGCTGCCTGCATCTTCTCAATCACCTGCCTCCCTGGAAGATGGAGTTAGTCTCTAATTGTATTTACTTTTTCTCCCTCTGCCTGCATCCACCTCTCCCACTGCAGCTTTCTTACAGGCATTAGACATTTAATTGTACATGCCACTATTCGTTGTGCCCAGGGCTTAAGCAGGGGCTGCCGGCTCTAGCTTCTTCACTCTGCAGGCTGAGTGCACTCTGGCTCCTGTCCTGCCCACTTCATGAATCATAGTTCAACATATTCTCATAATTATCTCATGTTCCCAGCTTGAGAGGGAGATCCTAGCAAGCTCAAGAAAGAGAAATATTTAGTTTGCACCAAATGAAGAATATAACTGTGTGCACTTCCTTTGTATATCAATTGGCAGCATATGGTGAGAGTCAAACACACTAATAAAGTTATAAAGAAATACAAGGGTTAGGGATACAGTTGCTTCCTCACAGACACAGGCAGGAGCACATGCTGCTAACGTTGCAATTTCCCAAACAGATTGTCTGAACACCTGCAGCCGTTCAAGGGCCCTCCTACTCTCAAGTACTCTCCTTGGTGTCTCTTTCAATAAGATTGTGGTAATTCAGGGAGAGGTAGGGTGTTTAGGGTGGAGAGGATATGTCACAAGCAAGTTTTATCTTACACCTGGGGCTGCCTGGAGCCCTGTGTTGAGAAGGATTCTGAGGCTGCACTTGGGCTCAGTAGGAATGAGGCAGTGATTAGTTACAGTGTTTGCTACGAATCGGGGACAGGGCAAGGAAAATGCATGTGTGCACATTTGACTAGTCTGCTAGTGAAAAGAGCGCTGAGAAATTGAAAACCCTGTGGTCCTGGGGAAGTCATTCACTTTCCTCAGCCTCGGCTTCCTGATCTGTAAAATTGAGATGGTGACATTTCCCTTATGGGGTCATGATAAAGATCAAACCAAGTGAAGTGTGTAAAACTGCTTTGAGAACCATAATACATTATGCTTATATGTGGTAATGTAACTGTAAAAATATCTACACTCAAATAATTATGTGTGGGCCTGTGTGTATGTGTGTGTGCTTTTCTAATGCTCTGGGGAAAGGTTTCTGAACTTTGGCATGTTGACATTTTGTATCAGATCATTCTTTGTTATGGGCGGGGGCAGGCCTGTGCATTGTAGGGTGCTGGCTGTGACCCACCAGATGCCAGCCGCAGCCCACCCTCCAACAGTTATTATGATCATCAAAAATGTCTCCAGACATTACCAAATGTCTGCTGAGGGCAAAATTGCCCCCGGTTGAGAACCACTGGTCTAAGTCAGTAGTTTCTTCTCCTGCTATACATTAGACTCATTTGGGAGCTTTTAAAACTATAACAATGGCAGGTTCCAAGCTCCAACCAAGAGGTTTTTATTTAATTGGCCAGGTAGGTGGGCACCAGCATCTACCCCCAGGTGATTCCAATACATATTGCAGATTTGAGAGCCTTTCACAAAGATGTGGGGAATCCTTTCTTAGAGAACATAGGTTGTCTTCTCCCACAAGCTACAGGACTCACAGGCTCCCTGGCTATGCCTATGACACTTCTGGGGAGAGGCTAAGGGTCCTCCCAGGGGGAAATCAGGAAGAAGGTCCCCCACACCCCAACGCAATATGCAATTTCCTTCCACCATTCAACCATAATAATTTCATTTTTAATGAGTCTATGAACAATTTATCTTTTAGCAGACGATTGAGGGAAAGAGATAATTAAACACGATGGATATCCATGCATGTCCATCTTGAAACAACCCTTCAAAGACAATGGAAGCCCTAACATCCTTTTGATGAAATGGAGCTAGACAGAAGCATAGCAAGTAACATATGACTGGATACAAATGGTAAAATTAAAGGCAAACATTGTTGATGAGCTCACTAGAGCCTGAAGTATTGAAGCACAATATTAGCCTTGGTGGAAAATAACTTCATTGAAATATGTCCTTCCTGCTACACGGCTTTCCTAAGGCTCTGAAAGCATTCTGTCTCTCTCGGCGTCTCGCTTTGTCACTAGACATTTTCAATAGTATGAACAGAGAAGAGAGTCTGGGAATGAAAGTAAAGGATAATTGAAGTCTTGCCTTGATCTATTGTTACAACTGAATAGGCAGAGAGACAAATACTCAGTTCCTGCTTAGACCCTCACAGAAGCCCTTCAGCTCCTGGGGCTGGCATAACAGTCAGTCAATCAGCATATACTTACAGAACACCCACCATAAATAAGTCACCGTGCTAAGCTCTCCAGGGAATACAAAGATGGATAAGACACAGATCCTGCCTTCTAGGCGTTTGTAGTCTAGTTAGGGACTTATAAAAACATAATCGATAATGCTGAATGGTCTGAGCTTAAGTCCAAATGAATGACACCAAAGAGAGACACTGAGCTGGAGAGTTTCACATGAAATCAAGCAAAAATTGAGCAAGAGACCTGGCAATCCAATTGGCCCCCAGGCATTGCTTCTTATGAATTGATGTACAGGGGGCTGTTAGGCTCCTGAATGAAGAAGGGAAGCACCTAGTGGAGAGTCAGGTGATGGAGAAAAGATGGAATGATGTCTATTTCCTCCTTAGACCCGGCAATCAGCTGTGTCCCTGCATAAGAGACAGGCACAGGCAGAAGTAAAATGGATGAGGCCAAGGGTTGGAGGGAGGTGCCATCTCCTGTCTCCAAGTGGTGAGCAGCGGTGGGCTGGCTGGGACTTGGGGATTGTTCAAGAGAAGGGAAGGCTCTTGCCCTTCACATGGGGCAGAATCAACCTCAGGGGCAGAGCCCTGTTTTCCAGCAGAGAAAAACAAGGTCTCAGTATGTGGCAAGGATGTGACAAGGATGCTTTCAGCAGGGCAGCATGAAACTGCAGGTAGGGCCCCCTGCTGTGAGTCACCCTTTGGGATTCCTGGATGCACTCCAGGTACCTTTTAGGGATCTGTAAGCAGATATCTCCATTCTGAGCTTGGAGGGTGGGGAATGCTCGGTGATAACAGTAGGTGAACAGAAGGGATGGAAACTAAGCAGAAAACACGCAGACATGAACATCAGGAGGAAAGCCTGCTTTGAACATGTTTAACTATAAAACTACGTGTGAGTTGAGCAGTGCTATAAATAATCAGAACTATACGGGCTGAGAACAACACGTCAGCATGACCAAGAGCCTGAAATCTCTCTTGGCCAAGAAGGCTGTACGTAAAGTGTGATACTATGCCAGGGGCATCTCAAGGAGCCCCATCTAGTGACTAATGCCACCAGTGAGTCCTCACCTGGGCCACTTGAGACCTAGGGTGGGATGTTGGGATTGCTGCTGTGAGGCTACTGCCTTGTCCCAGCCCCTTTCGCACTATCTCCTAACTGCTCTCCTTGGCCCTAGAGCATGTGCTCCACTCAGAGCAGAATGAGCCTTCTAGAGCTCCAATTAGACCACGGCACTGCCCTACTCAAAAATCCTCCAATGGCTTCCCTTCTCACTTATGATAAAATCTAAACTCCTTTCCACCTGCTTTGGTCTTGCAGGATTTACCCCGCCTGCTCCTCAGACTTATTCCCCAACTTTCTTCATCCTGCTCATTTCACTCCAGTAACAATGGTTTTGTCCTATACCTAGAGCACCCCTAACTCATTTCCTGCCCCAGGGCCTTTGCATTTGCTGCCAAGATATCATTCCCTGTGTAGCTCATAATTGTTCCATCTCCTCATTCAGGTCTCTGCTCAAATATTATGTCTCAGAGAGCCCCTCCCTGACCATGTTCCCTAAAGGAGACCCCATCACCTCTACCCCTTATCCTAATTATATTTCTTTATAGCACGTATCTCCCAGTATTACATCATAAATTTGCTTAATTTTTTATTATCTCTCACATTAGAATACAAACTCCAATCTATCCCCAGTGTCTAGGACAGTGCCTGCCACATACCAAGGGCACAACAAGTACATATTAAATGAAAGAATGAATAAGCCCTTCCTAAACCGTTAGGCAAATTGCTGAGAGCTCTCACCCCCTTTTGAAGACCTGGCTTTGGAAGCCACTAATAGGCATTGAGCTTCATGATTACAAAAGTCCCCCATGACTTTTTTCCCTAATGAAACAGTCCTCTTCTGTTTGTTCCCATCCCATCCCAGTGTGCATCAACACTGGAGATTTATTAGCTATTTTTGTTTACTGATTTTTGCCTCTCTCTGCCCGTGCGAATATCAGCTCCATAAAAGTCATGCATGATTTATTCATTGCTATAACACCAATGCCCAACAAAGAATAGGTGCTTGGTAAATACTTGCTGGGTATCAGTCCAGCTAAGCCAAGACTCCCTTACACCTATATTTTGTGGGTTAATATCTTGCTCCTCAGGGCCAGAGCTTATATTTACTATTATTAAATATCACTGTGTTAGATTTAATTCGTCATTCCTGTTCACTGAAATCTTCAAGATCCCGATTCTGTCATTCAGTGTATCACCATCCCTGCCTGTCTGTAGAAACTTCATAAAGCTGCCACCCACATCATTGCCAAGACGAAGACAGTAGTAGACAGATCGGCCCCCCTCCCTCTTCCAGCCTCCTCTGTCTCATAGCTGACCAAGTTGCAAAATTCAGAGTTCAGCATTGGCTCCTTTCTGTACATACTCATCCTTCCCTACCCTACTCCCTGAAAGGAGAAGGTACAGAACAGACCATGGGCTTGGGAACAGGCCAGACCAGAGCTTGAATCCCACCTTCTTCACTTATTTGCTTTTTTTTGAGTCAAGTCCTTGCTTTGTCACCCTCACTAGAGTACAGTGGCATCATCATTGCTCATAGCAACCTCAAACTCCTAGGCTCAAGTGATCCTCCTGCCTCAGCCTCCCGAGTAGCTGGGACTACAGCGTGCGCCACCACACCCGGCTAACATTTTCTATTTTCAGTTGGGGTCTCGCTGTTGCTCAGGCTGGTCTTGAACTCTTGAGCTCAAGCAATCCTCCCGCTTCCACCTCCCAGAGTGCTAGGATCACAGGCATGAGCCACTGCGCCTGGTCTTACTTGCTTTTTAAATTTTGTCTTTGGCAATTCCCTTCACCGCCCTGCATCTCATCTTAGTTTCTTTTATCTAATACACAGAGTTAATACTTCCTACCTCTAGAATTATTGTGCAGACTGAACACAGTGACATAAAGTACCCAATACCAGGCCAGGCACTTGATGATTGCATCATCTATGTGTGTTTAAAACAAAACAAACAACTCTGGCAGGCCAAATTTGGAAGTAAGAGAAGGGAGTGAAGCCCAGGCAATTCACTAAGTCTTTTTTTAAGTCAAAGGGAAAAAATATCAGTACATCCACAAATGAGTCCCCAAACGAAGGCCATGTAGACAGTTGTGGTCATTGGTCTAATGTTCCCATTAAAGTCGCCAAGCATCCACAGGTCGTGGGGCTTGCACTTGGAGGACAGAGGGGGTGATGTGTGCAGGTATGTGGGAACGTGGGTAGACTGTCAGATGGCAGACTGCAGGCCCCCAGCTCCGCACTCTGCCTTCCCTACAGCACCTATTCAGTGTGCTCACCCAGCTGGCATTTTTGCATCTACCTCAGACTCATTTAAATAATGGGGCAAACTGTAAAGATGGGAAAATAATCATAAAAAGCTCAGGGAAAGTATGCAAATAGAAACTCCACAAACTCAGAGGAGGCTGGGAGAACAAAGATAATCAAGAGCATTATCAACACACCCCAGGTGTGCGCTCACTGGGCTCCCGGGGGAAGTACATGCCGAAGGGGAGGAGGAGCAGCCCCTGCCTGCTCAGGGTCTCCTATTTCTCTGTTTTTATTTATAAGCCTGTTCTCTCTCAAGCTCTGGAGAAACCTGGCAGCAGGTGGAGCGCAGGCATTTTTGAAAGTGGAAGAAAGTGGAACCTGGGTGTTTCCCATATTGTCTAATTTTTCAACACTGTCCTCTTATTATGCTCGTCCTGATATGGCAGTCACAGAAGTGCACTAAAAATGACGTCCTATGTCATTGCCCCTCTGCTTAAAACCCTCAATGGCTTTAACCTCTCTCAGAATAAAAGCCACCCCCCACCCCCTGGTCTGCAAACGCTGGCCCCCCAAACCCTCAGACTTCAACCCTCCCTCCTTCCCTTGCTCCATCAGCCACACTCTGCTCCTTGCAGATCCTTAACCCACCCCTGGGGCTCTCATTGCAGCTCTTGGCTCACCCTCCCCTCTTTTTCAACCTTGACTCAAATGTCTTGATCTCATGGAGACTTTCTCTGTCTATGCAAACTGTAAACCCTACTCCTGACTCCCTCTCCCGCACTTATCACCATCTGATATAACTTCTACTCCGCTGCTTTCTTTGGTTTGTCATCTCTTTCTCCTAATTAGAAGGTAAGCTCAGTGAAAACTGGCTTTGATCTGTGTGTCCACTGGTGTCTCTAGGCATTGCCAACTTCATCTGGCACGTGGTAGGGGCTCAATAAATACTTGTTGAATGATGAATGTTTTTTTAAGTAAAGCTACACACATGTTTATTTGACTCTCCCTTTCTTTTCCCTTTTTTGTCCATCTCATAGCCTTGCTGGACAGACTGAAGGAGCTAATTACTGATGAAAAGCTTACACACTGCACTGGTACATGATACATACTTAATAAATGTTATTATTAATAATAATGGCTGCCATTATTGGGCAAGTTTCACCTCTGTAAAGTGAGCGTTGGTAGCAATGCCTTCTTCATTGTAGTGTTCAAGGAGAAATCAAGCGAGGATGGTGGCACAGAGCAAAGGCACCGTTTGGCTCTATTTGCACAGGAAGGAACTAGGGGCTGGGCAGAGCCTGTGGATGGGAACTTCAGGCCCAAAGAGCTTTCCAGCAGAGGGTAGATGTCATATCAGGGACTATTTACCTGACCCTGCGGTTCCTCAAACTACAGCCCTGCTGACAGCTGTGTGCAGCTGGGTTACAGCTAACTGTGGGTGACAACATCCCCCATCCCAACCCTATCCTCCAAGGAAAATCATTTCCCCATCATCTGAGTAAGTAAGGCCCAGAGCCAAGTCTGATTCCTACAGGGGTTCCCACTGTAGCTAGGCTCTGGGGATTGGCACATCTAATGAGTTAGGCCATCTTTCCCAAAGTGCAGACTATAAGAACTGAGGACAATAGAGATGACCCCTAAGTGGACATCAGCCCCTTTACCAACATCAACATTATAAATAGAAACTTTGGGAGACCGCAGGGGCTCTGCATGGACTGGCTCCTGCCTACTTCACCAGTCTCATCTTGCAGCTCATTCCCCAACCTCCCTGACCTACTGTCAGGGCTCCAGCTACCACTGGCATCTCCAGTCCCTTGAGGGCCTTCTGCCTGAACGCTCTCTCCCATCTGCATGATCCAGCGACCTCCCATTCCTCTTTTAGATCACATGTCCAATGCCCCCTCCTGGCAGAGGCTGTTTCTCACCTCACCTCCCAAAGCTGTCTCCCACTTGCACAGCCTTCTCTCCATGGTATCCTGTGGTGTAGGCATATTGCAGGCACTGTGTGTGTGTGTGGGGGGGGCCCTATGTGTATAAAACATTACAAATTAGTTAATGAGAATCTCACTCTCATTGGAATCCCTCTTCCCAGAAACAAGTCTGTCTTCTCCCAACATCATTATCCTTAATTCATCATTTCTTCTCACTTTGTATTTAGGCCCTCCATCAAGACAACAGTGGTTCCACCAGTTACACCAACAGCATGCTCTCTAGTGCAGTGCTGGGTTCTGGCCTGGCCTGAGTATCCAATATCTGCTTCGGAACTTAACTCAAAAGCATCTCTTCAGAGAGACGTCTGCTGACCTCCTCATCTGGAAAACACTTCCCTCTCCATCACTGTCTATATCTTTTATAATCTTGCCAATCCTCAAAGTATAATCTTTAGACTAAGAGCAGTAGTTTCACCTGGGAACTTGTTAGAAATGCAGAACCTTAGCATAACCCCAGAACTGCTGAACCAGAATTTGCACTTTAACAGAATTCCTCAGACCACCAGTATACACATGAAAGTTTAGAAAGTTTAGAAACCTTTAGAGCAGTGGTCTCTAACCTTTTTGGCACCAGGCACCATTTTCATGGAAGACAATTTTTCCACGGACTGGGGAAGGGTGTGGGGGGGGATGGTTCCAAGGATGATTCAAGCATATTACACTTATTGTGCACCTTATTTCTATCATTATTACATTGTAATATATAATGAAATAATTATACAATTCACCATAGGTTGGGGACCCCTGCTTTAGAGCACTTTTCACAGCCGGTAGTTGTCTAATTTGTTTATTTAATAATCACCTATCTCACTCCCAACCAAAAGGAAAGATCTATGGAGGTAGAGATCTTGTCTGTCCTGTTCATCACTGTACTTCCAATGCCTAGTACAGTATCTGGTACATGGTAGGTGTCAAATAAATACGAATTAATTAAGTAATAAGTAAAAGTGAATTTCCAAAGTTTTTTCAAACTGTAATGATTTATGATCAGTGGTCATCTCTTTCTAGTTCCTTTTCCTTCTTTCTCCCTGCATTCTTACTTGAGCTTATCTGCCTTCACCCAGCATGAAGTATTTGTAGGATGTTCTGTGCTAAGCACTGGGAATAGTGAAAAGGCAGTGTCTGCTTACAAAAATCACACAGTTTAAAAGTTTCACTCAAAAGAAACAACTCCTGTCTTTTTTCTGATTATGTCTTTGATTTCTAATCCCCATCTCCTGAACGCTAAACTGTAGGTATATTTTTTGTCCTCAGTGGCCAAAGAATGGTCCACTTTTTATTCCCATGGGCTTGTATTTTTCTAACTACATACCTGGATCATTTTTCAAACCTCTCACTGCAGCGTTTCATGCTTCTTCATTAATAATGAACTTTTATCCAGTTTCTGGCAATGCGGCAATCTGTCTTGTCTCTATCAGAAAACATTCCTATGACCACTACCTTGGCATATGCAACAGGGCCCCTTGAGTCCCATGAACTTCCAGCCTTCACAGCCTGAGTGTCCTTATTTGCTCACTTTGTATAGCAGGTTACCTACCCTTGTGACCCTAGAGAGCTATGTTTTATGTCTAGGTTTAACCCTAGCCTCCTTGCTTTTCCTTAGTTAATAGTTTTTCCCCCTATTGTCTGATATGCTCTTCTCTTTCCCTCTAAGGAGACTCCTCTTCATCATTGGCGATTCAATTTATGGTATAAGAAAATTTATTTCTACAATTCATTACATCAACAATAAAGGAGATAAACTATGATCATATTAACACAGGCTAAAAAGGCATGTGGTAAATTTTGCAGCCATACATAATAAGTACTTTAAGAATAAAACATGACAAACTAAAAGGAAATGTTTAAATGTGATAAGTACTTTTTTAAAGAAGTTAATAACAAACTTTTTAGCATTAAAATAAGAAAAAAAATTTCTATTAAAATAAGAAGCTGGATAGAAATGCCTACCATCATTAATATATTAGCATGGTCTAAATGGTTCTAGCCAATGCAATAAGATAAGGAAAATTAAATAATGGGCCTAAAAACTGGAAAAGAAGGAGTAAATTCATTTTTTTTTTTTGGCTGATGATTTGATTGCATATTTCGAATGCCCATGCAAGTTTATTTTTAAAATTCTGTAATTAGTAAGAGTATTTGACAAAGTACAAAGCTATAAGAAGAATTTGAAGGGAAAATAGATTCTCTATATGATAGCAATAAGTACCTAAATATGGAAATAATAAAAAATATATATAATAGTGAAAAAAATACGTAAGTAAAATTTAACAGGAAAGCCATAGAATCTATATGAATAAAATCATAAAATCTTACTGGATAACATAAAACATATTTTGAACAAATGGAAAGAGAAACTAGGTTCTTCATTAGAGAAATGTAAGATCATAAAAGTGTCAAAATTATACATATAAATATATAAAATTTAATGATACTTCTATTAAAACAAGAATAGCATTTTACTTTTCTTTGACAGTAGAATTATCTTCAGATCTTATAGATGTAAAAAATGCTCAAGAATACAAAAATTTTTATGCACATATGTAAAGATTAATATGAGGATTTGCCTTACCAGATACCAAAACTCACTACAAATCTACTCTAAGTAAATCAATATAATAATAGCATAAGATTAGAAAGATTAATCTGTGGAAATGAATAGGATATCCAGAAATAAATCCCAATAAATATAAGATTTTAAAATATGGCAAAAGAGATATCTCCATTCAATGAAGAAAAGACAGCTTATTTAGTAAATGACCATTGAATTATTAATATAAGAATAAAAATTTGGACTACTATCTCATACCATGTAAAAACATATACACATGAATTAAAGAAAGGTCTAGATATAAAAAGTTCTATGAAAACATCACAAAAATTATTTATCTATCTATAGTCGAGGGGTAGAAGGTCTTCATAACCAAAAAGGCAACACTAAATTTTCAAGGGGAAATACAATTTATATGTCTATATAAACATCAACCACAAATGATATACCATATAAATATAAACCATACACTATTTAAACATAGCTAAAAGTAACATTTTACCAGTTAACAGAGAAGTCAGACTTGGAAAAATATTTGCATTGCAGATGACAGATAACAAGTTAATATATATGCTATGCAAAGAGCTCTTAAAAATTGACAAAGAGAAACAATCCCACAGAAAAATGAACAAAGGCTATGAATAGGCAATTCACAGAAGATCAAACCAAATTGCCAATAAACATAAGAAAAGATATTCAAACTCATTGGTCCCTCAGAGAAATACAAATTAAAGTAACATGTTATTGTTTTACACTCATGTCCCAGGAAAAAATTAAAAGGAGAGTTAAGACCTATTGCTGGTGGAGATGATGAAAAAGTTCTCTTATTTATTACTGGTAGAAATGTGAAGCATTTCTAGAAAGCCATATGGATTAGCTATTTAAATTAAAAATATACATACCCTTAAACCCAAAAACTCCATTCTTGTAATTCTGCTCTACAAAACTAAAAGCTTCATTGTCCAAATATATATGTTCAAGGATATTTCCTACACCATTCTTTAAAGAGGAAGAAAATATTGAAAATAGTAAATGCCCATCAGCAGGGGAATATATATTAAATTATGGTACATTCACACCATGAAATATTATATTATATGATTCAGCCAAGTAAAGAATAAGAATTAGAACAACTGTTGAGATTAGAGGGTGCAAGATGCAAAGAAGTATGCATATTATAATACTATGCTTTAATAAATAAAATATTCTAAAACAAATCCTATATATATGTAGGTGTACATAGATATAAATAATTATGTAAGAATAAATTACGGAAAATATGCAACAGACTATTAACATGGGTTTATGATATGGTTGGGAGGGTTGATTAAGGCAGAGCTGCGGAGCTGACTAAGGTGAGGCTGGGGAAAGAGATGGCAGAGCCAAGCAAGCCCAGAAGAAAAAAGACTATACTAACAACAATGTCAACAAACCAGTCTGAGGGATGTGACTCCATTTTAACAAAAGTGTTTGTGTATCTGCATTAGAAAATAAAAAAGGAGCTCTTGATCTAATTTACTTCTTACATCTCCATCTTTGTCTGATGATCACACTTACAGTGTGATATTATTCCATCAATATAGACACCAACTGACTCATCTATGTTCTTGTGTATGGTATGCATGTGCCTGCATTTGTTTGTTGGTGTAGAAAAAGGGTGTAGAAATCTGCACACACCTCAAGTGAGATAGGATGGGAGAAAATAGGAAAGGGAGTATTGGTTGGGGGAGGTGATTACCATTTGTGATATATCTAGTGGTATACCCCTACCAACTCACAAGTCCATTGTTACATATTCAGAAATTATGCAAGATGGCTGTTAGACCTAGTCATTATTAAAATTTAATTATATAAACTTATAACTAAATAAATTATATTAAAAACAAAGGTAATGAATAGATAATACTCATCACTTCTTAATTATTTTACTAATTTTACTATTACCTATGCTCTTGAGAATTTTTACGCCAGTAGTATCTATATAACAGAAATACTATATGATAGGGTGGGACTGCACATCTCTTCCCCACTCCATGTTCAGTAATGTCACACTGGCAGTTTGAAATCAGCCGTGGAGGGAGTATTTACACCACAGAAATTGGCAAACACTACGTAACAGGGCTTGATTTATTGTTTGGATGATTGTTTAGGTATAAGAAAGTGACAGAGAAAATCTTAATCATGCAGATTGAACTTAAAAGTGCGTGTGTCTGTAGCTGCTATATTGTGAATAGCACAAAATGTTAAGAGAATATTCCTCAAGTTATCAAAAATTATTATTCAATTCAACAAAGCTATGCCTAATGTGAATAAATAATGTTTTGACACGTTTTCATTGTTTCACTTTTGTCTTACATGACATTATAATACTACCTTATATCTTTTTTAACATAAATGAAAATATTAACTAACATTCACGTCAGACCTATATTTGCTTGTTAACTGCAACCATAGGTTGGCTACGGACACAAGAGTTCAGCCAAAATCAGTGAAAACATTCTGTGAAAAACCACTGGTCACATAAATGGAGTTAACAGTAAAGAATATTGATATTTTATTATTTATAAACTATATGCTATACATCTGTTATATCAGTAACATTTATAGTAAGCTTATGTATTTATATACATTTTTTTTTTTTTGCAGAGAACTGGTTGTCAAAGATTTACCAACTCACTGCTGGTTGTATCACTTATCATTACAAGAATGTGCATTTTGAAAAACATAAACAAAAGAAAAAGCTAAAATAATTAAAGGGCACCTCCTCTTGGAAGCTTTCCCTGGTTCTCCCTTCTCAGAAGTCCCAGAGCGTCCTTGAGGTCACCTTTTGTCAGCGGTATTTGTCCTTGGTGCAAGGCCTGTGTAAAGTCTTTTCTCTCACGCTGCCACATCCCACAGAGTAGCTTCTCAGCATATGAATTAATCAATCAATTGGGGAATCGGAAGAAGGAAGAAGGAAGCATGGGACAGAGGCCCAGAAAGTAGACTGTATAAAGAAATGTGGGCTGGGCTTTCTCAAAATGCTTGCCTAGGACCCCAGGGGATCAGCAGCAACTGAACTTTTAACTGGAATTCTGCAGCTGGGCTCGCATTGTTTATGGATTAATTTCAACAACCAAATTTTCAGCTCTTGGGTTGTGAATATGAACAAGAATGTTCGTACTCTCTTTGTTTCTTCTATCTGCTTTCTTTTTTTAACTCTCATTTTAACAGTATAAAAGTTACTCCATAAATGAAGATATAATCTCATATTGTTGACAGGAAAAGGCCCTGGCCCCTGGTAGGATTTTCTTATCTCTTGTTGATGGGTAAACTAAAAAAAACTAAGAAGGAATACTCATCTTGCCCTCTGAGAATCTGTGCGCAGCGGCCAATCTGGGTTACTATGACAGGGAGTAGAGATAGGCTGAGAAATACATTCTTACAGTGGAAAAATAAACATCTTCATTTTTTTCAAGTGAAGGCATTCCTCTTCCTGTGGAGTATATTATTGGACAAGAGCTTTGGGCATGGGGTTGTCAGAAAGATCTGGCCTCAAACGCTAGCCCTGCTGCCAATTGGCTAGTAGCCTTGGACAGGGTAGCTGACCTTGGTGGACCTCAGCTTCTTCATCTATAAAATGGAGATTGTAATAGCACTGTGCTATTCATTTGTTGTGAGGATTAAATATTGGTTCTGGGTATTCATAACAGCTTTACGTGTAATAGTCAAATACCAGAAACAATTCAACTATCCACCAACATGAGAATGGATAGGCAAATTGTGGTATATTGGTACAATGGAATACTATTCAGCAACAAAAAGGAATAAGCTGTTGATATACACCACAACATGATGAATTCCAATATAATTATGTTGGGTGAAAGAAGCCAAACAACAAGAAAAAAATACATTCTATAGTTTTATTTTCATAACATTCTAGAAAATGCAAATATAGAGACAGAAAGCAGGTTGGTGGGTGTCTGGAGACAGGTCTAGGGGTTAGGGGAGAAGGGAAGGAAGGAGGGATTAGAAAGAGTCACAAGGAAACTTTTGGGTGTGATGTGCGCGTTTATTATCTTGATTGTGCTAATGGTTTCATGGGTATATTTATATGTCAAAACTTATGAAATTGTATACTTTCTATATGTACAGTTTATGAAATGTCAATTATACCTTAATAAAGCAGTTGAAAACTATATGGAATAACAGATGTAAAGTGCTTAGAACATTCTCTGGTATACAGCAAAAGGTCAGTAAACAGTGGCTGTTAGGATAAAGATAACGATGAAGAAGCTGAAGATGATGATAATGACATTTTGCTGCTGGCACTCCTGGGAGGGAATACTGCTTCTTGCTTATGTCTTTGGAATGTCCACACTCCTTTCTCTTTCTGCATGAATCACTCTGACCATCTAAGGCCCAGCACAGTTCTTACCTCCTCAATGCCCCATAATCATTCCCTTTTCTGATATCACTTCCCAATATCCTCTGTAGTTCAAAACTTTTCTCTGCACTGCACACCAGTTGAAAACCTGGACCTTGGCTACACGCACACATGGGTTGGCATGTGCTTCATTACTTCCTAACTTAGACAAGTCTCAGTTTTCCAGTCTGTAAACTGGGGTTGGTAATAATAATGATACTGTTGGGGCACTTAGAACAGGCAGTATGGGTAAAGCACCAAGGCTCAAAGAATAAACATTTGACACGTGGTACCTCGATGTCTTATATTCTATCTCATTTCGGTTAGATCACTCAGGGGCTGCTCAATAGCACCTTCTTCCTTTCCCAAATTCTGAACAAATTGAGACATAAGATAGGAGAGCGGCAGATGGAAGCCAGCACATGACTTTTATTCCCAAGCAAGTCTATATTGGAGGATGTTGCTTAAGGTGAAAGCAAAACTGATTGTTAGTACCAAACTCTAAAGTTGACAGATTTATACATGTACTAATGGCAACACTGAACTTGGGCAGCCTCCCAATATGAGGGCACAGGCAGAGTGCTTGTGTCTGAAAAAAATAGAGGAATTATGCCTTTTGTGGGCTACTCACTCCCAAGAGAGAGAGGGAAAAAAAGCAAGTTTGTGAATGGAGAATATGACATTTATGATTCCTAAATTTGCATGGCACATCTGTCTCTCCTTTCTCACCCTTCAATGGTGCGGAGTGATCAGAGAGGGGCAATGAGAGCCCAAAGGTGTCACACTAATGGAGCTCCCACCACATGAAGGGAAATGTCAGGAGCGGGGAATAAACATTCCCCCTCTAAAATACTATTTCCATTTGTGATTTTCTTGAGCAAAAGTACCACTTTTCTAACTATATCTTAAGTATAATGGCTGAGCATACACAAAAAATGAGTAAAGTACTGAAATCATCATTTCAGAAGTCAGTACAGAGAGAAGAACCTCCTCAGCACAGAGCCTTCTCTAAGGCACCCATGTCTGATGTCCTCTGGAGTCACAGAACTTAACAATCTCAAATCAATTTACTACCCAGATTGCAACCACTGGCCCAATAGATCATATAACCATTCTCCATGACTTCTGGATCAGTACTAAACAAGAGTGTAACATCTTCCCTGTGGAATATCTCCAATGGCTGAAGAAAGTTATGCATATCACCATTAAGTCTTCTTGGTTATAGGTTACACGTACTCCATTTTTAATCTTTTTCCACATATTATGGTTTTCAAAACTCTAACCCACTTAATTCCTGTTCAGTGGGAATTCCCTTCCAAATTGTCAATGACCTTAAAATGTATCACTGGAAAACAAAAGCTCCAGGTGCAGTTAATCAATCAATCTAATACTACTGAATGAATCAGAGATCCCGAATGGCACTGCCTGTGGACAGAATCACATACTTCCTTGCAAAGAAACTGAGGCTTACTTGTGTGACCTTGTCGGCACCCTGGCTCTGTCAACTCCTATTGAACCTATGGTCAACAAAAGCCCTAAGGTATTTATTCACATCATTTGCTGGAAAGGGTTTCCAAATCTTGTATTTGCACCTCTGATTTTTTGAGTTAGAATGCCAAAAATCTATCTCGCCCTACTACAATTCATCTTTTCAAGAGGTAGCCAACATGAGGGGATTAAGAGCATGGGCAATAAATAACCAGGCAGATCTAGTACAAGCTCTGAATAAGATTCTCTGAGCTTCTGTTTTTTCACCTATAAAATGATAATAATGATACCCACGTCATTGTTGTGAGAATAAAATGAGACTATGCATGTAAATGGCTTATCACAATGCCTGACACAAAGAAGCAAATAAATAAATATTAGCTCCCATTGTTACTATGTTGAACACATAAATATTATCATGAGAGGACATAAGAAGTGACCCTTGATGGAATCATGATTTGAAAGGAACTTATTTTAATCACCTTAGAAATTTCTTTAGAGCTGTGTGCATAAAACCATTGATATTCTGAATTTGTAATTATTTTAACTGCATTTAGGGGAGTATTGTATGCTCCAGTGTACTTGTGAATTGAGAAATTTGAGGATATCTTAGGGAGACAAATATCTCCTTTCAAATGTTGAGGTCAATCATTTACAACCACCTACATTCTTTGGGAGCTTCTACCATTTTCCATAATGCCCCATAATCACTGTCAGCAATTCTCTCAGTCCTTCAATAGCCTGGGAGGTAATTCCCACGGGACTGCAAATTTGGACTCTATAAGGACCTATCATCTGTCTCCCCACCTACCTTCTTTGGCCCTGAGTTACCTCCTATTCACATTCGTAGTACTCTTTCCTTTCCAGTGTGAAGGCACTCTTCCTAGCTAGAGAAAATAGAACCCAAATAGCAGCTGGGTGGCTAAGCCTGCCCCAAATCATGAATCTCTCTATTCCCTCTCCATCTTTCTCTCAATATTGCTATAAGGATCTTTCTTAATCAGATTTAGCTTTATGGTCGAGCCCCACTGCCTGCAGTATGGCGTTTGTAGTATATTGATGCATTAATCAATTACAGTTAGCCACATTTCTTGATATCAACATCCTTGGTCATGTAACTTTGCAGGAGCCTCTCACTCTGAGCACTTCTGTCTCACCTCTTAACTCTGGGCTCAGGCACGTGATGTGCTTTGGCTAATGGGGCATTAGTGAGGATAATGCAAGTTCTTGTACTTCTGGAGGTGCCACATGCACATTTCTCAGCTATCTCCCAGGAGGAGGCATCCCAGTCATCCTTGCCAAGATTATCCTAGGTCAACCAACAGCCATCCAACCTCCATCCAGGTGAGTAAACCCAGCCAAGAGCAGCAGAGCCAATTGGCCAACCTGCAGCCAAACCCCAGATATACATGACATTTAAAATCAGCTAAGTTCAGCCAAGATCAGCTAAACCCTACAGATTTCTAGGCTAAACAAATATTATTGTCATATGTCAATGATGCTTTATGGTTGTTTGTTACTCAGTATTATTGTGGCAATAAGTAACTAATACAGCATCCCCCACATGAACCTACAAGAATTGTGTCTGGAAGACTTGAGAATAAAACAGTCAGGGAACCTTACTCCATTCCTATCAGCCACCTTTCATTCAAGCTTTAGGTAGTAAAGGAAGCTTGGTGAGGAACTCTCATGGTCCAATCTCAACGGTTAACATCAGGGTCAAAAGTCCCATAGCCTCAGTCTATAAGGAGTGCAAGCTTGATTATTTCCTTCAATATAAAAAATTATCCAATTCCACAAATAGACATGACCACTGGCAACAGAGACAACACTCAGTTTGACACTAATACACTCAAAGTGGATGGCTTGTCTATTCTCTGTCACCCAGAACAATTTTACCATCGCAAGCCTGCTTTTGAAATATGGAATCTTGGGAGAGTTACAACTTTTTCTGCAGCTTGGATTTTTTTTCTTTTGCAGGGAGCTATTTTAAATATCCCCAAACTTGTGTGGGAGTGCCAATCGGCCACATTTAATTGGCCAGATTGTTAGCCTCAGCGATGCAGCACTCTTCAGAAAATTAAACATAGACATGATTGTTACTTTGCTCTGTTATTGTGGCTACAGAATGGCAAACCAATCTGTTGAAACTGAAAAATCCAGCCGCTCAATTATCTGTCAGGCTTACACAGCTAAATACCCCATAAGTAGATTTTTTTTTCCTACTTAACTAAGGCATATTTTGATTGAATATATTGCATGTTAGGCATTTTGTGCATGGCCAAGACTCAAGGTCCTTTTAACAGCCTGTCAACTCCTTAGGAAAAGGTTGGTCTTATGAACATAATCCCTTACTCATTAATTCATTCATTCATTCACTTAACCTTCAAGCATTTATTATATACCTACTCTGTGGCAGAAACTGTGTTGGTGTGGGGAATAAGGTTAAATAACAATTGGTTAAATAAACAACTAGTAAGAGAGTGAGGCAAGAGCAGAAGCTAGGTTTCTGACTCTAAAGCAATGGTTCGCAATCAGAGGCAATTTTTCCTTCTCCCATCTAGGTGCATTTACCAATATATGGAGATATTTTTTATAATCACGACTGAAGGGGGCAGGTGCTATTGGAATCTAGTAGGTAGAGGCCAGCCAGGCATGCTGCTAAGCATCCTACAATGCGCTTGATAGTCCTCACAACAAAAGATTATCCAGCCAAAAATATTAATAGTGTGGAGGTTGAAAATCTCTGCTCTAAAGCCACGTGCTGAAGTAATTTCTTTAAGAACAAAGTCTCTATCTAATACATTGCTCTATCTTCTGCCCCAGCACAGGACCAAGCACAGGCAGGTGCTCTGAAATAATGCTGGATGAATGGATGAATGGAAGGATGGATGGATCTCACATCCAAAGACAGTATCAATAGATGTACACAATGGGTATTGTGAGAGTTGTTCAGGTCACCAGAAATTAACAGTTGGTTTTGTTTTCCACTAGAGTTTAGGCGGCTCCAAGAAGGGAAATAATCTGGTAATTTTGGACACGAATTTCATAGGACTATGCCTTGTGATGAATTTGGTGCTCCAGAAAACTCCACAGCTCTGACTTTAACCTCATTCCTTGTTCCTTCTTTAACTCAGGTAAGATGCACCGGGCTGTTCCTGCAAATCTTCCTGGCCTGAAATGAAGATAATCTGTCTTCTTTTATTTCTTAACCACTGGAAATGAGAGTGAATTCATCATACCCAACATTCTATAGATTCATTTGGCCAATTATCCTACTTTGGGTCTGAACTCATCCCTAGTAATGTACAATCTGTTTTAGATGTTAATTTTTAATGGTGTGATTTTGGCTTGTCCTTCAAACAAGTTGAGTAGAAACACTGATTTATTTTTATCACTTTCATCAATGCCAGGGAACAGAATACATTACTCGAGAATATGTTCTCTTATCTATGCTTTCCCCCACCATAAGAGATTAAGAAGACAAGTTTCCATGGGTTGATCTTCTCTCTAACAGACTGGCTGTGCACTCCAGTTATGAACAAGGTATTAGGTTGGTACCATGACAGGAGACATCCCAAGGCCGGTAGGATCCTGACCCTGTCTATTGGGAGGTTGCAGTAAGGAGGGGCTCTGTGGTGAGATACTGGCAGTTGCACCTGGTGTCCAGGATAGAAGCTCTGGTAGAATCCTGAAAATCACTACCATATATATGTCTCCCATTGGGTTATATGATCCTTGGGACAGAGACCAGACCTTTAATGAATATGTTTCTCTGACCATCTTAAATTTAGTTCCTCATTAGAAATCCTCCAAGGAGAATCACATATTGGAGAAAGTATTTGGAAAACTTTTCCTCTTAAAGATTCAGAAGAAATGTGTAAGTTTTTCTAACACAGGTCTGGCCAGCCAGGTTCAGCTGTCCAATTGTCTGCCTGGCCTCCTAAGACTTGTGTGCTGTACTTAAATAGCACAGTGTTTGGAAACTCACCAAACACCTGTCATCACAACTGCTCTGATGAGCCAGATAGACTTGGCCAAAGTTAAAAGAGGTAAAAAAAAAAAAAAATTCTGTTGTTTGTTCAACAAACACCTACTATGCTAGGCACAATGCCAGGTACAGATGACACCAGTCACCAAACAGATACACACTGCTTTCAATTTGCTTCCAGTCCACTGGAGGAGATGGGTAGAGATTTGTTTTGGGTTTGATTGCCCCTTCTTTCTATAATTCTTTAAAATCCAAAGAGAGATATAAACTGCTTTGACTTTGTCTTTCTTTTCTTCTCTTTTTGGCTGCTTTTTACATTTCCTATCCTCTTCTCCAAATTTCTGGTATCATCTTTAATAAGGCACAAGTAAGAAGTCTGGAGGGAGGCAGCTGCTATTGTTGGCTCATGGGTCACTGTTAACCAAGGTCAGGATTCTCTGAGATTCCCTTATTCTTTTTTCTTGTGCTCATTGCCTCATGTTACCAAATGGCTGCGGGAATACTAGTCATCATGTCTATGAGATACAGGAAGAAAAGACAGAGAGGCAAAGGCTGATAGTCTGTTCTGACTGAATCATACTCTTTCAATTAA
Source organism: Cheirogaleus medius (assembly GCA_008086735.1). Taxonomy (NCBI): domain Eukaryota; kingdom Metazoa; phylum Chordata; class Mammalia; order Primates; family Cheirogaleidae; genus Cheirogaleus; species Cheirogaleus medius. The sequence goes on along the minus strand of VBSM01000949.1, from coordinate 19,836,383 downwards.
GAATAAAAAAAGCTTTCTGGAAAGCCCTGTCATACAGGTTTTGGTTTATATCTAGTTGTCCAGACCCCTGGCACATGGTTACCTCTAACTAGAAGGTGCCACAAAGGAAAGAGTTGTGGATGGAGGTCAGTCTAGCCAAGCCAAAGAGCCTGTCAAGCAGACCATCTGGAAAACATCACTGAAGAAACAAACATTTATACAGAAAGTATTTGGAAGACTGCTGTCTTGACCACCTAAATTTAGATGCTACAAATATACAAGAAGTTCTTAAAATTAGGAGTTTGAAAAACTACAAATGGGTTATATTTACCTTGAATACTTTCTTTTTTATCATCAAAATTAATCATTTCATCAATTCTACGGGATAAACTTAATTAATTATTAGCCTCATTTCACAGACAAAGAAACTGAGGTACAGAGAGATAAAGTGACGAGTCCAAGATCCTATAGCTAGGAAGGGCAGAGACTTCTCTTTCCTTGGCTTTGCATTTAAGCATGAACATGTGCAATAAAACTCACTGAAGCATGAAGTGTGCATACACACACACCACACACTCAAGCATTGGTAGAGAAAAGGGTCGATCAAAGCCAAGGGACACATTTCCAGAGCAAGTAAGCTTTCAACAAAGAATTCCAAGGTAGATTAAAGGCCAATTCATTCATTCCCTCATTCGAGAAAAAGCACCTACTAGAGTTCATCCCTGGACTGAAGATACAGATGAGAAAGACACAGCTTCTTTTTGCATGAGAATCATTATCCAGACATGTAAACGAACAAGTGGTCATGCAGAGTGTGATATGCTGCAAGACAGGGACATACAAGGTACCATGTAAGCCCATGGAGGTTTTCTTCACTTTGTTCCCTCAGAAAGTGAAGCTTAAGGTGAGATCCAAAGAGAAGCAGATTGTTTAGGCTGTGCAAGCCCAGGAAGTAAGGGTGAGGAATGAAAGGGAAGTAAGGCAGGGAATAAAGTAATACAATGCAATGCAGTCCTACACTGACCAGCTTCACAGTGAGGCTCAGAGAGCCATCAATCAGGCTGTGGTTGGCTGAATAATGGCTCCCAAAGATGTCCACATCCTAATCCCCAGAACATGTGACAATGTTACCATACATGGCAAAAGGGATTTTGTGTGTGATTAAATTAAGAGTTTTGAGATGGGGAGAGTGCCATAGATTATCCAGGCAGGCCCAATGGAATCACAAGGGTCCTCATATGAAGGAGACAGGAGGGTCATAGTCAGAGGAGATGTGATGACAAAAGCAAGAGGTTAGAGCAACGTTCAGAAAGAGGCCATGAGCCAAGGAATGCAGGCAGCCTCCAGAAGCTAGAAAAGGCAAGGAAATGGATTCTCCCCAGAGCCTCCAAAAGGAATGCACTTCTGCCAAGTCATTTTATACTTCTGACCTCCAGAACCATAAGAGAATTAATTTGTATTGCTTTAAGCCACTAAGTGTGTGGTAATTTACCACTACAGCAATAGGAATCCAAAACCAGGTCTCTTAGCTGGCATGTTCTCTGGGAACCGAACACCTTTCTAGAAGGAGTTTATGGAAGGGAGCTCATGGAGCAGGGAAAGAAGCAGGAATTTATCTTTCCAGTTGTCTCCAAATGTCTCCCATTCTCCATTCGGCAAAGTTCACGTCCTAGGGAGCTAACTCCCCACCCTTCCAGTTGTCACCCTCCAGCCCCTTGGCAGCCCCACAGGAACCCATATCCCATGACACACAGTGTGCTCCTGCTCACCAAGAAGTGGAAGAATAATCTGAGAAGTGCCAAGATTATGTCCAATACCAAGGGTGATTAACTCCGATTGGGGAGAAAATCACCCAAATACTTCTACAGATCTGGTGTCATCTCCAGGGAGCAATTTTTGTCTTTGTCTAGCATCCAATTTCCAGCTGTTTAGGTAACTGCACCCTATTTTCTTAGGAAACCATCCTTCCAAACATCATCCCTGTGCTGAAAAGTGGGCTGAATCCCCCACTTATCTCAAAAGGAGACATGGCCTGGACTTGGCCAATGAGAGCATCGACTTCCCTCACCACCCACTTAGCTTAGGGACAGGAGCAGCCCCAAGACTGGCCAGTCAGCAGATTGCATCTCCCTGGCCACAGCAATTAGCTTAGGGCAGATCACAGAACCCAATCAGTTCAGTGGGTCTCAGTTCTGAAACATGTTAAAACTATTGGGAATACATCATCCTTTTTTATCCCACTGGTTCTGGAATTGAGAGTATATGGACCTGAAATTTCCCAAGGCCCAGTGAAAAGGGCTTACCTGGGCATGAAGCCAGCATGAAGAGGAGAAAAGGAAAGACCCTAGGCTTCAGTTAGCCTTCTGGATCCAACCTTACTTGAATATAAATGAACTTTACATATATGTTATACATTTCCTTTTTTAACTTAAGTCAGCTTGAGGGGTGTTTGCCTTTGGAAAAAGTCCCAACACAGCACTTTCTCAGGGATACATTTTTACTTGCAGCTATATGGAGCCCCTTTGTTGTAGATTTAGATGCTCCCAGAGGCAGGAGTTGATAAGAAAGCCAGAGGTAAGCCAAAGAGAGTCAGTGACCCAGAGCTTCTTGAAGAGTACAGGTCCTGAAGGGGTACCTCAGCTGTACCATGACAAATATCCCCTGTGCCAGGACCCTCCCTTAATGGTACTGAATGCTCTCTACCCATTGCCCTGGACATGGATACCTCAACAGGCATCCTTAGGGAGTTGTTCTTTGCTCATTCACACCCTATCTTACAGAATAGGAAAGCAGCATCAATTCCATCACTTGGGGCATGAACCACTCAGCTGCAGACTAGAGGGATGTCTGACCTGTTTGCACTGCCCAGCCCCAGTGCAGTGATTCTAGTGTTTAGACATGGCCGATTTCAGCCTCCCAGAAATAGAAAATTGCTGCCAATTGTCAAGGATAGGCCTGGTGCAGGCTGAAACCAACCTGCACATGGGCCTAAGCATGAAGGCATCTTTTGACTCCATGGCCCCTGACCTGAAACCAGGACGCACCTCTCAGGAATGAAGAAAATGCCATTTCCAAGGCAGTAATTGCATAATATACAGAATGTAACAAAAGGGAGACCCTCGAGCTCCATTACTTTGAAGGGTCTGTCAGTGTTTTCATTACAGTCCATTTTCTGCAGTGATTTATCTGCAGCTGTGAAGCTGGGCTGACAGCTGGGGCTTAGCACCCACAGGCCCAGCCCAGGAGAACCATGCAGAGTTTAATTTAGTTGAAATTGTTTGGCCAGCTCCATCTTGAGGACTTGCAAACTGTGAATTAAGTCCAAATTTGGGTCTTCTGGCATTTTTGTGGCAGTTCTTGTTCAAGTATCCTCAGTAGCTCACCAGCAAATTGTGCTTTTCTGACAGGCTGAACTATCAGAGGCCCGGAACAAAAACAGGAGAGCCATTTTTCATGCTCTTTAAAGGGCCATTTTGGGGATGTGGGGGGAGGGAGGATTTACAGTTGAGATCCATGAATATAGTTTATGCTTCTTTTCAAGTAAAAAATAAATGTGTCATGTAAACTCACATAATCATTTAAAAGTCATCTCCTGTCTTCTCTCTCTGCATGGTCCACACATGACCCCTATTTCCATGGCCTCTGGCCTTAGGTGCAGGCTCTGGATCCTCCTAGGGAAGGCAGGACATGATCTGCAATGCCTCCAGTCCCAACACAGATCATCCCTCTCCTGGGTAAGCAGAAAGAGGTCTCAGAGCCCACATCTTGGCATAGTAAAACTAAGTTCTAGAAATAAGGCCCAGAAGGAACCCAGAAACACAGCTCCCAGGCTGGCTGGCCAATGCCAGTCTGAAACCCCATATTCAATGCATATCTGGATTCCAGCTCAGATACTAGGATCCAATCTAGAACCCAGAAGTCTTTTAGGAAAGGTAATGAGGAAGGGAGAGAATCAGCCTAAAAAGGTTCTTCCCTCAATATTTCTCTCCCAGCCTTCCTGGGCACTAATAGCAGAACAACCTATGAGTTTTCCCCATAGATTGTCCTCTATAAACAGTGTACGGGTCCACAAGCCCCTGGAGTTCTCACATCACTGCCTTCACCCTCACCATCATTCCCACCATCCACGACATCTATCAGTGTTGATTCCACCATCATCAATCTCATCAATAACATTCACCAGCAGCTTACCTCAAGGCAGGCCCTGTACCATGTGCTGTCAGGTGTGCTCTCAGTTCATCCTCACTACAGGCTTCTGTGTCGGTATTGTTTTTATCCCCATTTTACAGTCGAGGAGACTGAGGCTTGAAAAGGCAAGGCAACACACCCAAGGTTACCGTGTTAGGAAGCCAGTACAGTCTGGCCTGATTTTCATGTTCTGGATCACTATGGGACACCATCTATCAATACACAATGTCACAGCATGGGCTCCCCAGGAAACCAAGTCACAAGTGGTACTTGGAGGACAGCATGTCTGTTAGGGGTGCCCTTGGGATCAACAACTGTGGAAGAGGGGCAGGAAGTGGGCAGCAAAAGAAGTTGGGCTCATCCCACAGGGTGCTCTGGAGTTTTCAGGGCCTGGCTTTTAGCTTGCTCTGCCTTGGGCCAGGATGGCTGGGCCTTTATACCCTGGACTTGTTTCCTATTGCTGCTGCAACAAATTATCACACACTCAGTGGCTTGAAAGAACACAAATCTATTCTTGTACAGTTATGTAGGCCAGAAGTACACAATGGGTCTCAAATGGGTCAAAATCAAGGTGTCCACAAGGCCACCTTCTCTCTGGAGGCTCTAGGGGAGAATCTATGTACTTGTCTTCTATAGTTTCTAGAGACCACCTGCATTTCCTGGTTGGTGGCCCCTTCCTCCATCTCCAAAGCACATCACTACAACCCCTGCTTCTGTCGTCACCTCTCCTTTTCTGTGTCTGCCTCTCCCGCCTCCCTCTTATAAGGACCCTTTGATGACATTGGGCCCATTCAGATAACCTGGGATAACTAATCCCCATCTCAAAGCCCTTAACTTCATCACATCTGCAAAGGGCCTTTTGCCATGTAAAGTAACATATTCACAGGTTCTGGGGATGAGGGTATAGATATATTGGGGGACCATTACTCAGCCTACCACATGCCCCCCTCAACCACTCATTGTCTGTGGGCCCTCCTGCTGAGGCAATCCCTGAAGGAGGCTGATTATTTGAAGGCTGTTTTTGATCGCACTGCTGGGATTGCAAATCCTTCTCCATGTCCTTCACACATCCCTAGAAAGTTCAGGTTCAACTCAGAACAGACTATCCCTCCTTTTGCTCTAAAGACCCATATTTGCTCAGCTTTGAATCCTAGTTCTAAGTGCCATCTCAGACTCTGTTACTGGGGTCTGCTTTAATCTTCCTCTCCTGTGAATCATAATACTCCAATTTTATATTTATGACCAACTGTTTAAAGTACCTTTTGAGTGTCTGACCACAGCTCAATTGTCCATTACTGCAATAATCATCTGTCTCTTTATATTCAGAAAGCAGCGCAGTCTAGGAAATGCAAAGTCTGCTTTCAGCGTTGAGCAGTTGTGTTTTGGGGGGCGTTTCTCCCCCTGCTGTAAATGTGTTACACTGAAGCATATTTCTATCCATCTGCAGCCATGCCATATTGCAGGTAACTGTGAACAAAACAAGCAATAAAACTGCAAAGGGGCTGCTGCCTTTTCAAACACATCAACTCTCAGTTACCTGTGCTAAAGGCGAGGCTCCTCTTCTTAGTTTCCTTCCTTACTCGCCAAGCAGCATCTGTGACCTGGAGACACACAGGAAAGTTAAGAAGGGAAGTAAGAAAAGGCTGAGAGGTACTTCTCTAAAAGAATCAGCCCTGAGGATAATAAACTCAGACATTCTCCTCTGATTCTGCCCTTTCTTGGATGTGCATCTTGCAGAATGAATGATAAACACGACTCTACTCATTAGGGTGGATGCTTGTTATGTTTTTGCCTGCCCTTCATGCCTTTCATTGGGGAAGTGCTAACTGATCACTCTAATGATTCTGGAGGGGCTGCTGGTAGACAGACATCTATCTCCCACCCCCCTTGGTGGGGGGTATTGATGGCCAGAGACCTGGGAGTCTGGAAGTTGTTAGAGCCATCCAATTTCTCTCTCTCTCTCTCTCTCTCCTCTCCCTTTTTCTCTTTGTTTTTCTCTTATTTTTTCTTTCTCTCCCCTGTCCCCACAGTTTTCTAAGCTGCCAGGATATAAGTCCTTTTTCTCTTTGTTTTTCTCTTATTTTCTCTTTCTCTCCCCTGACCCCACAGTTTTCTAAGCTGCCAGGATATAAGTTTGGGGGCTGCTGGTGGCTGTGATGTCTGACTGCCCAGGAGATGGACAGAATTGGAGCCCCGAAGTCTTTGCTGAACCCCTGGATCCAATCATACCTGAAGGCAACACCACATCTTTCTCAGTTAAATGAGCTCCTTTAAACATAAGTTATTTTTAATGGGTTCTACCATGTACTATCAAAAGTATCTTATTACCTTTGTTGTATCTCCCTCTAGATGTTTCACAGCAGCCTCAAACTCAGCATGCTCCAAAATAAATTTAGCATCTTGTTGTCCCTATGCCCTTGTCTCCTAACTTTGCTGTCTTTTCCCAGAATACCTTCATTCTCCACATTTCTAGCCCTCAGGTCCCTTCATGCCCTTGAAAGCTTTCTTTCCTCCAAGCCTGTGCCCACCCCTCTCATTGTCTTGCCTTTGTTCTGGCCTGGGTGACTCTCCCTATGGTAGAGGCAGGAGTTTCCTGTATCTACCCTCCCGACACCCTTTCCCAAACACTCTATACAAAGGGTCCTGGTGGTCCCATGGAGTACAAGATAGGTCCCAAATGTCCTTGCTTGACCTCCAAAGTGGGGATGTAGTACATATAAGCTTGGATTTTACTGCCAAAGCAGGCTTCAGATCTAAGCTCCGCTTCTCCTTGGCTGCGTGACTAAAAGTCTCTGAGATTACTAAACCTCTCTGAGCCCAGTATCCTCATTTTTAAAATGAAGTAAATATTACTTGCTTTTAAATAGTTGTGGAGAGAATTAAACAAGTTACTATATGTGAAATGCTTAGCACAGAGACTGGAGCAGCAGCACCAGCAGCAGAACCACCCACAATTTATTTAACAAGTATTTATTGAGTGCCTACTAAGTATTTATTTCAGTATCATTTTAATGACTCAACACATGTCCCCCCACACACATGGAAGTATAATTTTGCCTTAAGCACCCATCTCATCAGTGCCTTCATTCATTAATTCAGCAAACCTGCACAGGTGCTTACTACATGCCAATGTAATGCTGGACACCAACAATAGAGTAGTGAATGAGATGTGGCCCCTGACTTCAAGGAATTCACATCCAGTAGGGGAGACAAAACAGACATGTAAATAGACCACGTCAAATACCATAAGACTTCTGTCCTGTCACAATTCTTAACTGGAACTTCTAGGAACCTTTGTTTCTAAAATTCTGTGATTTTTGTAAAAAATAATCTTCCTTCTCCAGAAATAGAAACAAGAAGCCCTGTAGATAGAGGCAGGAGTGCTAACAAAGTCCCTCTCCATTACTCAAGTCCCATGTTAGACGATATCCTTCCAGCATCCTGGCCAATGAGAGAAACTCTTAACCCAATATCCAGGAGGTGATACATGGCAGGGACTTCATGGTGGCAGAGAATCGGAGTCCACAGATGACTTTCAGGAGAGTAGCTTGTCCTTACAGTCCTTCTTCGGGCCCCCTTCATCAGAATGTGATCCTTCAAGGGACCTGAGCTTTAGTGACACTATCCAGAGAGGTGTGGTCAAGACCCTTGCAAACCATATGCCAGGTGTCTTCAGCATGGTTCCCTGCTCCACCCTAATGTGGACTGGGAGTATGTGTAAGGGTGACTAAAGAGGGCACTCTGGAACTGGGGCTCTGGGAAAGAGTAAGTGGAAAAATAAAGCAACTTCCAAGAAACTTCTGGAATCATGGGGAGCAGGGAGAGTAACTCTGGAGCAGAGTTTCTCCACTTTGGCACTATTGACATTTGTGGCTGGGCCATCCCTTATTGTTGGGGCTGTCCTGTGTACTGTAGACGCTGGACAGCACCCCTCACCTCCACTCCCCAGAGGCCAGGAGCACTCCCCCAACAATGGGGCCAAAAATCACCCCCAATTGAGAATAACTGGTCTGGAGCCAAAGCTTCCTGGAGGACTACTTTCAACTTCAGAAAAGCCTTAATACAGATTTGAGAGCAAAAAAAGGAAGTTCTAACAGTGCAAGCAGCAGTGTGAGAAGAGTAAAGGCAGGTGTAAACCTTAGCCCTCGAGTCAAAAGACCGTGGAAACATGAATTCCAATGAATGAATGGTCATGTTGTTATCAGTGACTCAATGTGAGTCTATAGACTTGCAAATAAATGTCACACATACCATAACTGGTATTGAAACATCACCCAGTATATCTAATTCTAAACGTGGTGTGTGGCTTTGAGCCAGTCAGTTGATCTTTTTAGGCTCCAGGCCTCGTTCTTGATCAAATAAGGAAGTTGGACTGGTCCAGGAATGGAAAATAGTTGTTACATATCAGTCCCCTCCCAACTACCAGGCTCCTGACAGACATCACTAATCAGTCACTGCACACTTTCCTCTGGAGTCTGAGTGAAGCCTTCAAATCCCTCTGCATACGGGGCTTCCAGAAGCTGCTGCAGCCACACTAATTGGCTGTTGCTGTCAAATTATGTCATCATTGTTTATTAATCTTAAAGTGGCCAGTAATTTTCAAATTGTATTCCATGGGCTTCCTGAGAGCTTCCTCAAGGCCATTTTGGGAGAAGGGAATAGGTCAGGTAAGTCTCCAGGTTCTCAAATCCCACTTCACCGAGAGCTTTTATCTGCTTTACATAATGGACGTCTCATCAAATTTCATTTGAACAAAGTAATCCCTCAGCTAACATACCAAAATCTGTATTAGTTTGCTTGGGCTGCCATAACAAAGTACCACAAACTGAGTGGCTTAAGCAACAAAAATGTATTGTCTTACAGCTCTGGAGGCCTAAAGTCCAGGATCAAGGTGGCAGCAGTGTTGGTTCCTTCTGAGAAGTGAAAGAGAGGATCTGTTCCAGGGCTCTCTCAGTTTCTGGTGGATACTGAAAAGCTTTGGCATTCTTTGGTTTGTAGATGCACCACCCTGATCTCTGCCTTCATCTTCACATGATGTTCCCTCATGTTCATGTCTTTGTAACCAGATTTCTCCTTTTTATAAGAACACTGGTTGTATTGGATTAGTGTCCACTTTAATGACCTCACTTTAAGTTGATTATCTCTGTAAAGACCTTACGAGGTCACACTCTGAAGTACTGGGGGCTAGGATTTTAACACATAAATTTGGGTGGAGGAACACAATCTGATCTGTAACACTCTGCCCTTTAGTCCCCCAAATTCATGTCTTTCTCATATGCAAAACACATCCACTCCATCCCAGCATCCCTAAAATTCTTAACCCATTCCTCATCAACTCAAAATCCAAAATTTCATCTAAATCAAATATGGGTGAGACTTGGGGTATGACTCACCATGGGGCAAAATTTCTCTCCATCTCTGAACCTGTGAAATCAGACAAGTTATCTTCTTCCAAAATACAATGGTGAGGACAGGCATAGGATAGACATAGTGTCCAAGGCAAGGATCAAGTTTCTCCCTGGAGATGGGATATCCTGGCTTCTGCCTTTCTCAGGGCCTTCCTGTGAGGGGTTTTCTAATAGGAAAGTATATCCCTACTTGGTGCACAATTCAACATGATTCTTCCAGGAAATCCAAGTTCTTGAGTCTGTTTCTCCCAGGCCAGATTAGATGTCAAAGCTTCCTTGATGGCAGGAAAAATGTTGATAATCAAACCTATAGCATATGGTGAAGCACAGAAAATGGTTCTCAAAACCCTAGTAACTGGCTTTTCGCTCCTCCCTTCCTTTCAGCTTTGTGTCTGGGGAAAAGTAGTAGTAGTGTTTTTTACTCCTGGCTATATAAGGATCAAATATACAATGCAATATTCCCATTACATCTGAATTTACTTGGAGATGTCCCTATGCATTACTACATTCATGCTGGTCTCCTCATGGATTTGATGGCTCCATTACTCATTGTCTTGGAGTGGTGTGAGGACAAAAGTCCTTGAAGATCAATGACTTTCAACAGTCAGAGATCTCGAGAGCTTTTTGCTCCAGTTGGATAATACACTAAGGATTTTAATCAACCTTAACGTGTGGATCTTATACATTATTCAAGACTTCTTTGAGCCCCACATAGATCCTCTTGTTGACAAACACCCCATTGGAAGTGTGAGTTGTCTCAGCGCAGCACCAGGTCCCTGTTGGTATGCATGGCAGCAGCTCCCAGAAGGGCTGAACTCAACACTTGTTTGTGCTTGAACCAGATCTTTGAAAACTGGACATTTTCTGTTCTAAAGAAAACTCTCCAAGTTGCTCACTGTGCTTCAGCATTAATATCAGCTTTGATGTAAATGTTGACTTTTATGGTGATCAAGGACGTATAATGAGGAAATAGCTCTGGGCAGCTGTGAGGAAACGCTCCAAGGGGCCCATTGCTCCCATAGCTCTGTGGGACAAGAGCCCAGTAAAATGAAGACTGAGTGGGAAGTACCAATTTCTACCTGAGACAGTGGCATCCTAATGAGCTCTAATTGACACCGGACTCTCTGGCTCTTTCAGGCCTCTGGGCTGCAGGGTGTGTTTACCACTGAGAGAGAGCAGGCTATGACGTCTGTCTACCAATACCAACTGGGCAAAGCAGGGAGAAGAGTCCAGGTTCTGGCAGACTCCAGGGGGTTCAAATTCTACTAACTAATATCAGTATTGTCATGGGAAAATCACTTCACTTCCCTCATTTTCTTCATATATAAATTGAGGACAGTAGCTTCATTTATTTCTTAGCTTGGTTTGGAGATCAAATGTGACAGTGTGTGCAAGGCACTTTCCACTGTGCATGTTGTTTAGAACGTACTCAATCACAACAGATGTTCCAAGGTCCAAGAAACCTCAGGGAATCACCTCTGCTCATGCCCCCAGCCAGGAGTAAGAAAAACAGAAATTCCAATAGTCACTATTATAACAACTTCTAGTAAGCAGGAAAAAATGCATTTCTCAGAAATAACGATAATTCTAATGGTAGCAATAATTTTGATGAAGTGGCTAATATGTATTGATCCAGACCCTATACTAAGTGCTTTACAATCCTTACCTCATTTAATGTTCATGACAAACTATGACGTGGGTACTATATCTCCATTTGACAGATGTAGAAATAGAGGCTCAGAGAGATGAAGTAACATACACAAAGTCACAAAGCATCAGATATGGATTTGAATCCAGACCTGTCTAGCACCAGAGTTCATGAAATAGGTAGCACATTATTTAACCTCCCTGTATCTCGGCTTTAATTGGAGGTGACAATTCCTGATTCAGGGTGATTATGAGAATCAAATTGAGCAATGCATTTAAGGAAGATGCTCTAGGCACACAGAGATCTGGCTAGGAACTTGGGTATTTGTTTCTGAACCCATCACCACAAGCCTTCCATGTACCCATTGAGAACACTGTTACCTTGCAGCTGAGAAACTCATGGTAGCTTTTAGGAGTCCACCCTGCAGAGAGGAAGAAATGAAGACAGAAGAGCCACATCCTAGACATGCAAGTAGATCTCAGTCCCAATCAGTTCTTTTACTAACCCAGAAAATGGTATGGTGAGTAGAATGGGCCACCAAAGATGTCCAGATGATGTCCCTGTCATTATGTGATCTTATGTGGCAAAAGGCACTTTGCAGATAGGATTAAATTAAGGACCTTGAGATGGGGAGATTATCCTGGATTAACTGGGTGGGCCCAACGTTAGTGCAAGGGTCCTTGTGAGAGTGAGGCAAGAGGATTACAGAGAAAAGGAGATGAGATGACAGAAGGAGAAGTCAGAGAGAGAGAGAGAGATTTGAAGATGCTACGCTGCTGGCTTTAAAAACAGACAAAGATGGCAATTTGTTATAGCAGTCACAGGAAACTAATACACACTGTAACCCCTACAAAGCTAAATGGACTTCAAACCAAGCTCTAACCAGCAGAGGGAACAAGAATGACAGATTCCTTTTCCATTGACCATTGTGAGAAATCATTGTACAGCTGGGTTTTAAAACAGATTCTGTTTTGTTCAAATCTTGTTGTTAAATATTCAAAAGGAAAAGAGACACGGCCTCATTCAGAAAAGAATGTCAGCATTTTGCATTTTCAGAAAGCCAGACTGTAAAACAGGATGATATGAAATCTCTTTGTAAAATTCGAAGTGAGAGACACATGTACTAGATTATTATTATCAATATGAATTTTAAAATCCCAGAAGCAAGTTTCCAAAGTGGCACTCTGCAGGCTGTTCCACCACCCACCCATGTTTGGGAGCAGCAAGAGCAAGGGGAAGCTGGCAGCCAGGGCAGAGCAGAGACCCAGCATTTCCGAGAACTGGGAATAGACCGGATTGTCTTGAAGCTGGTCACATCAGACGATGAAGCATGAATCACTGAACAAATGTGCAGCAGAGAAAACCACAAAATAAGCCTAGAGACAGAATGCTAATAGTCAGGCAAATAAGGGGAGACAAGTATTTGAATATTCATGAGCCTCTAATCAGAAGCTTCGGATGAATATAGAAATGGTCCCACTGGTGATAACATGCTCTAGGGGAATGAGAATCCTGCCTCAAAAGGTGCAAAGAGGTGTGGACTGGACCTGTCCCACTGCTGGGGACTCCTGGAACGTCAGTCTGGGTCTCCATATGCTGGTCCCACAATCTGGTTACTTTCTTCACCTGTTACTCACACTACACTGCACTTGGTCATTTCTTGCCATAGAAAGTTTCCATCTTCAGAACTGGAAAGGAGAAGACGGGGAGAACACTAATATGCCCTCAGCATCTCCCATGTGCCAAGACTGAGCTACACGTGCTCTGTTCACGCTCATTTCACCCTCACAATCACTTTATCGCGGGGATGTAATTATCCCATTTTACAGGTAAGGAAACTGAGACTTAGGGGAAACTGCTTACTGTCAGAAAGCTAGTAAATGACAGATATTAGATTTGATACAGCTTCTCTATATTACACCAAAGCTTAAGTTCTTTTCTCTCCATCACACTGGGTTACCAGGATTCACTCTAGATCCGTATCCTCATGAAATGTACATAAGCAGTTGGCTCTGTTTAGGCTAACACACAGTCTTTGGGGAGAGGAGTGGTGGAAATCTGGGTGCAGTATCAGCACTATAGAGGCAAGAGAGCATCTTGGAGAGAAACTAGGATGAAGAATCCCCTCTGCAGTGGGGATGAGAAATTCCCAGCTGCCCAGGTATAGGCTATACCACAAGAAGGTTCGTCAGAACCTGCTGGTGTGCTCAGAGTGGTGAGCACAGGGACATCGGACAATCCAAGAAGGGCTGGATGTCAGCCTCCCCAGCCCAAACTCTTCCCCTTTCTCCCTGGAGAAACTGTACAGGCCATAGAGAGTGCTTTTAGGAGGGTGGGTGACCTAGGGCAGCATGGGCCAGGCACGGTGGTGCTCTTCACACATCCATGCATGCACTTGTGTACAGAATGAGCACCTGCCTTTCACTGTGCTGGCACCAGGATCAGCAGGAAACAAGAACAACATGGCATCTGGCCTTATAGACCCGAGAGTCTAGTGGTGGAAAGCAAACAAACAAAGCAACCAAATAGAACATTTAACTGCAGAAAGCAAAAAGTGCTGCAAAGGAAATAAACAGGGACTCAGTGATAAAGAAGAAAGAAAAGCTCATCTAATTTGTCAAAAGAGGCTTCTTGGAGGTGGTAAGAATGGACAGAAAATGCCCCTAGCACAAACATTAGGTGTAAGAGGAGATCCAGGCAGCAGCCAATATTCTGGCCTCTGATGGGCTGTGGTGGGCACCAGGACCCAGCCACGGCAAGACATGAGCTAACCCCTGAGGAGTGGATGAGCAGGAGCCCAGCAGAGTCCCAGGTAACAGGCTGGGATTTTAGCCAAGATCTGATGGGGGAGGAAGAGCTGGGCTATTTAGCCAGGGCCATGATCTGCAACTAGCAGGGGGCCTCAAGCAGATGCTAAAACCCAGGTCTGCTATGACTGAGTACTTACGATGCGACTGAGTACATACGATGCAACTGTCTTGCATGGTTTGCCTAGATTATTACATTTATTTCTCATAATTTATCTCTGAGGTAGATGTTATTTTCTCTGTATTAATTTTCTATTGCTATTTCCATTACTACAAACTTAGTGACTTAAAACAGCACAAATTTATTATCTCGCAGTTTCCATGAGTCAGGAGTGAGGCACATTTTAGCTGGGTTTTCTGTTCAGGGTCCCACAAAGCTAAAAGCAAGATGTCAGCTGGGCTGTGTTCTCATCTAGAGGCTTGACTAAGGAAAGATTGCTTCCAGGCTCCCTCAGGTTGTGAGCTGAATTCATTTCCTTGTGGCTGTAAGACTGAGATCCCTGTGGTGTTGCTGGCTATTGGCTGTGAACCACTCTGGGCAAGTAGAGTTCACTCTTGGGTCCCTACCACATGGCCTCTTCCATCAACTCTCATTTCCAACCTCTCTGGTTTCAGGAAGGGTCCAGTCCCATTTAAGGCCTCACCCGATTAAGTCAGGATCCCCAGATCCTGGTTGGTTAACTCAAAATCCTATTCCATCATATCCACTGGTTCTTCCCTCACTCAAAGGCAGGTGTGCACACCAGCAGATGGTCATCATGGGCCATCTTAAAATTCTGCCTCTGAGAATGCTAAGAACAAAAACTGATAGTATTAACAGCCACCATCCTTCTGGTACCTTCTATGAGCCAGGCATTGTTCAAATGACTTGATATGCAACTAGAAAATTGTCATATTTACTGTGCACAGTCCCCATTCTTAAGATGATGATACAGATATCAGGTAGGTTAAAAACTTGGCAAAGGACACGTGGCCATGCCAAGAAGTCAGATTTGAACCCAAGTCTGTGCCACTTCAAAGCCTAGCCTGCCTTTTACCATTCATGGTACAGCTTATTATCTCTGTACCTGCCCCAAGGGCTTGCTCTCTCCAAATATCTGGGTCTCAGAGACCCCAGAGGGAGCCCGTCTCACTTCCTGTAAGCCTCAGAGTAACTTGAGGAAGAAGTGAGGCAGAAGAGCAGTTCAAAGGGACCAGAAAATGTCCATCATGTTGGGCCACACATACATCACAGGGATCCTGGCCACAGCATCATGGCATCACAACTATGGCAGCCCACCCAGCAGACCCCAGCCAGGGAGAACCAGCAAAGCAGGGCCCCAGGCCGTTTCCAGCATGTCTAAGGAGTTTTAGGAACCTCCAGAGTGTACAGAGCAGCATCAGGAAGCATCCCCCAGTCTGCCAGGCTCACAGCTGACGTGGGCACCCACCCACGGTTCCATGGAGCCGAGGCTGCACTTTCCAGGCCCCACCCATCCCCCACTACCGAGCCCGAAGCAGATGGTTCGGAGTCACTCCAGTGGAAATTAATGGAGTCCGACTGTCCACACACTTCTTTTCAACCACAGAGAAATATTTTCCATGAGTCAAACGCCAGATGTATTTTGTTTATGGGGCAATTTAGCACTTGTGAGGGTAAGACACTGAAATTGGAGAAGAGTCGTGCTTGCGTTTCAGGCTGAGCCCAAGCACACTCCAGCCACTTGCAGTAAAACTGTGGGGCATCATTTTTGAGATGGAGCCTGGACCTTGAACTCAATGCTTGGATACTTCTCAAAGAATAAAGGCACTGCTTCAGCAAGTGACTCAGAGTCTTTTCCCGGGGTTCACTTTTTGACTGCGCTGGCTGAATTGGCAAGAGCCCCGGAGACAGGAAGAGGTGAGGCAGAAGAAGTGACAGCAACACTAAAGGACTTAAAAGGTTCTTTGGGTTCAAGAACAACCAGAAATTAACTAAACCAGCCTTCAAAAATTCTCCACACCAGCAGTTCTCAAAGTGTGGCTTCCAGTCCAACAACATCAACATCAAAAGGGAATTTGTTACAAATACAGATTCTCAGGCCCTGTCCCAGACCAGTGAATCCAGACCTCCAGTGACAGGGCCCAGGACTCTGTTATGACACGCCACAAGGGGCATCTGA
The DNA here is from genome assembly GCA_008086735.1 of Cheirogaleus medius. Classification (NCBI taxonomy): domain Eukaryota; kingdom Metazoa; phylum Chordata; class Mammalia; order Primates; family Cheirogaleidae; genus Cheirogaleus; species Cheirogaleus medius. The sequence continues at coordinate 19,820,212 of VBSM01000949.1, read as the reverse complement.
TGCTCTATGGAGTTTGAGAATCAGTGCTCCAAACACCAGAGGTATATTTTACATATAGCTCCTGTATAGCTTTATGTAAGTCAGCTTCTCCCTGACTCAGTTTCCTTGACTATAAAATGTATTAGTGGTAGGACTCACCTTCAACTTAACTTATTGTGAGAATTAAATGAGGGGATTCATTTAAACTTTTGTCGCTATCATCATGATTTGCATTTACATTTGAAATCAACTGTGGTAATAGCTGATAATACATCCCCCATACTCTGTGTACTTTTTCACATGACTTGATAGGCAAATGACTGTAAAAAGTCATTTTTACAGTATTCATTACCTCCATTCATTCACTTATCCATTCATTCCTCTCTATTCTAGGCACGAGGATACAGCAGAGAACAAAGCTGGCGTGAATCGGAGCCTTCATTCAAATCCAAATTCATTAACTTGATAGCCCTTCTCTGTGACACATCCCAAAGCCCCCTTCCAAGGTCTCATTACCTCTGGTTTCTCCTGGGCATCTCAGGGACCCACTCTGCTCCTGCACAAGCCACCACTCTCTGCTCAGAGCCAGCGATCACCTTCTGCCTCCTCTGAATCCTCCATTCACCCCCTACTCCCTCTACAATCCTCACCCTTAGAGAGACTCGGGTGCTTATTTCATGTCTTGGCCAGCAGGGCTCACCTCCCTTATGCTGCTAAGAAATGATTTCCTTGGCCCTGAGCTCCCTGATGGGGGTCGCAAGGCAGTGCTGCTTGACCTTGGAGAGTAACAGGATTGCTCTTTTTATTTTCTAAACAATAGTTTTAGGCATGTCCATGCCACTAGGATGTGCAGCAGGGCAGATTCAATATGTTAGTAGGTAGTCAGTGTAAAAAGACATTCTATTTACAATTCAGAGGGTAAGCTACGCATGCAGGTGGGAAAATGTAAGAACTTCCAGCCTCTCATTCACTCTCAAGGATGACATGATCCTAAGATCTAATATCTTGACTTTTCAAACATCTATACAGACTCTTATTTTTCCAATTTTTCAGTCCATTTGTATATCTTTCTGCCTGTAACCAGAGGGTCACAGGTATGAAAACTTAGCCATTTGGAATCTGCAAAATGAGGCGTCAATTTTATCTCCAGGCACTCACATATGCAGATAGTATAGAAGAGGGATTTGAAAACTACAGTTCATGAGCCAAATACAACCACTGCCTGTTTTTGTAAATAGAGTTTTATTGGAACACAGCCATGATCATTCATTTACATATTGTCTGGCTGCTTTTGCACTATAGCAGCAGAGTTGAGTAGTATTGAGAGAGACCATCTGGCCCACAAAGCCTAAAATATTTACTATCTGGCCCTTTAAGAAATAAGTTTTCCAAGCCCTGGCCCAAAAGTCAAGGTTTATATACCCTGCCTTAAAAGAAATCAGCTTAGCCTTTTCACTGAACTGGTCAATTAATTAAGTTATGGAATTAAAATAAGGCAGTCAACCATTCCATGTCCTATCCCTTCTTTAGGCTACCTGGGCTGAGACTCTGGCACAAGTGTTTCAATTAATTGTCCACACATAATTGTATAATTATTAGGTCATTAAATATGAAATGTCTGATTTTGAATCAAAAGTTTAGTTTATTATATCTCAAACAAGAAGCAGTACAGTTAATCAAAGTATGCGTCTAAACTATTGACACAGTTTTGCCATCTTAACGGTAGCTTGTTTATGCCAGCAATGAAGAAGCCTGGAGAGCAAGTGGCGATGAAATCGCAAAAGGCGTTTTCCACAGCTAGTTGAGAATTAATATTTTTCCTTGAAAGAAGTGGTCCAAAGCCTACAAAAAGTGGTAATCAATTGGTTCAAGGTCTGGTGAATACGGTGGATGACAGAGAGTTTCTAAGTCAGCCTCTGTAGTTCAAGCAGCGTTTTTTTGTACAACATGTGGTCAAACTTTGTCTTGCAAAAGGATTGGTCTATCTTTATCGACCAATCTTGACTGCTTAATCACAAGCATCCTCATCATTTCATCCAACTAGTTGCAGTAGACATCCACTGTAATCGATTGACCAAGTTTCACAAAGCTATAGTGGATAATACCAACGCTGGACCATTAAACAGACACCATTAGCTTTTTTGATGAATATTCGGTTTTGGACTGTGTTTTGTCACTTCATCTTTATCCAACCACTGTGCTGAATGCTTGCGATTGTCAAAAGAATCCATTTTTCATCATACATAACAATATGGTGGAAAAATGTTTCACCTTTATGTCGTGACAGCAAAGAAAGGCAAGCTTCGAGACAATTTCTCTTCTAACATTCATTTAATTCATATGGTACCCATCTATCTAGCTTCTTTACCTTGCCCATTTGTTTCAAATGGTTCAATATTGTTGGAATAGTAATGTCAAACCTTGCTGCTAATTCACGAGTAGGTTGAGATGGATTCACTTCCACTACAACTTTCAGCTCATCATTATCCACCTTGGTCTCTGGTCACCCACCTGGCTCATTTTCAAGATAAAATCACCAGAAAGGAACATCTCAAACCATCAATGTACTGGGCATTAATTAGCCATATACTTCCCAAGCACTTTGTTGATATTTTGAGCTATCTGCACAGCATTTGTTCCCTGACAGAACTCATATTCGAAAATAACACAATTTTTTTACTTATCCATGGTTTCACAAAAATTGCTCTAAAAAAAAAATTTGAAAGATAATCACAAGCCAAACCATGTGTTTGAAAGACTGAGATGTACCTTCACAATAAAACAAGAAGTGTCAAAGTGAAATATCAGAGATATCAACTGGCAAACTTAGTACTTAAGGAAATCAGACATTTCATACTTAATAACCTAATACCATAATAATTTTATAATTATTAATAGTTAATAAGCAAGTTGCTTAATGAAAGCTCCACATAACCTCACTCAACAGTAATGAAATGCAAACTGAAACAAAGATGAGATTCCATTTTTTACCCCTTTGATTGATGGGTATCAACAAGTTTGTTAATACACAGGAGATGGTCAGTACCCAGCTTCCACATAGCCCCATGAACTGCCCCCTGCTGGTGTGTCTGCCTTCAGCAGCCTGAGTTGCCAGCCATCTTGGCCCACCAGACTCTCCCCAAACAAGCAGAGAGTCCCCAGCTGAGGACCCTGGGCACTGCACTGGTGCCCTGGAACTCCTTTCTGTTCTGACCATTATTCACAGCTCTTCCAGCAAGTAGAGGCCTCAGCTTTAACCACCACGCAGATTGTTCTTCCACTGGGATCTGTCCTTTCTATGCACAGCTCTGCAGGCCCTCTCTGTCTGTATCTATCTCTGTGTGTGTCTCTCTCTGTATCTTTCTGTCTCTCTCTTTCTACCTCTCTTGCTGTCTGTCTGTCCTACTGTCTCTGTCCCCATCTGTCTCTCTCTCTCACATAAATGTGCTGTGTGTATGGATACACAAACACACACACACACACACACACACACATACTCCAGAATCAGAAGAAATATCTCAGTTACCTTGCTAAACCAGACCAGGCATTCTGGGAGCTCAGGCCTGCTCTGAACTACAAGAGAGCCCCCAGCCCAGTTTCCATTTATAGACAGGGGTCCTAGAACCCTCTCGTATTCCAGGGTCCATTCAGAAAGAACCAGATTAAAGTGAAAGATCAGGCAGGTGGGGAGGATGTGCAAAACCAAGAGACCACATTTCTCCAGAGAGAAAGAAAGGGAAGGAGAGAGGAGACAGAAAGGGATGAAATGGGCTTACAGCTCATCTTTTCCTCTTAGTCTTATATGACACTCTCAATTTCTTATTATCATGAATCTCCTTACTCAAGTTAGGTCAAAGGGTTTCTTTGTCTTGAACTAAACCACCCTCGACTACAGAACTAATTAAAAAATTCAAGACTCCCAGATTCATTAGTTGCTCACAAGACACCGTTTTGTGGAATGGTTCATTTTTAAATGATGTGGGATATCCACATTACTCGGTTATAGCTAAAATGTAGCCATACTTTTTAAAAAATAGCATATAGTGTTTTAAAATATGATATAAAATACAGATATAGTTTATTTTTGAAAAAATATAGTAATATACAATATATATAAATACTATACATACAGATAGTATTTAGTGTACTTAAGGATTCACAGGAACCGGGGCAGTCGGTTCAGTCGCTCAGTTGAAAACCAAAGCCCCAGGTCCGTCTCTTGAGCTCTCAGAGGGTGCAGGCCTATGAGGCACAAAGCATGGCTCACTGCTGCTCCAAGAAGAAGTCTCATTCCCTGAAGATGCCCAAACCAAAATACACACTCACACACACAAAGTAAACATATGCAAAGCACACAAAGATACACAAATTTTACCTATGTGCACACACAAAGCACACACACATGGAAAGCATATATAGTTGTCCCTTGCTATATGAGGGGGACTGGTTCCAGGATCTCCCATGGATACCAAAATCCATAGATGCTCAAGTCCCTAATATAAAATGGCATAGGATTTGCATATAATCTATACACATCTTCCTGCATAATATAAATCATCTATAGATGACTTATAATACCAAATACAAATGCTATGTAAATAGTTGTTATACTATATTGTTTAGAGAATAGTGACAAGGAAAAAAGTCTGTACATATTCAGTACAGATGTACTTCTTTTTTTTACAAATATGTTCAATCCATAGTTGGTTGAATCTATGGATGCAAAACCCATAGATTCCAAGGGCCAACTATACATATAGAAAAATTATACATATGCACATAAATACACACAATGTACTCACGCATATGCACACACATCCAAAGAGATGAAAAAGTACTCAGGTACCATTCAAGGTGTGTTCATACCTGCCACAGTAGCAACTATTTAATGAGTACTTATCAACTTTCCCAGCACCTCTAGGAGACACAGTCTCATTAACTTTCACCTTTCTAAAGGGAAACAACTTGCTTGGACCACACTTCTAGGACACGGTAGAGCCAGATGTAAGCCCATTTCTGCTGGGCATCTCTATTCTTTGGCCAATTCCATGCTGCTCTCTGTATGTGAATGTGCCTGTGCATCTATGTCCTGTCACACCCAGGGCATCTACCTATGTGCCTCCCTGTGATAAGATCTCAGCACGTTGTATGTCTCAATATAGAATGGTGCTCTCTGTACTCCAGAATGCTGATGCCATTCCAGATTTATTGCATTTATTTAAAAACAACAAACATTCTCAATTATTTCCACACTGGTTGGGACCATAATTTACTCAGAGGTATGAGCTATCAAGTTTCTCAGGGATTGCTTCAAAATGTCAGATCTAAAAGATGACTCCCATGTTAGTGAATATGAAATACCCATTTATATTTTTCATTTTTACTTTGATTTAATTTTCAGACAATTCAACTTTCTCCCCATGCCTGAGTGCCTAAATTCATTTCACTTGTCAAAAAAGACAAATTTTCATAATTACAAAATAAAACATGGTGGCCCGTCTTTGGTGACCGCATATTTCACATCAAATTTTTTTTTCAGATAAAAATGCCTTTCCTAGTCTATTTGACTTACTTCGGACATATTTTTATTCAGTCTCTGCTTAGAACAGACAAGGGTACAGGCTAAACAGTCACTAATGTTTTGTTATGTTAATTAACATCTGTAAAAAGGGAGATGAAATTTCCCAACCCAGGCTGTGATGCTCACATCTTCTTTTCTGTAATCTCACTGGAAAAAGTCGATGTTCTGCAATTACAAGCTATAGCATGAAATATGCCCTATTCTCTAATGGTTCTTTCTGCCTTGACCAAAAAGCCTTAAGCCCTACTGCTAGGTTCTGGTGAGGTGTCATTTCAGAGAGGTTAGAAACATTTAGGGCTTTCCTACCACAGCTGCCACGGGCATGCTCAGGATGTAGTGGGAGTTTTCTTAATAAAATGTCATTTTTTTTCATTTACAAAAGTAATGTATATGCTTTACATAGAAATTTTGAAAAAAATCCCACATAAATAGTAAAAACCATAAAAAGATGACCGATGGCCCCACCATCCCAAGCAAAACGTAGCCAATATGTTGATATAACTTTAGATCATCGTTTTAAAATTAAAATTTTCTTTTGAGTTAGCCTGGCTCTTGAAAACAGATTGTTTATAATTAGAAACCTATTCTATTATTATTTTATAAGGGGTTAAAAATGAAGATAGGCAGAAAACATTTAATTCTTTGAACTTGCTCCTGGGAACTGCAAAGTTCTGACTCATAGATTTTTGAAACACCCACTTTGGTCACCATCCTCACTCCCCAATTCCCATGCCCAGCACCTGGACACACAGACCACTCCGTAAGGAAGGTGATGGAATTTAAAATTCAGTGGCCAGCAAAGGCTGACAAGAGCATGAGGAGAAACTATGAAATGAAGAGAATATACAGGGCAAGGTGTGATGCCAAAGGGGTGGTCATTTTCAGAAGCAGACTTAAAAAGACAGAGCACTGAAAATATCCTTTATGGACATCCACAGACACGCACTTTGTGCAGATAGCCCACTTGTTGTAGACTATGGTCCCTGTGAAATTGACTCTGAGCTGTAGATGAGCATGCAGGAGGTTTCCTAGGGAGTGTTTGTGGGATTGCCACACATGGAAAGGAAGGCAGGGAAGTAGAATCGGGTGTGGGGGGTCTCAGCTGATCCCACGGGAGCTGTGTAGCCAGGATGGCTCTTCAGAGTTGTCCCGATATGGTGTGAAAGGCCAGGCCTTTATATCTCCTGTATCAACCAGGCTTTGGGTGTGGGCTGCCCTGGTGTTAGCAAAGGCAATTCCTAAAGCAGGTTGTCATCAAGGTCTGTGTGTCAGCAGTGCTGAAGTGGGTGTCTAGGTGGCTTGTCACAGAACCTACTACACTAATATCTCACTTGTAGCCCCGTCCCCAAATTAAAAGGCACACAGGTAATCAGCCCCTCGGGATGGTCATGCTTGAAGCTCTGACTCGAGGGGGGATAAGGGGAGCAAGGGCAATATATGTAACCTTAACATTTGTACCCTCATAATATGCTAAAATAAAAAACACTACTACATGGCACCCCAGAAGTCAGAGGCAGAAGTCAGCAGGAGGCTACAATGATGGAGGGCCCAAATGTTTGCACTTTCAAGCTGCCAACACAGTCCAAAAAGTAAAGGAAAGAAAAGACACAGTCCACTTTGAACAATGCCTAATATTCTAATCAACAGGGTGGTTATGTACAAAGAGGAACAGCCTTGCTTTGGGATACTCTAAGTCTAAATTGATCTGGAATTCCCATTTTCATTGCCATCAGAGCTGAACTCCCAGATCTATGGCTGGTAAAACTCAGTATTTCTCAAAAATAATGACCGAAAGAGCATATCTTTCAACTCCCTAATTTGAGCAGATTCTCAGTGCCCCCAGCATGATTTTAGCCAAGCTCACTATGCTATTTGTCAGAGGTTTAGGGATGTTAGGCCAAGGAAGAACTTTCCACTGGTGGACTGCCTGTGATATTACATGGAACACATCTCTCTCACTGGAACCTAGCTGCCTTCTCATCTGATAAGGTACACACTATCATTTCCATTTTACAAATAAGAAAACAGAGGCCCAAAGTCTTGTCCAAGATCACCTAGAGAGCATGCAGCACCAGGATTTCCACTCTATTTGGGGCCCCAACAGCCTGTTCTCATGATCATCAATTAGGTCATGTTTACATCCCCATCGCCAGTGGTGATACTTTTCTGCTGTCTGAGCTGCAGCCTTATTTTATTACAGTCATTATTGTCTATTATAGAGGGGCGTGACTTTCCCCACTAGCAGTGAATTCTAAGTCCGTGGTTCCCTAGCGGGGAGGATCGGTCAATCTTTAAAGAATGACAATGCACAGCAAGACACTGCATCTCACTTCAGTTTTAGGAAGACAAAGCTGAGCATCTTCTCTTTGAAAGAATGATTTCCCTCATCATCTGTCTAGCAACCTAACTATAGAGAAAGAACGGTTGCCTTAAATAAAACCTTTCTCTTTTGCTTTTTACAAGCTAAATGTGTCCTATTAAACCTGAAGAATGGGTCTTTTGACAGATTACTACAGCAAAGATAAAGGGAGAGGAATAAAACTCCACAAAAATTCCCTGTTGGCCTAGATGCCACTCCCCTTACGTGGCCAGACTCAGACTAAAGTAGGGTGTGATATTGTTCAAATTTTAGTAATATCAAGAAAACGCAATGTAAATACTTCATTAAGTTAATGAAGTCTGAGCCTCAGTTTTCCCATCTGTAAAATATAAGGCTTGGGCTAGGTCAACTTTATGATTCTCTCTACAATCAGGGTCCACAGCCCCTTGGCGTGTTCTGTTTGCCTTGGAAAAAGGTAGAAAAGATGTAAAACTACCATTACCACCACAATAACTCACTACCCAAAATAAGAATGACAACAACAACAATGCCAAGCTTCCCTATAATGTCTGGTGCACCATAATAGAACACAGTTAGAAAATGCTTATGTCAGAAGTTTTTTAAAAAAATGTCCTTATTTCACTATGGATGCGGTAATAGAAACATTAGCAGACAAAGACCTTAAGCAAGCTGCAATACTCCCCAAAGCTCATTGCAATGTTTAGGCTATAAATTGAAATTACAATTACAAAAATGACATTCTGTAAATGATTTTTAAAGCCAAAAACATCTAAAAAAAAAATCAAAATGGCATTCCAACTCAGTGGTTCTGTGGGCACCCCCCAAGTTAGAATGTCTCAATTAAGGCAACATTGTCGTTACCCTCTCAACTGAAATTGCATGTGAGAGTGGTATGATTTACATTTGTAGTTTATAAAATAAATTAGGCAGAAAAGAATCTCATAATCTCAAACACATTTAGTTTACCAGATTTAACGAAGGTAAATGGACGAAGCATGTGATCCTTGAAGCAGCAAACAATGATACTAATGATTCATTAATACGTTATCAGCAGAATTTTGATAAATGCACAGATGTTTTCTTCCAGAAAACTCTCAGACAATGGATCAACAAAACCCTCTAAGACATGTCCTTCCCAAAATCTGAACCCCACTGTTATTACATGTTCTTTGACAGGAGCACAAGGAGAAGACTGGCAGCTAAGTTGCTGGGGTTTCTGGATTGCTATTTTTCAATGCTATGCATACTGGCTGAGTCATGAAGTCAAGTGCATTACATTTAGAACCCCACAAAATAGGTATGTATGAACCACTGTTCCACCTTGGCCCAGCCACCATCATCTCTTTCTTGAATTACTGCAGTGGCTTGCCAACTGGGCTTCCTGCTGCCCTCCCTGCATTGCGTCAATCCCTTCTCCATACAGCGGCCAGAGGATGCCTTAAACATGGAGGTTCATGCAACTTCTCAGCTTCACTCCATTCAGACAGACAGGCAAAGCCCTCGATGTCTACATATGGAGCCTCGTCTCATCTTTCTGGCCTCATCTCCTATGCCCTTCCCCCATCACTCATTTTGCTTCAGCTACACAAGTGTCTTTGCTGTTCCTGGAACTTTCCAGACAAGCTCCCATCTCAAGATTCTGCAGTTGCAGATCTCTCTGCTCTTTCTTCAGACATCTGCACAGTGACCTCCCTCATCTCTTTGAAGGCTTTGATCCCAGGTTCCCTGTCCTTGCCACTCTCCTTAACACCATTACCTGCCGCTTACCCCAAGCACTCTCAAACGCCATTACCTGAGTTGATGTTTTGTTTTTTCCAATAAAATTAAAAGCTTCTAATATATGATTTACTTATTTTTATGTCTGCTGTTTAATTAATGTGTAATCTCCAGGAAGGCAGAAATCTTTGTTTTGTGATGCTATATCTCCAAGACCCTAGAACAGCATCTGGGAAGAGTAGACACAGAATAAATATGGGAAGGAAGGAAGGAGAATATGCAATAATAAAAAAGCTCTTAGATTAGAATGATAGAATTATGCTTTTTTCTATTTCTAACATTTATATCATTACTATTAAATCATATTGTGATTTAATTTTAAACATCTACATAGCATATTATTGGTATTATCAGGTGGTATGTCTTGAAAATGTTTTTTAAGTTGGTGACTCAATTTGAGTGTGTCATTGAGAACTGTAAATAAGCACATTAAATACAGTAAACCCTTGCAATACTCGGTTTTATAAAAATATGTCAAGAAATCCTGGGAAAAGTGAGCAATTCCAGAGTGATGTTAGACAAAAAGAGGGGGCTAAGGGGTATGTACAGGTCCCGGTATACTTCTTCCACTCTCTCTTCACTCCTCAACATCATTGCTCAGTCAGTGGATGAGGACATTCATGCTAGAAAGAGCTCCACCTGGCCTGTCTTCTTTCTGTGTTTTAATACACCAGGCTAAATACTTAATCTGACTTCCTAACCCTGTTTTTCAGGACTATTACTTAAAAAGTGTTACTTATATTTTTCTAGCATTTTTGGACTTTAGAAGTCTAGATACTGAGGTCTAGCATTATCGTCAATTTATGCAAATTCAAATATATGCACCTGACTGAAGAGGAAGGACAGAAGAAAGGTTGGAGGGTTGCGGGAATGGGGGAGAGGTAGCCTTGGGAGAGAGGAGGTCCTGGAGGAACACTGGCTGTGGATGGCTTAATGGGAAAAGTCATGTAGGTAGCCAATGTGCTCAAAAGAGGTAACATATACAGAAATTTATGAGCAGTTCAAAGGATTGTCAAGGGTCACTTGGAATCCATGCGATATTTATTATATGCTCCGATTTTAGATCCTAAGCCCAGCATTGGATTTGGCTACATCGTCTGTTTTACTTCCCAAGGCCACTCTTGTCCTGGATTTGCATTTCAGTATTTACACCAAACCTAATCCCACAACAGTGCCCCACAAGCAGTCATTGTTGCTGAGGACCTAGCCTACTCTACACATACACACCAGCTCAACCCCAGTCTGAAATGGGTGAGAAGTTCTAGGTGGTGAGGTAGAAAGAGGATATGTAAGGAGGTATCAGCTGGGCAGCAACTGGTTAGGGAACCTTTAGTATACTCATAATAGAAGTATATAAATAGAAGAACTTATTCAATGAACATCCCAAAGAAGTACCAACTCAGTGCCAAAGTTCATGAATGAGTAGAACTAGTAAGTGAAGAATAAATAAATGAATAATCAATGAATAATGAACAGAGTATGCTAAATAAACTGAGCTCTACAGCTTTCAAACCTATTCTAGTTTATTCAAAGGAGTTCTAGAACCTCCAGCCAGTGTCTTTGGAGACCCAACAGCATCATCCACCATGTTCCTTGGCAAAGCTGCCAAGTCAGTTTCAGTGCCCCAGCCCCCAGTGCAATCCAGGAAAGATGGCTCATGTTTCATTTATCTATTTATTTATGTATGTATCATATTCAGCACATAAATATAATTTAAACTCCAACCCATTTTGATGAGCTGATACAGTCAACAAATATCAATTGAGCAGCAATCTTATATTAAGAACTTGTGCCAGAACTCCTGTTATGTGCATAAAGCCAGATCATTTCTTCCACAGAGATCAACAGCCTGGTGATGGGCACATCAAGAGGTATGAGAATAAATCGAAATTCTACTGTACATTTTTACATTTCTACATTATGTCCTTTTTTTCACCTAAAAAATGGGAAACATGCTCTTCAGAACAGAAGCATCAAGAGGCCACTACTTAAATGCATAAATCCTCTTGTTTCTATTTCTCCCTTTCCCATCATGTACTTTTGCTTCTATTTATAAAAATTCAAATTAAAAATTTAAGGTCAAAATGAAATCTGATAGAGACATAAAAATTCTTAACTAATTGTATGGATATGGTGCCTATGAAATATCCAAAGGACATGTTGCATGGTTTTAACTTACTATTAGGACCTCTGAATTCAAATGTGAGAGCTTACATGCAGAGAATGATGCAAATTATGTTATATAAAATAAGAAAGGTGCGGTTTTTTGCACAGATGAAAGATGCTTTCCTCCTCTAATGAGTCATGAATGACTCATCTACTCTAAGGAAAATCTGAAGTGGCCAGTGATTTGATTGCTTATTCTTTTGTAAACACATCCAAGAAGTGAAGCCCAAGAGATAAACAATAAAGAACACTGTGACATTCACATAATTTCATTTGTTTCTTTTCCAAATGATAGCACCTTAAAAATGGTTTTTAATGTGAAATATAAACTCTCTTTCATATTGGAAATGTTAGGTATGGCCACTGAGTCAACTGATTCTGGCTGAGTACAAATTTGTCCATTAATGGGATTCACCATAAATATTAATACAATTCAGTCATTTCATAAATGAAAGTCACAGAATGAATTTCATTTTTTGTTATATTTTGTTTATAAGACACCTTCTGTCTTCATTTTTGTTTCTTTTTCTCTCCATAACCTCTTTCTAACTATTTTGATAACTTACAAAGCTAAAAAATGTTCAGTGCTGAAGAAAAACACCAGAGAACTTTTTGAAATTCATTGTACCCCAAAGGCTGACAGCAAGAATATACTTTCTGGTACATAAGAAAGAAAAATGTATTTGGTATGACTGGCTGTTAATATGTCATCAAGATAAATCATAAGTCTTATTCTTGGGAATCTTAATAAAAGAAGTCACTTGAGACATAGAAAGTACAAAAATAATCACCAAGAGGCTCTACCTTTGACTAGAACCTGGGGAAATTTTGAAAGTGTTCATTCATAGAGACACTTAAAAAGACATTGCCTAAATTTATCATTGTCATAAATTCTTGCTGACTAAAAAGTTTCCTTCGAGTAATTTACAATGCCTATCTTTAAAACCTTCATCAAAAGGAAACACTTAGATTTAATACAAAACCGTAAACTCCCAAGGACTCGGGGACAATGGTCTCAGCCAGTCTCCTGAGAAGATGGAATGATATATGGCTCCTATATGCCTCAAGACTTGGTCTCACTTTCTACTTTTTGGATTTGTCACAGAACTCTGGAGTTTTTGTTTCCTTCTGGGACCCCAGAAAGAGTCATGCTTTGAAATAACACTCTGGGTCTTCATTGCCTGTCTGAGGGGAATGGGAACAGGAAGGATGCTGTCCTTTGGATATCCTAATTGGGTGATGGAAAAAGTAACCTGTGATTAGTAGAGCAAATACCTAGAGTTCACATTCTAGCCTCACAGTGAAAGGAAGCTAGTCCAAGCTGGATGATGCTGGATGCCTCAATCAGTCTATCAAGGCAATTGATTTCACTTTGTCTCCAGGCCAAGAAATTTGTTAGTTAGCTAATGGGTCTTTTGCAAAGATAAAGTTCTACACACTAAAGAACAGAATCATCAGCTTTCCATCTTTCTGCTGTTCTTCCCTATAAGCTCTTAAGGCAATTAATCCAAACTCTGGCACCAACCCTGATGAACCTGTGTGCTCTAACCCCTCTTCCTCACTGATGTGAACTCCTCTTTCTAGATGCTCTCACTGACACTTCTCATTCCTTTCTCTATAGTGAAACTGGTTGTCTAGCTCCCAAACCTGCTGTTCTCTAAGGGTCCCACCATTTACTTGGATTCAAAACTTCCCTCAACCCCGACATCCAAGCTGTATGCATCCAGCTTCTTGAACACCCTCACACTCTGCTCACATGCAGTCCCACTGCCAGTGAGCTGGTCCAGCCAGACATCTCACTCTTCTCCTGAGAGAGTCTTTAGTCTATTTTTCGTCTCTACCTAGAAGAATTTCTGCACAATATTAACAAATAAACCTGGGCTAAAACACAGCTCTGCTGATGTCACTCTGACGCTCAGAACCTTTCAATAGTTCTAGATCTTCTACCAAAAGTATTCTATACTCCTTATTTATCTCTGCCCTTCATTGTGATAACCAGCTATCCAGCCTCACTTCCCACTATTTCCTTTAAACTACACATGGATGCATGAAATGTCCCCACATTATACCTCATTGCTCCTGTGGCCATTGCTCCTGCTCCTTCCTTTGCTTAGAAGGATCCATCTCTACCACTACCTGTTAAAACTTTATCTTTCCTTCCAGGTCAAGCTAAAGTACCACATTTTTTACCAAAAACTCCTTTTCCTACTACCACCATCAGAAAAGCTGTTTTGTTTTTCCATAAAACCTTGATCCTATAATACTGATTGCATTTTTCTTTACCCTATAATTTTTGTACATATATTTTATCTCATATGTTAGGCTGTGAGCTTATTGAAGGTAGGGATTCACCTTTGCCCAGATTCAGGTTTATATTATTCAACAAACATTTTATTGTTGGATAAATGGATGAATGGATGGATAGATGGTTGGATGGAATTCATGTTCTAGATATATAAAATAGATATACAAAACCATGAAGCAAGAGGTCTCTATGATCAAACTTCAGCCACCAGTACGTAGCACTCCCTTTTCTCATCATACCCAGAGTTCAGATAATCCCTGTCTCAGTTGTGATGTTGACAGGTAAAGGAGATGCCAAGAAAGCAGCAGGACCAAGAATAAAGAGATTGAATGGTGCATGATGAAATGTGACTATCTTCCATAGAAATCAGAAGGCCCTGCAATCTTGGAGGAAGGTATTAAACAAAAGAAGACCTGAACTCTGTGGTGGACTGAAGGAGTCAGCCAGGTGAAGATAGGGACTGAAAAGAAGAGATTTTTAGACAGAGGAAAGAGACTCCACATATTCTCAGCAGTTTTGAGCACAGAATGTTCAGGGAAATGCAAATGGTTGGAGCTTCGAGTTCAAGGAACTAGGTGATGAGAAATAAGGCTAAAGTTGTGGAGAGGAATATTAAACATTGATGACTTTCTAGAAACTATTCCCTTGAGCAATTTCACACTTGTTGTCTGAGCCTGGGTTGTTCCCCTAAAAGATGAGTTCTTTGGTGAACTCAGGGAGCTCTGTGACCAGGAGGGCCACAGTCAATGAGTATTGGCAACAAGAAATGAGAGCAACAAAACTGAACCAAGTGCACAGAGAGCTCACTGGGAGCACTGCAATTAGTGTTGCCATTAGAATGTTTGCAGGGCTTTACTACAAAATCACAACTAGAAGTGGGTTTAGGGAAAGAGTAACAAAAGAAAGTTGGTGAAGAAATAGGTCTCAGAAGCTGTTAAAGCCAATCAGAATCACTAATCGCAATCCACTTTTCTTATAGAAAAAAATGAAAATGGCAATAATGACAACCACACCACAGACATTGCTTAGGTGCCTACTGAGTGCTAGGCATGGTGCTAAACACATGATAGGAGATTTTTTTCCTCACAGCAACTGTGTTTGGGAGGCACTATTATCCATATTTGACATATGAGGAAACCGAAGTGTATATATACGGATTAAGAAACTTGTCCAAATCCATACAGGTAGTTCATGACTAAGCTGTTTTTCAAACCCAGAGGCCTGCTCGTGGGCCCCATAGCATTTGTTCTCCTGCTCTCTCGGCTCATTAGGACTTGACTCCAAAGTTTATACAAGGCTGGTCCAGGCCATTGCAAGAACTGAAAAATCAGGCTCACTGGGAAAAGAGAAATTAAAAAGCTATTCCTGCCCAGGCTCTAATTATGAACAGTCAGGAAAAATCAGCTCGGAGGGCCAGCAAGTTATCCACAGCTGCAGAGTGCCTCCTGAGGCTGTCAGGAGGGACAGACCCATAAATAAGTCCTGGTGGTGACTGCAGTCACTACCTGGTTCTTAAATAATAATGAGAGATCAGTGAATTGTAGCAAGGCCAGTAGCACACTTCTCTACAACCCTGCAGCCCAGAGAGCCCAGGGAGAACCTTCAGGGGCTGCAGCTCCCATGCAAAACACCCAGCAGTGTGGGGTACAAGGGTGGGAGATGCTGAGGGTCAGACAGTAAAGCTTCTTGAAAGAAGAAAAGTTTGATGTGGGTCTCCAAGGAAGTGGAAAATGTGGCACAGTAAGGGCCTCAAGGCATTGCACAATAGTAATGAACAACGTGGATGGAACAACAGCAATCTCTCCATGGTACAGATGACCGCAGAAACTGCCGATAGCTCAGAGCTGGAGCTGCAGTCCACCTCTAGCACACCCGCAGGCCCTCTGCACAGTGATGGACACGAGACCAGCTGCCCACGTCTCCTTGCAAGGCAGGATTTGTTGTTTCCTGCTGCAAGGAGAGCTGTCAGCTGGCAGCCTTCAGCTGTCAGCCCCTTCAGGAATCTCCTCACCCCAGGTCACCTGCTTCCCGGGAGGGCCCCATCAACAATAGATGGAGGCAGAGTGATAAAGGCCAAGCCATTTTGGTCAAGAAAGGACAAGGCTGGTGGGATGTACAGGCTCCAGAGCTCCTGTGTCGCAGCTTGGCTTGCCCTCTGCCCACCTTCTTCCTCCCTCTCCCTTCCACAGGAGTTGATCCGAAACATGCTCCCCAATGAACACACTGCATGTCAACTTTGTCTCAGAGACTGTTTCCCAGGGAAGTCAGCCTGCTACGGGCACATAGGCTGTGTCTTAACCGCATCCCTGGACCCCTCCTATTTCCCTATCTTAATTTTATATAAGCCCTACACATCCTTCTGTATTAGGCAATTGGATTTAGGGATCTTTGTGATAAAAGAAAGACTAAAAGGGAGATGGGAAGACAAAGAGAGAGGCTAAATCACCCACATTATAAAGGGCTGGGAGGGAAGGGGGGATGAGTCAGAAAAACTCCTGCACAAACTAGGAGTTGGAGGATGTTTTCAAGGGTTGATGGATGAAAGTATCTAGGCAAAAGAGGATTGTATTGGTGATAAAACAGGTTTGGAGAGGAGCCACTAATGTTATGA
The DNA here is from genome assembly GCA_008086735.1 of Cheirogaleus medius. Taxonomy (NCBI): domain Eukaryota; kingdom Metazoa; phylum Chordata; class Mammalia; order Primates; family Cheirogaleidae; genus Cheirogaleus; species Cheirogaleus medius. Next base: position 19,803,453 of record VBSM01000949.1, on the reverse strand, counting down.
ATTGTATCCCCATTGGCATTTTTCAGGAGACACAAGTAAATATTGGAATCACTTTTTAATTACTCCTGAGCACTGGCCTATGTATTTAATATTCCAATCCACACAGAATTTGAGGCCCTGATTTTTATTAGGTGTATTAGTCAGGGTAATTAACACTAGCTGCTTAACAAACAACCCCAAATCTCAGGGGCTTAATATAATAAAGGTTTGTTTCTCACTCACATCATGGTCAGTTGGGGTTTGGGCAGCACCTTTGGCAACTCTCCCCCTAGTCCGTGTTGTGACACTGCCATTTTAAACATGTCTCTGAGATCATCGCCCAATCTCTGGCTCTTTCTGCTGCCCAGATAGCTTCTCATTTACTCCCACACCCCCGTCCCCCACCCCCAATCCTTATCCACCTTTCCCCACCTTGCTTTCTGCTCTGGGAGGCTGATCTGTGTGAATTACAGACCAAAGTGACCGTTTGCCTCTGGCTTCCAGTTGAGTTTGGCCACAGGATCCTGGCAAGGCAAGGGAGGGGGAAGAAGAAGGAGGTTTATCTCTCCAGGTTCCTCCCTATTGGGGCCTTGAGAAAGCTGAGTCACTTGACAACAGGTCACAGCTCCTCCCTAGGTGGTTCTCTCTATACCTCCCTCCTCTCTCCATGTTCTTTAACAAAGTCTTCCACTTGCCTGTTCAGGCCTGAGATTAGTCACAGCCTTATTGTTCTTAGTGATAGCCCTTTTATTCTTCTGTAATATCCCTTGTGGTCTCACTAAACCCTTTAATTGTACTTCCTTGGAAGATACTAACTCGAATGTATCATTTGTTACTGACACTCCTTAGCAAGGCCTTGGAAAGTATAGTATTCTGTGTGCCCATGAAAGAGGAATATGAACTGAGATATGGCACACTGAGCATTTTCTCTGTCACCTCCTTCCCATGTTTTTTTCTTTTTGTTTTTTTGTTGTTTTTCCCCCCCTGGGAAGTAAACACTGTTTACATATAGGGGTAGCTTCCTTTGTCTTTTCTCTATGTTTTACACTGTAATTATACATGAAATTTGTATCCTGCTTTATTTACATATATTCATTCAGTTCAATGAATTTTTTTTAATTTCCCTTGAGACTTTTTGATACATGACTACTTAGAACCATGCTGTTTAGTTTCTATGTGTTTGGAGATTTTCCTTTTATCTTTCTGTTATTGATTTCTAGTTTGATTCCACATGGTCACTCTGTATGATTTCAATCCTTTTAAATTTGTTGAGGTTTGTTCTATGGCCCAGGATATGGTCTCTCTTGGTAAAAGTTCCTTGGGTACTTGAAAAGACTGTACTCTGCTGTGGTTGGTTGGAATATTCTATAAACATCAGTTGGATCTTGTTGATTGATGTTTCTTCTAAGTCCTTGCTGATTTTCTAATCATTCTATTAATTGTTAAAAGAGAAGGATGTTGAAATCTCCAAGTACAATTGTGGATTTGTCTATTTCTCCTTTCAGTTCTATCAGTTATTGTTTTGCAGCTCTGTTGTTAGGTACATACACATTTAGGATTGTCATGTCTTCTTGGTGGACTGGTTCTTTTATTATATGCCCCAACTCCACGAGTCTATAATAGCATTTACTTAAGCTAGTAGGAAGAGGGACTATGACTGGTTGGGTGCTGCAAAATAGTCCTGCCCAGAACTGTTTTCTTTTCATCTGTGGGGTATGTTGGGCCAAGGGTAGTAAGAGACTAGAAAACGAACTGCTGTCATATCAGGTGTCTTCTGACTTACTCCGACTTGGTGTCCCAACCTGGAGCCTTCATGTCAGCTGAAAATCTAACAGGTAAAGTCCCAAGAATGACTTTCCCACTGGGAGGTGGAGATAGTAGTCTGTCACTGGGAATCTGTCTAGTTTGGCTTTGTAGTACCCCAAGATCCATTCCCTAGATGATAAGTACTATTGGAATGACAAAGGGAATTTCATAAAAAAGAAACTCAAAAGGAACTGTTACATTGCAACACTATGTGCCTGAAACAATGCTAGGCACATAGTAGGCACTATATTAATATATATTTAATGGAATTGAAAATATCTATTAAGGGAAAAAGAAAAAGCCCTGGCAGTTTGCTACAGATAGATTTTCACTATAGGCAAAGTGTTAGTGGGGTCAAAACAATAGCACTAATTCTTTAAACAATTTGTGCAGGTATCCATGGGCAGATGTTTGGGAGGAAAGCCAAACATGAAGATTACCTTCCTTTTCTTCAGCCACTAACTATTCCCATCTTCTTCCTCTCACACACACTAGACTTGCACAAAATATTGGTGTGGTCCAAGATAAAACATTGAAGTGGAGAGGGAAAGGAGTCCTTTGTATTAAGTGCAGCCTGGAAATGTACTGTGGAGTTTTTTTCCTATATAGAAAACCATTTATGCCAAGCTTTTCTCCGTTTCCCATGTTGATCGCATTTGGTTAGCTGCCGCTTCTTCCAACTCTGTGTGATTCACTTTGCCAACTGCACAAAGCAGACTTTTTCCAGTCTAATGAACAAGTTCACCTGGATAGACTGCTGTGTGTTTTGTTTAATTTCTCATTAAATCTTCTGGTAAAAAAAAATGCCATGTTCATTGTTTCAAAAATGAAAGGAATCCTAGTAAGTCTCAAAAGTCCCTGCATGCATAAGATTTCTCCAGTAAACGAGCTTAACAAATGTCCATGAATTAGACATTCCATTCCGTATTCTGCTTGAATTTGTCATCTTATTTTTATCATATCATCTGGCACACAAAATGGATTAGTATTAAGGTATTTCTGTTAATTTAAGTACTAAGTATGCAGTTTTCTTATACAGTACCATTGAGTTGCTGCTGTTATAGCTCACATATCAAATGGCTAAAAGTTACCAGTTAGAAATTATGACAGAATGACCCTGAGAACTTAAACCACGTAAATTATAACATGTGAGTTGTCAGTGTCAGGTGTGTGTTTACCTGTACAGACTGTGCAAAACAATGGATTTATTTACATTGGCATGCAGTCTATTCACATTTTTATTATCTAACAATTTTCTACAACATAGCAACTAATTTGTAAACACTGCCAGCATGTTTTCTAACAGGTTTGTGATTTTCTTGGGAATGTATTTTGTTTTTATGTTTTGTTGTGGTTCTCTTTTTTGTTTTGTTTTAAGTGTAGACCTTTACATAAAGTTACAGTTTTTAAAGTTTTGCCTTTCTCAAAAAAGGAAATATAAACTAAGTTTGTACATGACAACTGGCATGTATAAGAGGAAAAATTTGAAGGAAGACACTTTAAAGATGAAGTCAAAGATTAATTGTCAGGTTGTGAAAATTTTTTTTTCCTATGGGGTACATGATTTTGAATACGAAAGTATTTCTCCCATAATTGCAAGTAGGCAAAGTACTAATAAGGTTAGCTTTGTGTTATATGTTCCTATAAAAAGGAAAATAAATACTATAATATAAAACAGGAAGAAGCTTTTATGATGAGTTTTATAAATAGATTTCTTACAAGATGACTTTCTTTCTAGCTATATTCTTACCACTTCAAATAGATGTGATTTGAATAAATTTTATATGGTAAATAATCAATAAAAATGATGTTTTAAGGAAAATAAAGTCTAAAGTCAAGCAGTCCAGATTTGGTAGGAGACCTTATGGTCATCAGCCTCCTTCTATCTTAATGGTCCATCAACCTGCACCTTCCCCTCATGGGCTAACGATGGCTGCTCTAGCTGCAGCCCTCATGTTCGCATCCCAAACAGTAGAAAGGACAAAAGAGCCTTCTTCCAGTGGAGTTGTATCCCATGAGGTAGACTTCCTATATGTTCCAGGCTATAGTTTACAGTCAGAACTTCCTCACCTGGTTCCACTTAGTTGCAAGAGAAGCTGAGAAATCTAGTCTTTCTACTGGGCATGTTGCTGCTCTGAGAGAATTTAGAGCTCAGTTTTTAGGGTAGGAAGGGTGGGTGAATACTGGGAAGTAGCTAGAAGTTTCTGCTAGAAGGGAAGAAAAATAAGACAGAACTTCCATGCCTTCATGGGGCTCATAGTGGAGACACACATTATTGAAAGAACCATACTCCACCCCAGTGAAATCACAGCTGGGTTAAGTGGGATGAGAGCCTGTAATAAGGAGATGTGAGAACTGAGCTGAAATCTAACAGCAGAGTGGTAGAAAGGAGAAGGCCACACCTCCCAAGAGTGGAGGGAGGTGTGAAGCAGGCCAGACAGGTGGGCAGTCACCTGACCCCGACACTCTGCTGATAAAAGGTGCTGGTACTCCTTCTAGGAGCCTTGGGGAGTATTTGCTAGAGTGGGGACAGGGATTCCATGGCTGGATTTCAACCTTAGATACATTCTGGCTGTTGATGAGATGTGGAGAGGGGGCTTTCAAGTGGGGGTTATTGCAGAAATTCATGCGGGAGGCTGGTCACTTAGATTAGGAGAGTGAAGGTGAAAATGAAGGAAAATGGGTAGTTTTCCAAAGCAGTCTGCCTGCCCTGAAAAACTCAGGGTGTAAAGCAAGTGCTTTCTCTTGGGAGAACCACACTGTGGGACATTTCCTTCAGCCTAGAGAAACAATCATTTTCTTATCTCGGTTTCCACCTGCCTAATCACAGGTGGCCAGGCACATTTCCGAGGAAATTGGGCAGCATTTAGAGACATGGGCTCCCTGCAGTCCATAGCATCAATGAATAATAGGTCTGAGGGGGTCCTTGGGAGGAAAACCACCAGGTCTATCTGAGGCTTGTGATTATTCTCTTCCTGGCCCCCTGCTGGGTTTCTGTGGGAGGCAGTGCCGCTCAGGCTGGTGTGCACAGCAGCTGGTAGGGCTCTGGGACAAGATGTTTGCAGCCAGTGGGAGGAGAGAGGGTGGGGAGACCACAAAGAAGGGGTACTCATTGTTTTACCTGAAGCTATTGCCTGGCCCAAAGCAGGCCCTCAATATATTTAATATTTATGAAATGGAAGGATTAATGCAGTGATTGTCCTATCAGTGATCTGGAAAAGTAGTAGGGAAGAAAATAAGGGAGATAATGGGCACCTCAGGCACAAGAGAGCAGGTCAGGAAGACCATTCCTGGCAGAGGGAAATGCTGGTCCCTAAGTCCTAATGCTAGACTTGCTGCATATTTATAACCAGCAGCCACTAATCTTTGTTTTCTCCTAGCTAATAAGCAGTGATCTCTGCCAGCGTTCTTTCTGAGTTGCAAGCAACACAAAAAATATTTCGCTACGTTAAGTGAGACATAAGTTAAAGAAGGAAATTGGGGTTCACAAGATGGATGAGACGATGGCAGACACAAGTTGGAAAATGGACAAAAACCAAGACAGTCTCAGAGGAGGACCAAGAGGCAGCATCTGTTGGCAAACCAGCCTGACAAAGATGCTACCACTGTGCTCCTGTATTCTGCTGCAACTGCCATCAATGAATCCTAACCATGCCTTTTTCCAGGCTCCATTCAATCCTGATTGACCAAGTCTAGGACAAAAGTCTACTCACTGCTTTCATAGAATCTCCTTGCTGTAGCTTCCATATTAGGAGGCAGGGTACCAAGTGCCACCAATACTACAAAATCTTGAGGAGATGGGTGCTGGATTGTCAAGAAATGAGAACCATCCTCCACAGACAACATCAGCATGCCCTTCCTAGCACTGTGGTACATAAGGATGTGGTTATGTTAGTATTAGTTCATTGAGAATAAGGGTATCCCCTTCTGTTCTTTTTTTTCCCCCTTTACAATCTTGTTGCCCACACCCATCACATAATATTTCTCTTTGCAAACTGCACATCTCAAGTAAAGAGTTATTGAATGAATAGAATTGCTTTCATCTGTCATCTTGCAAATGTGTTCATGGAAAAATTAAGAAAGAAAGTCTAGATTGCTTTATGACTCCATTATCTTCCTTTTCTTTCCCCATTCACCACCCCCCACCCCCGTTTATCTTCCTCAAAGTTTAAGCCAATTATGGCTCTGAGCCCTTCTCCTGAACATCACCCCATCAGCATCCACTCAGGCTGCAGTGAAAGTCATGGGACAGAAGGACTCTGCCATGGGCCCCTCCCTCTGTTTTCTTCCCAGTTCCACAATGCAATTGCACCACCCAGCAATTTATCCTCTTGTGAATGATGCCTGAATAACTTGCCTTTTGAATGGTTCTGATTAAAGGATGAAAGAATTGCATTCTATAATTTGCAAATTCATAATATTCACAAAGAAATGAACCTTGTGAAGTTAAATCTCCATTAAAAAATATACCCTGAAAGACCTACAAGTTACAAGGCTGATTTTGACAGACAGCTCGACTGCCTTTGGCATTTCAGTAATGACCCCAGAACTGCCACTGACCTGCCTGCACACTCGGTAAAGTGACAGTATGATGAATTTTCCCCCTATTAAAATGAGGTGGGAGCAAGTGGGAGTAAGGAAGAAAAGGAAGGAAGGAAGGAAGGAAGGAAGGAAGGAAGGAAGGAAGGAAGGAAGGGAGGGAGGGAGGGAAAGGAGGGCGAGAGAGAAGGAAAGGAAGGGGGAAACGAAGGAAAAAGGAGGGAGGGAAGGAGGTAGGGAGAGGAAAAAAGCAAAACAAGGTATAATACACAGAATAATGGCTCCCAAAAATGTTTGCCTACAAATCCTCAGAACCCATGACTATGTTACGTTATATGGCAGGGAGAATTAAGGTGGCAGATGGAATTAAGGTTGCTAATCAGCTGACCTCAAAATAGGGAGATTATCTTGGATTGTCTGAGTGGACCTAATGTAATCACAAGGGTTCTTAAAAGTGGAAGAGAAAGACAGAAAGAGAGTCAGAGGAGATGTGATCGCAATAACAGGGTCTAAGAGATGCAACACTGCTGGCTTTGAAGATGAAAGAAGGGGCCACAAGCCACAATGTGAGTGGCTTCAGGTGAACAAAGCAAGGAAAGAGATTCTCCCTTGGAGCCTCCAGAAGGAACCAGCTCTACCAATACCTCAGTTTTAGCCCAGTAAAACCCATATTGGATTTCAGACCTACATAACTATAAGATAGTATTAATATTAATAAATTTATGTTGTTTTAAGCTACCGAGTTTGTGGCAATTTGTTACAGCACCCATAGAAAATCAATACACAAGATATGGCGAAGAAGGAAGGCAGCATTTCTTGATAAGATCTGTGGGCCAGGCACTGAGCTGAGAGAATTCACATGAGATAATTTTTGGGGCTTCTGTGGAGCATTAGACATTGGAGCAGATTCTCTCCTAAACTGAGCTCACTTAGACTTCAAGGAAGGAATGGCCATCCCTAGATAGAAATGTAAAGACAAAGGTTAGGGTGGGTTTTCAGATAATAAAAGGAGATCATGCATAGAAAACAAAAAAATCTTGTTTGTGAAACAGGAGCTGAGATCAAGTATCACTGGGAACAGCAAATATGGAAAACCACCCCCTTTGTGTAACACACACAGTGCTTAAGCATTTACCATCACCTGGGCACTGCCCACATGAAAATTCAAATTTCAAGAGATGCTAAATTCTAGTCAGGCCACAATGAGATACCACTCCATGCCCATTAGGATGGCTGTAATTAAAAAAACAGACAACAACAAGTGTTGGCAAGGATCTGGAAAAATTAGAATCCTCATTCATTGCTAGTGGAATTGTAAAATGGTGCAGTCACTTTAGAAAACAGTCTGGTGGTTCCTCAAAAAGTTAAACATAGAGTTACTATATGACCCAGCAATTCTACTCTTAGGTATTTACCTAAAAGAAATGAAAATGCATCCACATAAAAATTTGTACACCAATGTTCATAGCAGCATTATTCTTAATAGCCAAAAAGTAAAAACCTAAATGTCCATCAATCAATGAATAGATAAATAAAATCTGGCATATCCATAACATAGAATATTATTCAGCCACAAAAAAGAATGAAGTACTGCTACAACATGGATGAATCTTGGAAACATTACACTAAGTGAAAGAAGCCAGTCACAATAGGCCATGTATTGTATGATTCCATTTGTAGGAAATGTCCATATAGGCAAATCTATAGAGCCAGAAAGCAGATTAGTGTCCCCCAGGGCTAGAGAAGAGTAAATATACTAGGGGATGATAGTTAAGAGCAAGGGGTTTCTCTTGGAAGTGATGTAAATATTCCAATATTAATTTCAGGGACGGTTATACAAATCTGTGAATATACCAAAAAAAGATTGAATTGTACACTTTAAATGCTTAAATTGTGTGGTATGTGAATTATATCTCAATAAAGCAGTAACTAAAAAAAAACAAAAAAAAAAAAAACAAAACAAAAATCCAAGCAGGACCAGCATAAAACACCAGAGTTGGGATCAAGGCCTAGCAGAGGCAGCACAGGCTAATGTTGGGTGCCAGGAAGGTTTTTCTGGGGTGATTCTTGCTATGAGGAGTTGCTGACTTAAAGATTTTCATTAAGGCTGATGGCTAAACTCTAGTGGGCAGACTTTCTTCTTCCTTAATCTGAGACATTTGACAAAGCTGAAGCCAATGGCTCAGAGACCCTCAACTGTGTGGTCTCCTTTGGGATCCCAGGATTGTGTTAGTTCTGAGGCCGCAGCAGGTCAGTTCCTGCAGGGTGAGAAATGGCTCCAAATGGAACTGCCCAAATGCACTTTGTTGTGGTTGCCTTAAACCTCATGTGCAATAAGCATCTCAACCTTTCAGTTAATCAGAAATTGGGGCTGTGGAGGCCTTGTTGGAATGGGGTTGGGTTTATAGTGCTTACAGGAAAAGGCATTCTAGTAGGCCCCTTTTCTGGCTACTTTGGAGGTTCCAATCCTTTAGGATCACAAAAGAAGGAGAGCAAAAAGGAGAAGGGGGAAGAGGAGAAAAAAGCAAGAGAGGGGAGGAGTAGGAGGAAGAGAGGCACTGGTTTCTGTGATTACACCACATCTGAGGCCACCCTGAGATGGAACCCCTTGGAGGACAGGCCATGCCCACATGCTCACTGCTCAGAGAGTCTAAGAGGCTTGTCCAAGGTCACCTTCTGCTCCTGAGCACAAATGGGAGAGCAGCTCATTTCCAAGCACTCTCTCTTGCCACGCTGGCAGCTGCATGGGAACTATTTTAAAGCAGTCACAGCTTCTTGCTTGCCTCCTCACAGGCAGTGCCCTTTCGGACTTCACACCCATGCGTGGCAGTGTCATGCTACGTTACCTGCAAATGTCATCAGCCACTCCACCTGCCTCTAATTGTGTGCACATGTGAGTGTGCACAAGCACACGTAGTCCATTGTGTCACTGACATCACAGAGGGGGCCTTCCACACAGCAGGCCACACATGGCGCTGGTCTTTGGGAGTTTAACCAGCTTATACAGAAGCAAATATTTGAAGTTTACCAAACATAAACCAAGTAAAACCTAAGTCAATCAAAAGTGACTAAACACCACTTTAGTCCAAATACGTGTTTCTAAAAGGTCACAGCTGGTGTAATTATCCACGCTAGACTTAGCACACATTCAGCTGTGTGCTTAAGACTGCCAAGAACTGGAATACATTTAGAATCCTTAAATAAGAGTCACCTTGTTTTCAGAAAATGCTTGGTTAAGTCAGGCTCAGAGTGGGGGTGGGGTGTTATTGGGGGAAGCCTATTAGAGCTTAATGACACTTTGAAAAAATGTGTAGGAAAACTACTTTGGAAAAGGAGTAGAAATACATGTCAGAGCCAATTTCTCATAATATGTGGGTTGAAGCCCTTTTTCTCCAAAGAAAATAAGTCCTGACAAGTACAACAACAACAAAAGAACACAATGACAAAATGCGCAGCCTAGGAAGTCTGGCAAAATGAGGAAAAAACAAATAACTAAATGGAGGCTCAGATGTGGCCCTCACAAGACTGTGACCTGGGTGTGCAGGGGGAGTGGGGGCAATGAGCAAATGGTTTTCCCCAATCATTTGGCATTTCAATAGACAGAATCCCAACCCAAAATGCCTGTCGCAGTGATTATGCACTGTGTGCAGTGGTGGTTGCTAAACCATATTCTGTGGTCCCTGGGGTAACATGCAGGAGTCTTGGGAACCACCCCAGATAATGATGATCCAGAGGAGAACAGGGGGTTCCCAGCTCTCCTGCCACACTTGTACCTGGTAGCTCCTCTCTTACCTCTTTATAGCGTCAACATCTACCAATGATTTTACTTTGAAATAAGGTTGTCCAACCAAATAGATAATTAACTGAAAAGCCTCAGCTGTATATAAAATAAGCTGTAATGGCCTCATGCTTAGAGATGTGTTTACACCCTGACTTTCTAGAGAAGTGGAAGCCAGGATAAGTGAACCAGTGCTGGGCTTAAGAGGACAGGAGGCTGGTGGTTAGACTGCAGAGCATGGAGCTTAGAAAAATATGAAAAATAGCAGAGGGGATAGAACTAGAGGGGAGCTAAAGCACAAGCTCTCTGGAGGTAAGGGGTTTCTGTCTGTCTGGTTCATTCATTGCTGCATCCCAGGGCCTAGAGAGCACCTGGCACATAGTAGGTGCTCAATAAATGTTTGTTAGTAAATGAATGAGTGAGGCATCCAGTTAAAGAAGCCAATGAAGAGGCCAATGATAGCAGCCTGAGAGTTAGATGGAACCAGCTAGGAGAAGGAATGGGGCTGCACTCAGAGAGGCCACCTGAGATATTGGACAAAGACTTGGGGGTGGCCGGATTCTGCAGAACATCTGACACTGTCTCTGAGGGTAAGAAGGGTGCTGTTGAAGGCATTGGTCTTCTCACTGAAGTCATTCATGCTATTCTCCATAGCCAAAATGGCCAAAATCATACAGAAAATGGTAATAGTCCACTTTTAAGGGACCCAAATGAGATCCTGAAAACTTTCTCCCCAGAATTAAACCAACTCAAGGAGATTTGGCACCTGTGTAAGTAGAAAGTCAGGGACAGGGTATATACAAAACTTTGACTGAATCTTTAATGTTTTACCTTATAAAAAAGAGGAAAGAAAGAAAGACCTAAAATCTTTGGAGGCAGCTTTCTGTGATAGTGAAGAGCATAGATTCCCCAAAGCCAGACTCCCTGGGCTCAAATCTAGGCTCCTGCTTGCTAGCTGGGGGGCAAGTGACTTTAAACATCTCTGAGCCTCAGTCTCTTCCTCTGTAAAATGGAGAGCACCTCTTTCATACAGTTGTATGAGAAGTAAATTATGCCATGTAAATCATTTACATAAGCAATAGCTATTGTTGTGGATATAAGACAAACTTGTTCTAACATTTGTTAAATATGAGGGTTGGCACAGTGGTGTTCATTATAATTTTCTTATTTTGAATAATTAAAGAAAAAAGCACTTCCTCCAACCAAAGGCATATCCTTCTGGTTATATCCCCAACTCACAGGGAAATTTACCCTTACGAAACCTCCAAAGAAACATATAGAGAGGATAAAGTAAAAATAGGCCAGCAATTCTTAAAGCAGGGTCCTAGGGTCAGTGCATCAACATCACCTGGGAATTTGTTAGGAATGTAAATTCTCAGGCCCCACCCCAGACCCACTTTATCAGGAACTCTGAGGCTAAAGCCCCCTAGCCCTCCAGGGGATTCTGAGGCACTGCTAAAGGCCATCACCCAAATGAAGAACCATGTGGCTTGAGATCCCAAAGTAACTCCAAAAAAGCATCTTGGTAGATTATAAGGATGGTTATAAAGATCACTGAATGTCTCTGATATTGATGCTGCCACTGGCTGAGACATCTTGGCATCACTGGAGAATCTATTCTTCCTAATAACTCTATTAACTTCACATATAACCCTACTAACTCCATAGGATAGGTGGGATAATTAGTTTAGCAGAATGCCCAGAAGAAACTACAATCTCACTCTTCCCAACTCTAGCTGGTGGTGTAGACTAGGCTTGACTAAGGTGGTGGGGATGGCTCTTCTGAATTTCTCTTAGTGAAACAGTATCTGACCATAACTCCAGAATATATCATTGCTCATGCACAATGATCTTAATCTTTCAAATTTCCTCAGTGCCCCTGCACTCCCAACCCTGTTACCACTACCCTCACCAGGACACACTACACAGATGCCAATAATAACTCTTGAGCCTTACAAGTATCTTAGGGCAGGAGCATTTGCTTACCCCTCCCCCTATCCCAGTATTCCCAGACAGGGAAATTCAAGTGGTGATTGTTGGAATATGAGAATACTATCAAAATGCTATAAAGCATCTTTGTAGATTATAAAATAGATAAAATAAAAATTATGGGGCTTGTTCTACATACATTGCAAATTTATATACTTTGCAAATTTAATATCAGGCTAGACGTTAAAAAATAAAGAAAAATTATGAGAAAATTCTCGTGGGAAAAGTTGTACAGGGTTAGGAGTAGCAGGAAATGATGGCTTCAGATAATTTAGTCCCATTATCAGTGAATACTGGAAAGATGCCCAATAAATATTTGTTGAATGAATCAATAAAATGGGCCATTTACAGTACACACCTGTGTCTCACATTTTAATGTGTGTGTGTCACAATCTATCTATGCCTGGGTATGAAGTTGTGTCCTTCTCTATGAAGGTGGACATTTTTAGAGATCCACAAGCTGCTACAAAAATGTTATTATAATAGAAAGAAGAATATAAAAAAGTATGGAAAGATAGAAGAGCCAACCTCCAGAAAAGTGTGTATGTAGGAGGGAGGAATATAAAAATAAAGTGGTACTCATTGAGCGATGATGAAACTCAATTTACTTCTAATAAAATTAATGATAATGAACTTCTGATCTAAAGAACTGGGCTGCTTGTGTTCAATGAAAGGACTTGAGGGTGGGAATCTCAAATGTCAGCAAAGTTAACTACAAAGAAGGACCTTAAGTGGATCAATCAGGGTTGAACTACTAGATAGAAGGATTAAGTGGCTAATAAAAGGGATGTTCTACTGACCTCTAACACAGGAGGGAGGAGATAATGAGATAAGTAAAGCTGGTGAGGATAATAAGACCGTAATTATGGTCAAGTTCAAACTACTGAGTGAGTGTACGTTAGAAAACCCTCCAGATAAAATAGAGAGAGAGGAAATCTGGCCCCCAGAAGTTAATGCTACCTCCAGCGCTTGAGATGTTTCCAGTTGCATTTCCTTCTGACCAATGTGAAAATGAAACCATCACAATGAATGTTTCAAATCCATTAAAGTGGTGCTGTGGCTCAACATGCTGAAAAGAGAAGACCGAAAGAAGTAAAGCCTCAGCAGCAGAAGAAATCCATTGTGCTCAGATGTCATGCCATAGTAATTATTTTACACAATAACTGCTGTGGCCGCCGCCCATGGGCATTTATTGAGCTATTAAGCTTCTGCTATGTATAGGGTGGTGATGTCGTCATTATATATTCTGCAATTCTTGAGAAATTCTCTCTCTCTCTCTCTCTCTCTCTCTCTCTCTTTCTCTCTCTCACTCACACAGAGTGAATTCCCCAAGCTGGAAGATAAAGTTTGGCAAATTTGCAAGTTTATTCTTTCTGAATGTGGGCATTCAGAGTCTGATGATAAAGCAGAAAAAATAAATGTATTAAAGGAAGAGCATTTGGTTAGGGACGAGCACACAGTCTCCTTTTACATCTGGAGCATTTGGGTTTTCTGCAGAATGCTTTATATAATTGTTCATTTAATCTCTTGGGTGAAATAAACGTATGGCAGCTTTGCTACACTATTGATTCAAATTATTACTGTAATGACAGAGCTATCCAGGGAGTTGTCACTGGGCTTTGTGAGATGTCCTGACGGCTGTCATGTGCATTATTAAGATGCACTCTGGAAAGGAACCCTCCCCCCGCCAACCGCCCAATGCCTGTCTTGAGTCAGAATTACTGATGGCCCTGCTGGGCCTGATGCACTGGGACCCTGGACTCGAGCCTGAGCTGTCATAAACCAGAAGGGAAGTTTTCCATGGGTCTGCAACAGTGGGGTCCATGTGCTCAGTGGAATGACCCTAAGAGACTCGTTTCATGTTGCCTAATCTGCAGTCCTTAAAGACATGACTGGATATTCACAAGCACAGGCAGGAGCACAGTTTATAGGACAGTATCCCTGCAGTGAAACACAACACATTCAGTTAGATCCTAAAAAGAATTTTTTTTTTTTTTTTTTTTTAGAGATGGGGTCTCGCTCTTGGTCAGGCTGGTTTCGAACTCCTGACCTTGAGCTATCCACCCGCCTCAGCCTCCCAGAGTGCTAGGATTACAGGCGTGAGCCACCGCGCCCGGCTAGATCCTAAAAAGAATTTAAGGAAGGGCCTGTTTACAGGTGCGGGCAAGCAGGGTTAAGGGAACTAGCAAAGGATGCTGAGATGCCCAGCTAGCAGCCTTGCAGGAAGCCCTTTCATGTCTAGGACTGAAACACAGGGGGAGGAAACCATGCTACAAGAGCCTGTTGAGACTTAGAGCACAAAGGCACAGGCAAAGAGATACACCGTTCTCTCCTGCCTTCTCACCACCTCCCCAACGGTTGAACCCTGGTGGAAGCCAGACGGAGTCCACAAGGCTCAACTTCCCAGGACATGGAGTGCAGAGCAGTTGAGGACAAAGAACAGATCTGGGGGCAAAAGGTAATCACCAGCCCCAACACAGCTCGAGGGCTCAGCATAAAGAAGAGAGGGTGAAGGAAAGCCTGAAGGGCTGGTAGATGACTATAATGCTACAAGGTGCAATCACAGCACCACATGGGTGTCCCACAGATGTTCTGATGGCAAGTTGAAGGATGGTGAAGACCCTTTTCATTATGGAGGAGAAAAATGGCCAGGAGCCTGGGATTTACAGCCATGCAGACCTAAGATCGAGTCCTGGTCTATCCTTATGCTGGTTGTGTCACCTTGGGCAAGTTACTAACCCCCCAAGGTTCAGTTTGTACTTCTGGAAAAGTAGCATCATATAGGATTATTTGAAACTGGATACTGCTTATAAAGAACTCAGCCCATTTCCTGGTTTATAGTAAATGTTCCAAGATGGCAGCTGTTTATATAAATTAGGGAATCAGAATTCCACTGAAGCTGCTTAAGCAAACAGTGAGGTTTATTACAAGGATGAGGGATGCCCAAGCTCAAGGGTAGAGCATGGACCATTTTCAAAAAGAGTCCACAGGCAGGAGCTGTGGTGTCCATTCTCTGTTGCTTGGTTCTGCTTCTTTCTGCACATCTTCATACTTCCCTCTCTGAGCACTGGCTTTGTCTGTCTCCCCGTCCACACTGTGGACTATAAACACTTAATGTGGTTCTGTATACTGTACAACCATAATAATTCCCAGTCACCCTAAATCACTCCCTGTCTGACTCTCAGCCCTAACTCCAAATTCCTGGGAAGAAGACTTGATCCACCCCTGGACCAGTCACCCTTAGCATGCTGACTCTCTTCCATCAGGCCCTGCAGATGCACTCTCCATCCCTCCACCTGCTCCCTGCCCTGTGAGCACTGCATTAAAGTACTTCTCAGACTTTGGCTTCTGCTTGGGTTTGGCCAATGGGAAGCTGCAGCAAAATACCAAAGGAGAGGAAGAGGATGAGATCGGCCTCCCTTCCTGCAGGGTCAGCTCAGGATGACTTTGACCCTCCCCCAAGACCACAGCTTCACTCCAGACTTTCTCTCCAAGAATCTCATGTTTCAGTTACCTCTACTTATGCCTCAGGACCAAGAGTTGTTAAGTGGCCTTGCTGTTGCTGACTCTTGGGCACCTAGCTATCCCTTGTGGCTTCCCTACACCCTGCCCACACACTGATAAATTTCCCCTTCGTTAAACATTCCTCAAATTGATTTGAATATACCATCAGTTTCCTCCTGGGACCAGGATCAACACACTTGGCCAGGAAATGGGTTAAAGCATCCAAATAAAGGAAGTTCCTGGGCCCTCTACCTGGTGAGTATGCCTGTGGAGGTAGGGAGATGAGATTCAAGGGTGCAAAGCTCAAAGTGTTTTCTATGTTGCTGTTGTATCATTACTAGTATCATAAACATCATTAATTGTTTAGAATTTCCACCTCCTCTCAAAGACTGGCTATTGGACTAGAGTCAGCCTCCACCTCTCATATAACTCAAATGCAAAGGGCCCCCAAGAAAACAACCATGTATATCCTGAGCTTGTACTTTTGTGCTTCTCTCAGCTCCTTAGCTGAGCCTCCACAGTACTTAACCTGGATTTTGCCTTTGAAATAAATAATACTTTGAAAAACCTTAGTGATCCCCAGTTTCTTGGACCAAATAGTAATACTTGGTGGGGGGGGGTGGCCAGGACTGAACACGGGAGCTGCCCAGAGAACACAGGAGGCTTCTGTTCAAGAGAAAGTCTCTGATCACTGGCAAGGGAAATGCCACAGCTCTCCTCTGTAAAACGAGACTTTCAGGATCATTGTCAACCCAGTTAAAATCATCACAAATTGTGTAATTGGAGTCGCCCAAAGCTTCAATCCTAGGTCTCTGCCATTCTAGCTGATCACACACCCCCTCTGCTCTCCTTTCCACCTAGAAAATATATTCTTTTGTCAGGGATTAAATAAACCCACTAACCTGCTTCCAAGATTAAGAAGAGGTTATTCCTATTTAACTGTTTACAATGCACGAGAAATTGCTGAAGGCACCATGTGCAAAATGCAATCCTGGCTCCCTATTCTCTCCTTCTGCTCTAAGATAACATGCCTGCTATAAAGAAGTAGCATGACCCTCCAGTGCTGGGGTTAAACATGCACATTCTTGATGACAAAATATATCCTTCTACATAGCAGAGGTCATTTTTGTAAAATTAAAAGCAAACATCAAGTGGAATCATTTTTCCTGACCAAGAGGAGGCTTATAGGATGAAAATGAAAAGGGGTCAAGAAAAAAAGAATTAATTTACCAAGCCAGTCATTTCCCAATTTTTTTCTAGTTTGTTTAAATATTTGTGATTCTGGCATGAGGTTCTCCTTTCCAAGCTCAATGTTTCCCTCCACTTGATCCTGCAACAGAGCTACTGACGTGACCTGTTGCCATGGAAACAATGGTGAGGTCTCTCCTGGTGCCCAGCACTTTAGAGGAGTTAGATCTGGCTGAAAAATCTAACTCTGTCACTTACTAGCTGTGTGACTTTGGGCACCTCTCTCAGTTTCCACATCTGAAAATTGGGATTAGTGATAGCTCTCTCCAAAAGTTTTGATAAAAATCAAATAAGATCATCTGGATAAAGTGGTTGGTATGTTTTCTGGCCCTATATGTATTTAGTAAATATTTAGTGCTTCTATTATCATTATATATTAGGAAGTCAGACCATGTATTCATTCATTCACTCATTCACAATCTCATTTATTCATTTCATAAATAATTATTGAATTTCACTATGTTGTAGACATTATTCTAAATGCTAAAGATAAAATAGTGAGCAAAACTGACAAAGATCTGTCTTTATGGAGCTCACATTCTAGTGAGGGAAACAGACAATTAATGATAAACTATATGTATGTGAAATAATCTTGTAGTGATAAATTCTATGAAGAAATTTACAGCAGGAAAAACATAAGAGAAGAAAGGCAGTGGTTTGCAGAGACATGGGGGGTATTTCACATAGCTCCAGAGCAGATGATACCAGAAAGGCTTGAGGGGACATGCCTTTGGAATGTGTGGGGAAGAATATTCCAGCAAGAGGGAAGAGTGAGGGTGGGAGGGGAGTGCAATGACAAGGAGGCTGGTGAGCCTGCAGCACAGAGAGCAAGGGAGAATGTCTGAAGATCTTGATGGAAGGTAGCAAGGACAGTTGCATGTCCGACCTGTGAAAGTGAGCTAAAGAGAGTTGTCAGAGCTGTAACAGGAAACAGCACAGCAGTGATGGAGAGAAAGCCCTGGAGCCCTACTGCCTGTAAGAGAATCTCAGCTCCACCACTTACCAGCTCTAGGACCTGGGCCTTGCACCAGTGTAGTCTCCCAACCAGCAGCAACTGGGAGAGGGAGAGTATTAGAAAAGCAGAATCTCGGTCCCTACTGGAGCCCTGAAAGGTCAGAATCTGCATTTCAACTGAGTCCTGAGGTGATTCATAGACTCATTAACATTTGAGAAGCACTGGCCTAGGACAGAAACTCTCTAAGTCTCTGATGCCCCATCTGCAAAACAGGTCTAAAAGTCCCTCCTTACCCATGGTTTCACTTTCCAAGGTTTCATTTACTCTAGGAAAACCACAGTCCAAACATATTAAATGGAAAATTCCAGAAATAATTCATAAGTGTTAAGTAGTGGGGCTGTTCTGAGTAGCATGATGGAATCTCATGCCATCCAACTCCATCCTGCCTGGGGTGTGCATCCTCCCTTTGTCCAGCGTGTCCATGCTGTCTATGCTACCTGCCCATTACTCATGTAGAAGCCATCCTGGTTATGAGATTGACAGATCACAAGAAGAATTGTGTGCACAGTACATAGATTTTGAGAGAGAGAGAGACCATTTTTACATAACTTTTATTACATTATATTGTTATAATTATTCTATTTTATCATTAGTTGTTGTTACCCTCTTATGGTGCCTAATTTATAAATTAAACTTTACCATAGATATGGATAGGAAAAAAATGTGTATATATAGGGTTCAGTACTATCCATGGTTTCAGGCATCCACTAAGCATTTTGGAATATGTCCCCCACAGATAAGGGGGAACTACTGGACTACTGTATAATAAAAGTAACTCTCTCATAAGGTTATTGGGAATTTTAAATAAGTTTGTGACAATAAAATGTTCAGCCCAATGTCTGACACATTGAGATTGCTCAATAAACCTTAGTTTTTGCGTTTAATCCCTGGTAGATTAGTACACAAGTGGGCTAGGTCTTGAAGGCCTGCGTTAAAGAGGACAAAATCCCTGCATCCTTTATGAAACCCTATAAGAGCCCAGATGCTAAGGGAATGCTTCCTCAGGACTACTGGTAGCTGTCTGTTCTGACTGCCTCAAGACCCACTTGGAACCCGCAGGAGAGGAATGGTGCTCCTTGCTGTTTCACCTGCTCTAGAGACTGCTGGCTCCAGCAGCACCCACCCCCTTGGTTATATAACAAAGGCCATCCTTTTCACATGGAGAGAGCACTGGAGCCAGACTGCCAGCAGTGCCTGCAGCGGTGAAGATGGTTTTCAGGGATCCACCCATGCTGCTTGGCCCGTTCCCCCTGATTCACAGCTCTCACTAATTGTTTTCTTCTGCGGAAGCTAGCTGGCCATGGAGAGGCTCAAACCTGGAATACTGGCTTTGATACCACAGTGTTTCCAACTGCAGACAGTGCTTCCCTAGCCAAGATGGCAGCTGTCAAATCCACCTCATTCCCAGCTGCATAACTATAAATCTCCAAACCACAATTGTGTAGAAAAATAAAATCTGTTAATTAAATATGAGCTTGTAACTTTCAATTAAGCACCACTGGCAAATATCATAGAGTGGTTAAGCAGTCGGCTCTGAAGTCGGCTCTGGCTTTGAACCCCAGCTCCACCATGTGGGCCCTTTGCTCCTATTCCTTAGCCCCTCTAAAGTCCAGTTTCCTCATCTGAAACTGGGGGAAGGGGATGATAAAATTACCTCCTTCACAGATAATGCATATAATAAATTTTGCAAGTCCTGAAAGACACTAAACATTCTAGAAACATTAGTAGTCACCATTATCATTTTCTGTGTTTCCAGTTGTGTTGTATGCTGAGTCAAAAAGGAAAACATTCTCTGAAAGATAGGACCCATTCTTCAGTTACAGGAATATGAGAGTGACATTCTCCTGCTAGCAGGGATGAGAGATGATAAAATTAAACTGGGGGTGTCACAATGAGAATGAAGAGAAGCAAACACATTCAGGAGACATTTCTGAACTAGGATACATAGGACTTTGTGACCTCTTGCATGCAGAGAGGAAGAAGAGAGAGATTTTTGCCTACCCATTCTTACATGCATGGTTATGACTCCATTCTGTCATTTATATAAATATAAAATTTCTATATTAATAGAAAAACATTCATGAAATAGGACAAGGTGTTCAAAGGCAGTCTATAAACTTTAGGACAGTACATGCTCTGGACAAAAAAAATGTGTAGTAGTTCAAAATGCAGGGTTAAATGAACATAAAAAATGTACCAAATTCATTAGTCATCGAGGAAATTCAAAGTACTAGCACAATGACATACTACAATGGCTAAATTTAAAAGGACCAATGACACCAAGTATTGAAGAAAATGTGAAGGAATTAAAACTCGTGTTCAGGTGGGATTATAAATTAATATGCCCACTTTGGAAAAATGTTGGTAGTGTTTATTAAAACTAAAATATATTAGCAATTCCACTCCTGGTTATATGCACAGCTAAAATCAATATTCCACAAAAATACATGTATGAAAATGTTCATAGTGATATTATCCACAAAAACTGGTATAAGCTAAATGTTCTCAAGGTAGAAGGAATAAATTGCAATGTGCTCATACTATTGCCTAAAATTGTCATCTAATAGTGTACAGCAATGAAAAAGAATAAACTACTGAATATTATAGATAAAATATTCACTAAAAATATCAAGGTATCTACACAAAACAGTTCTGAATGACATTTATATGAAGTACAAAAACAAGCAAAGCTAATAAGCAAAAAAATAAATAAAATCATTGAGCTGTACACTCAAAATTTATTCATTTTACTTTGTGAAGGTTATACCTCAATTTTTAACAAAGTAAATTAAAAAAAACCACACAGGGCTAAAATCTTTGAACAGCTCTTGAAAACAACACACATAAGAAGAGTTGGCAATTCTGGTGTGCACTGGAACTATATGGCTGAAGTGATTATTTAGTATTCAAAATAAGTTATTGGCTCTAACAGAACTATCAAACACTGTTTAAGGTCATTCTTGGAATTAATAATGGTTTTGGTTTTTGTCAATTGTGGTTCCAGTAGAATCTGTAATAAGCTTCCAGAAGTAGCTTGAGGGCTGAATAATAGGGGAAAAAGCGGCTGTCCAAATGGTACAGGTAGACAAAAGAGAGGGGTGTGTCCCATAAGCTCCCTCCTCATGAAAACTCCAGGGAGCTCAGAAGAGCTGTGGTTATATCACAGGGCTGCCAAGAGAGGGCACCACCGGGAGCCTCTGCCAGGAGGCCTTGGCTCCAAGTGGCTCTCCCAAGGGGTGCCTTTATCACCACCCAGCTCAATAGTGACCCAGGAGCTTAGAGCTCTTTTCAGCAAGAGCAGCAGATGGTGTGTCTGCCTGAGGGGGGACTGTGGCATGGATTCTTCTTCCCGGGTGGCTTCACTTGAGCTGCTTCCTTCCCTGGGCTTCACCTTACTCAGATATAAAAAGAAAAACAAAAACAACAAGCAAACAAAAAATCCCCAGCCCAGCCAGTATGGCTCCTTCTAGTTCTACAGATTCCAAGATTCCATGATGCTATAGCTCAAGTGCTCTTCTATTTGCTATCTGTTTATTCACTAAACTTTTATTGAGTACCTACTATGTGTATTGGGGACACAACCTCAGACATGACAGAAATGGCTCCTTGTCCATATAGAACTTATCTTCTAACAAGAGAAACAGACAGGAAACATGATGTGTTCAGATCATAGTTAGAGATATGAAGAAAATAAGGATGATGGGGGGGGCAATAATTTTAGATACGGTGTTCAGAGACTGCCACTCATCCAAGGAGCTGATGTCAAAATTGAGGCTCGAATAACAGGGAAAAGAGTGGCTGTTGATATAGCTGTGGGGTAAGCCTGGCACAGAGAAGAATAAGTGCTAGGTCCAGAGTAGGAATCACACTAGCTCTCTGCAACCCAGCATGAGCCTCCTATGTGGGATAGGGCTTAGAAGCACCTAAGGCTGGGCGCGGTGGCTCACGCCTGTAATCCTAGCACTCTGGGAGGCCGAGGCGGGTGGATAGCTCAAGGTCAGGAGTTCAAAACCAGCCTGACCAAGAGCGAGACCCCGTCTCTAAAAAAAAAAAAAAAGAAGCACCTAGTTCACTTCTCTGCACCTTTTACTTAGTATTAAGAGGCTGCAATGCTCTCTGGTTTCCCATCTACACTCAGCAAGGAAAGGAAATAGCGATTTTCCACCAGCAAACAACAGTACTTGGGGAATGAATGACCCAGGAGTTAGAACTCAATATGGAAGCAGGGAAATCTGTTGGATTTAGAATGCATTTGCTCAGGCAAGTGGTGTATGCACGTAGAGATAGTTCCAATGAGAAATAAACAATGAGTAATGATTATGTGTTAGGTTCCCAGGTGGCATTACACATACAGAAGCAGGAAGAAATCTCAGCTCTGCATCCCCTTCTTCCCCATGCCCCTTAGCACACTGAGCTTATACCACCTTTCAGTAGTTATCACATGAGATTGCTATCGTTGATTTGCCTGCCATTCTCTCCTCACTAGGGTAGGAGCTGTTCCAGGGCAGAGATCATGTTGAGCTTGTCTTGCTGACTGCAGAACCTAGTTAATTAGCTGGCACTTTATAAGTAAATGTTGATGAAAGGAACATGTGCACATGTGCATGAGTTAATCCATCAATTCAATTCAACCAATACTTACTGAGCACCTACTACATACAATTATTCCTCCAGATACTGAGAATACAACAGTAAGCAGAACAGACAAAAATTCCTGACCACACAAAGGCTGCCTAACAGTGAGAAACAGGGACAGACAATAAAGTAAATAAATGAGGATGCCAGGGTGGCTATTATAGAGTGACCAAAGGTAAGAGTAGCTGGGAGGAGGTCAGAGAGTCAACAGGGGGCACTCTGGTGTAAGATTATGTAAGCCTTCCCAGGGCTTGGCCATTGGATAGCTCTGAAGCAAAGTATGACATGATCTGACTGATATTTTTTAAAGATCAGGAAAACTCGCCTTCATTTTAGAACCAGGGGCTGAAGTATCTGTCCTGTCCAGCTGTAAGCACCAAAAGAGAGATATCCTTACTTGAGGCAAGAATAAAAAAACAGATGCTTGACGCTTCCTCTGGGAGCCACGTGGGAGCAGTCTGAAGGACACTCTAAAAGGACTGGCTACAGAGTTTACCTGTCACAGTGCCACAATATCATTCGCCTCTTCACTTCCTTTTGAAGACAGATGCTAAGCGTGAAGGGTGGTGGCCCACTAGGTGAGCATTACCCAATCTTAGCTCCAATCTAAGGGCATTCCAGAGGCCAAAGCTCTCTGTCAGGGTTTCCAGGAGTGTGCAGAGACCAGTGAAGCAGCAGAGCTTGGGCTGGGGTGCAAAGAATGCTCTGCAGAATCTCTTTCCAGCAGCCAGGGCCACACAGGCAGGAGCTAAGGCAAGGAGATGTCATCAGCTTACATGTATCCAAAAGGATCGATCTCATGGCCCTCTTCTTTCTTCCATCCAACAAGCAAGCAGTCCTTCTTTTGTATCTTCCTGTCTCTTTCACACCTGTCTTCCACTGGATCTCAACAAGACCTTGTAGTCACCCCATAACTGCTGCCTGTAATTGATTTGCTTTAGGGACTTTGCTTTTTGCATTTTTTTCCTTTTCTTTTCATCAAATAGATAATGTCCTACATCAAAACAAGATTTGAAGGAGGCACATCTCACTCATGAGCATGAAAACCCAATCATCACACTTATGAACCACGAAAGGATGGGGGTTGGCTTTGTTTTTTTAACTGTCTCTGCTAGTAAGAGAGAAACCTCTATTTCTCTCTTTGTGACTTTGCTTAGAACCAGCAAGAATCTAGGTTGTAATACATCTGCCTCACATCTGTCATAGGCACCTGTTGTTTTTGCACATCCAATTGGACTTTCCTTTGGGAAACACCGCTCCACCCCAAGAGTCCCTGAGGTTTAGAGGTGATCCCTTCCCACCTTGAAACATGGCCAATGACTCAGGCCTGGCCAATCAGAATCACAGTGATGGTTCAGGGTGCAAGCCAGGCCTATGCCAGTCAGGCCTGGGACACTTTCAGATAAAAGGGGTGCTTTTTGTTCTACTAGGATTGCTAAAGTGGCCAGGAGGAAGTCTGAAGCCACTGATCACCAGCCTGGCCACCAGCCAAAGAAATTCCACCAGTGAATAAGATCAGGAGAAATTAGATCAAAGATATGAAGAGGGATAGAATCAAACCCACCCCTTTAGAATACCTGGACCCAGCTAAGCCTGAAGCCAGTGCTGTCCTGGACTCTTTAGGTATAGGAGTTGTGTTAGCTTCTGGTTGCTGCTATAACAAATTACCACAAACTTGATAGTTTAAAACAACACAAATTTATTCTCTAATGGTTCTGGAGGTCAGAAGTCTAAAATCAAGGTTTGGGCAGAGCTGTGTTCCTTCTGAAGGCTCTAGGGGAAAATCTGTTTCCTTGCCTTGTCCAGCTTCCTGAGGCCACCCGTGTTACTCGGCTCATGCCCCTTTCTCACCTCACCCCAACTTCTCTCTTTCATCCTCATGTCTCCTACATCTGCAGTCAAATCTCTCTCTTTCCTTTAGAAAGACTCTTGTGATTACATTGGGGCCACCCAGATAACCCTGGAGAACCACCTCATCTCAAGATCCTTAATTTAATCACATCTTCAAAGCCCCTTTTGCAGGTAACATATTCATGGGTTCTGGGGATTAGGATGGGGACATTTTTGGGTGGCTTTACTCAGCTGACCACAAGAGTCAATTTTTGTTAGAGCCACTTTAGGCTAGAAATCTGTCACAATAGAAAGAGTCCATAATACATATTCCTAAATCCACAACACCATCTTACCTCTGGGGAACAGACCAACTCTAGTATTCAGTTTATCCAATCTGAGTTATAATTTCCTTGTATCACTTCAATATTTCTAATTTCAGCCAGTAGTACAGAACAGGAGCTAGGAACACAGATTTTTGGATTCAGATAGTGTAGGTCTACATCCTGACCTTTCCACTTACTAGTTAAGCCTTTTAAGCTACTATCTTCTTGATCTGTCAAATGGAGATAATAAAAGCACCTGCTTCAGCTGGCGATTGTAAGAATTAAATGAGATAATGAAAGGACTGTGC
This sequence comes from Cheirogaleus medius, assembly GCA_008086735.1. Classification (NCBI taxonomy): domain Eukaryota; kingdom Metazoa; phylum Chordata; class Mammalia; order Primates; family Cheirogaleidae; genus Cheirogaleus; species Cheirogaleus medius. Next base: position 19,778,496 of record VBSM01000949.1, on the reverse strand, counting down.
TCACACAAGGTCAATGCTCGATAATAATGCTCTTTCCACTAGGATTACAGATATGACTCCTTCCATCTGGTATTACACTAATTTTTTATACAGTGTGTCACAATTAATTGCTACATTTTTATTTAGCTCCTTTAGAAATGGCTCCAGACTCAGAGAATGAACCGTATTGGGTCTTCACACCAACGCTTTCCTTTTAAAGGTGTTGTTACCAAGTGCTTCCACAGAACAGACAACTCAACCAAATTTTTGCAAGTGGGCCATGCCCTCTCTCCTTTATTCTCTCCATCATCACTAACATCTCTCTACCTCCATCATAACCCAACCCCATCTATAAAGTCTGTATTTTCCAGTCACTCTAGGCAAAGAGTTTTCTTCATACCTATGTACTTTTGTTCTTTCCCCAGCTTATCTAATAACATTTTCACAACCTTACAGAAAATGTGATTGCCCCTCCCTTCTGTCCAATTCCACTTGCACTTAATGCTCCAGTTTAACTCTGAAGAAATAATTTTGGCCTGGCACTCTCTGGGCATTGCATTTGTGTGCAGATGCCACTCTGGATGGAGTAAGGAGATATTTTTGGAAGTTGGCAGCCCATGCCTCAACAATGTAACAGGGAACAACAGGCAGTGACCGTACTGAATGGTTCAAGTTGGGTGGACTGCAGGCCAGCCAGGGGCAGTTATCTGTGACAAGTGACAAGTTATGCTGTGTGCTTCATGGAAGCTGATGTTTCAGTGCATTTTATATACCAGATGAAGGCTAACTGGAGGAAATATGACAGAAATTTCCTAGAGACAGGTAAATTGATGCTAAGCTTCCACCTGGACATCTACCCATCCCAGTATCAAACCCACCCACTCTTTCTTCTCCTCCCAGTGAGACATTTCTTCAACAGTTATCCCTGCAAATTTAAAAGTAATTTTTAAAAATTCTTGCACATAATCAATCAAAATATACTTATGGAAAACATTTTCATTTTCATGCATCCAGCTAGTATACTCCATATTGCTGAAATAAGAACAGACATCTCTTTATCCCAGAGAAGGCATCAAGCCGCCCCCCAACCACACACACACAGCCTTAGGATGTTCTAAATCACTGTAGTAATTCCTTCCCTCTCTGCCAGAAATTGGCCTAGGAGTGGGCACGCAACCAAACTTTGTCCAATGGGACATGAGGAGAAACCTATAGAATAATAGAGCCTCAAAAAGAATGCCTTTTTGTTTCCCTATCTTCTGTTTCGAATGCATGACTTGATGGTTGGAGCTGTGACAACGATTTTCCCTATGAAATAAAGGCCGAAAATAATCTTAGAGACACTGAATTCCACTCCTACCTCACTGAACTTCTAAACTAACTTTTCGCTGTATAATATATTTAAATACCTTTATTATTTAAGCCACTATTACTTGGGTATTTTGTTACTTGCAGCTGAAGGCATTCTAACTGATATACTATTTAGCTCTGTTTTCTAAAGAAACTATTAAATGAACTATAAAAACTGTGTGTGTAAACATGGTGGCAGCATCGTTCTTCTTGGTGAATAACTTTTTTAATGAATTCAAGTGTACTGAAGTCTCTGAATGGTAGTTACAATTGTGGGATGCTCAGTTCCTCCATTAAGTTGACTGAGCAAGGCCTTTACCTCCCCTAAGCAGTCTACTGAGTGCCTTGCTGGGTTCTCATCACCCCAGTATTGCAGTACTTTGCTATCTCACTCCCCTTTCCCTGTCTTGGCCATACAGCAAAATATGTTGACCACAACTTGCTATGTAGAAACATCCAGAAGGCAAGAAAAAAATTCCTAGCATTCCTAGCTATGAAGTGTGAGGAAAGCCCCAGCATGGAGCTGATTTCAGGATAACAGAATAAAGAACCATAATTCCCGTGGACAAAGCTAATTAAAAATGGCAGCTTAATCACAGTTTCCAGCTTAGACTGTACCTAACAGATGATGTTTTTACTGTGCCCTTGCATCTCATAAGGAAATTAGAAATCTGAACATAAAGTTGTCAAGGGACAAATTAAAAATATTACATGGTGGCATTGGGTTGGGGAAAGTAGTTGACCTAACATTTACAGCTTCCCTAGCTATAAAAGGCAAATCTATAATAAGTGTTACATGCCTGATGATACCTAAGCTTGAAAGACCTAAAATTCTTAAATGAACATCAGCTCACAAGCAAGGGGGTCTGGAGGAAATACAGCTAGATATCAGATGTTCCACACCAGGGAAACTTCTAGAAAGATGGCTATAGGCTCCCCAGTGCAGATGCAGGTCAACCACCAAGAAACAGGCTGGTAGTCTACAGGTCAAAAGGCCTCACAAAGTGAAATTCACTCCTTTGATGAATTTACTAGTCCCGAAGGGCTGACCCCTCAGTCTTAGCAGCTCTGAAAGCTGACTTTTCCAGCACATCAAGATGAGTTCCTTTTCTCAGATGTGGAATCACATTACTAAACTTCATGAGCCCTCATGCCAAACACAGAGCAGAGAACCATCCCTGCTGAGTCTATTCTAGATTCTTTCTCCACAAGATTTGTAAGCATAATAAACTAGTGGTGTTTTTATACCACGTAGTCTGGGGTGGTTTCATGCACAGCTAGAGTAACTAGAACAGGCGCCAAAGTCCTGTTTCGTCACTCCTACTGGAGAGCTCTCAGGCATAGTAAAGACAGGCAGGATAGCGTAGCAGTTAGGCAAGCATTTAAGACCTGGCTCTGCCTCTTCCGTGATCTTGGGAAAGTTATTTAATGCTTCCTAGCCTCTGTTTCCATATGTGTAAAATGGGGACAGTACTGGACTATTGTGAGATTAAATCAGTTGATACATATTGAGGGCTTAGCACATTTCCTAGTCCACAGGAAATGGTCTAAAAATTAGTTATTATGATGATGTCTAAGATATTCATTTAACAGTAAGACCAGACTTTATCCAAACTTGTAAATGACTGACCCTACTGAGAAGCAACCCAGTTATTCCCAAATGCTGCCATTGCTTAAAACTCTTTAGGAATACGTGTGTGTGTGTGTGTGTGTGTGTGGTTTTCTTTAAGGCTAGTATATATGGCATATTAAAAACTCAGGATTATTATTGCATAAGCACACAATATATTGACTCAGTTGTTGTGCCATATCTGTTCTCCTCTTTGCTCATTTACCTTACTGACCATGCTGTTTCAGAATATTAAAGGAATAACAAAAAAAAAAAAAAAAAAAAAAAAAAAACCACTAACCACAAATGAATAGACTGATAATTTAACTACACTAAAATTAGGAACTTCTGTTCATCTAAAGACAGCATTAATATAATAGAATGTCAAGACATAACTTAACAGAATATATATCCAGTACTACAAACATAACAGACAAAGGATTTGCATTCAGAATATATAAAGAACTTCAGCAAATCAGTAAGAAAAGGGCAGATAACCTAATAATAATCTTGAACATACATTTTATAAAAGAGGATATCCAAATAGCCCATAAGCACACTAAGAGGTGTTCAATCTTATTGTCATCAAGGTAATATAAATTACAACAAATTAGAATAAGATGTCAAATCACACTGACCATAATAAGTGAAATTAAAAAGGCCAACAATTCCAAGTGTGGAGGCTGTTAAAAAAGAGAAAAACCACCCCTGACAATGGGAAGGTAGACCATAGTATTCCCCTGTTGAAAATATTTTCCTGTTGCACCAGACAAGACCACTTCATAATCACATATGAACACAGACAAAATTAGGAACACTGTTCAAACTACGAAAATGACCAAACACCCCATATCTTAGCTGTTATGGGTCAAGGTATCCTTCTAGGAGTTATGTCAAAATATTAATTACCAGTAAGATAATGTGACCTTGTTTGGAAATAGGGTCTTTGCAGATGTAATCGAGTTAAGAGAAGGTCATTAGTGCCAACACTAACCCAATATTACTGGTGTCCTTACAAGAAATTGACTAGAGACACAGAGACAGACACAGGGAAAACACCACATGACAGCAGAGGAAGAGATTGAATTGATGCATCTACAAGCCAAGGAGCACCAAGTATTGCCAGCCATCACCAGAAGCTAGGAGAGAGGCATGGGATAGATTATCTTTCAGAGACTCCAAAAAGGAACCAAACATGCCAACACCTTAATTTCAGACTTTCAGCCTCCAGAATTGTGAGAAAATAAGTTTCTGTCATTTTAAGCCACTGAGTGGTACTTTGTTACAGCAGCCATAGGAAACTTACATTGGTTTATGTGAGTGAATGCAGCTTCTTTACAAATTTCAGTTTAGCCTCGCTCCATTCCTCCTGCTCTCTGGATAAAAATGATTAAAAAATCCAATTATAGAATTAACCTCCTAATTCCTGACAGTATCCAATCAAGAGCAAGGCCCAGTTTCTTTGAATCCTCCCCAAATCACCTAACAGAAACCCAAATCATGTAATTCTTTCTAACATCCTTTTCCTGAGATGCCCCACAATCCCCATGTGTACATTCTCCCTTGTTGCCATGAATCAGTGAACCTAATTTTGTTCCACTACAGGTGTCTTCCTGGTGGCCTTCCTCTGTAGGACACTGACAATATAAACTAGTATAACTACTTCAAAAACTGGCAATATCTACCTAAGTTGAAAATATGTATGCCAAGTGACCCAATAATTCTATTCTTAGATATAAACTCAACAGAAATGCATGCATCTGTGTACCAATAAACATGTACAAATATTTTCATAGTGGTATTATTCATGATAGGAAAAAAAACTTTAAACAACCTAAACACCTCTCAATAGAAGAATGAATGAGTAAATTGTGGTATATCATTATAACAGAATTCTATACAGCAATGAAAAGGAATAAATTAATACTACAATAAACTATACAGGTAAGTTTCAAAAATGATGTTGACTTTAAAAAAGTTAGATATGAAAGAATATATATTGTATGGTTCCGTTTATATTAGGTTCAAAAACAAGCAAGACTGATTAATGAAGTAGATGCCGAAATAGTAGTTACCCAGAGGAAATAAAAGGCATGGCTGCTGGGAAGGTAGTAATGGTTTATTTCTTGATCTGAATGGTCATTACACAGGTGTGTTTAATTTGTGATAATTCATCATGGTGTACACCTAGACATTATGTAATTGTCAGAATGTATATTAACATCAGTTAATAAGGTTAGTTTTTAAATTACTTATTCTATACTTTATTATTTATAATGAAATAAATTGAATTATTTTATAATACATTCACTTAGCAGACTTTATTTGGCACCTACTATGTGCCAAGCACATGAAGATATGAGAGCTGATGTACATTACGCAGCCTTCCCTTCATGGAGCTTTCCTTTATAGTCAAACAGAAGGGAGCATATAAAGATATATGCACAATAGATAAAACCAAGAAGAGAAAAAGGAAAAAAGAGAAGTAATAGAATTTCTTGGAGGCAGCCTCAACATCCTGTGACTTCATGTATATTGCATGCGAAAGGAAATATTAAAATGATATATTTGACTCTCACAAACAGACATGCTGAAACACATCACACTGATACCTAATAAATTGCAATGTGCTTCATAAAATGTTGACGTAGTTATTTGTAATATTCTTATTTCAAAATTTATTGCTAAATTATTTGACAGTTTAAAACTGCATGTGTTTATCACAATTCTGTTAAAGTTGCAAAAAAATTGTGGCTATTTAATAATTAGTTTTCTTAGGACAACCTTTTCCTTCTTGGTTTGTGTCAGGCATGGAGGGTAATTATCTTCCATGCTTCCATTTTAACCACATCACTTGTCCACTTAGAGATCTCTGCCATGTATTCTTCTCCTCCAGCTCCCTTAAGCATGCACTGGAGTCTAGGAGACTTTGATTCACATCACAGATCCACTACAAGTACGTGGTAAGCTAGGGAGGAAATTAAGGGGGGAAACTCGCCATAGAACTATAGTTCAACAGTCAAGAGCTCAAGCATAGGAGACCAAGGGTCTGGTTATAAATCTTAGCTCTACCATCTATTGTGTGACCTCAGACAAGTCCTTACTCTGTTTGTTCTCTAGTCTCCTCCTCTGAAAAAATGGACATAATAAAAATAGCAATTTTCTCATAGGGTTATGGAATTAAATGTAAAAAAATATGAAACGTATAGCACAGTGCTTAGCACATTGTACCAAGCTACCCTCTTCCATGCTACTCTCTGCTGTCTGAGATTATACCTCTTTTTCTTACTTCCAAGGCTCTATTCCTGCCATCTGGAGACAAGTAAATTCTTCTGCTCAGCATTACCATGGAAGCATCATCTTATGTTAGTCAAGCATTATTCAGTTGTAGATAACAGAATCCTAACTCAAAATAGTTTAAGCAAAAGGAGTATTTAGTGACTCTTACAAAGCCCAGAAGTAAAGCCTAGGATCAGAATACTATCTCCCTATTTCTGTGTCATTCTTTCTGTCTGTCTGTCCCTGTATCCACGTGTATATCTATCAGCCTCATTTCCTGGACTCTCTCTCCCTGTTGTGTCACAGATGGTCATCACCAACTCTATGCTTACCAGCTTAAAAGACGGTGCTTCTTTTTCAATAGTCCCATCAAAAGTCCCAGGAGTGACTCTCACTGGACCCTCTTGGGTTGCATGCCTATACTTGAACCAGTCACTGTGGCAAGGAGAATGGAATGACCCTTGCAGTTGAGATGGTAGATTCAACCCCACCCATAACATACATCAAGACTATAGCAGGAGTGATCCCCCAAAGGAAACTAAAATTAGTACACTGCCTCTACCAGGTGACTTTCCTAAGAAACAGCAACATTCTCTGGTTCGTTTCCCCAAAGCCATTCCTGTAATGAAAAAGTTGCAAGTTGGAGTTCACACTGATGAAGTGGAATCAATCACAGAATATGGGATGGAAGAGCTGGGAAGTCATCACATACAACCCCCTCATCTTACTGATGAGAAAATTAAGCCTCAGAGAGGGCAAGGGACTCACCTGAGAGCACACAGTTGATTCATAACAGAGGCAGGAGAAAAAGAAAACTTGGGCAGAAAATCTGATGCAGGCAATATTAGCCACACACACTTGAACAAGGGAAAAATAAAAACTGAAAAAAAACAATACATTGGACCATGTACCTCCATGTAGTAGGTGACACATACAGTTCAATAATCCCTGAATAGCCACCAGCAGGCATGAAGAACATACCCCATAGATTCCTAATACACACACCTCAATGCCAAGCACTCATAGTATCCACCAAGGATTTTGACAAGGAAGAGAGGAGACTTCAGTGAACTCAGTCATCATCATTTCCTAAGAAAGGAGCAAGATGCTCTGCCTTTGTGAGCATTAGGAGGCTAGCAAAGGTAGGGGTGCGGGAGAAGTCTTTGAACTTTTTGTTCTCTGCCCCATCTGACCAATGGTATCATGAAAGTGCCCTGAAATAGAAAGGGATTTCAATTTCTTATTCAGCTATGCTTAGGATGGAATGGATTTTAAGTGACCTTTCAGCAAGAGTTTACTTACTTTTAACTTATATGAATTCAACTATATGTACTCAACAGAAGGAGAGAAAATAAAAAAAAATTAAGCAGAGTGGATGATTCTGCAGTTTTTCACTAAATGAATGCCTGCTCCAGATTGACTGTGAGAGGGGAGATATAAATCTGCAAAAAACACTTTCATCTGAAACTCAACCCAAGACAACACAAATGAATTTAATGCTGGCAGGAAAACTGGCTGGGTTGGACTTACCAAGAAATATGACGGCTTGTTTTCAAAGGAATTTGGAGGTAATTTTGGGTACACAAGATATTCACCCTAAGCGCTAACTTCGGAAGCTACACGAAAGATGCGACTGCACCATATAAAAACGAACAGCGCAGAGAAATGTCACAAACAGCACAATTGGCTGACAACAAGAGTGGCTAATACTTGCCTAGCACTGATCCAAGCAGTTTTAGCACTATTAATTAATCTTCAAAACAAACCTAAGAAGTCAGAAGCAGATGCTTTTATGGTCTCCAGTTTATAGATGGAGGAAATAAGACTTGTCCAACATCACACAGCTAATAGTGGCAGAAACCAGAGTATTCAGATATAAATGTGTGCTTTTTCCCCCTTACTTCAGGTTAGGTCTCTCTTGCCAACCTCAGAACAGTAGCCATGTCTTTGTGTGGTGTTGCCTTAGGTGAGCTTTTGTAGACCAGAACCAAAAGCAAACTTGCCAGGCAGAGAAGATAAAGTCCTTTCCAGCTATTTTTTTTTCCCAAAAGCCTTGCCTCTCTGAGGGATGTTATGGTGGATTATACTGGACAAGGAAAAGAAGTGAAAGTTTCTTGGATTTTTACAAGCAACTTGAACTGAGGAGATGCTATGGACTGAATGTTTGCATACCCTCAAAATTCAAGTGTTAAAATCCTACCCTGCAATGTGATGATATTAGGAGGTGGGGTCTTTGGAAGATAATTAGGTCATGAGGTGGAGCCCTTATGAGTGAGATTAGTGTCCTTATAAAAAGACATGAGAGAGTGTGCTTTCCCTCTCTCTGCTCTGCACCGTGTGAGAATATAAGAAGATGAGAAAACAGTAATCTGCAAACCAGAAAGAGGGCCCTCGCCAAATACCTCATCTGCTGAGAACTTGATCTTGGACTTCCCAGCCTCCAGGACTGTTAGAAATAAACATTTGTTGTTTAAGCCACCCTGTATTGGGATATAACAGCCTGAACTTACTAAGACAGGGAAGGTAGATATTTATCCAACAAGACCAACAAGACAACAAGGATAAAGTCCTTCAGGCTTCCCACAGACAAAGGCTGGTCTATGCCTAGTGGTTGTCAGTGGGCTCAAGAGATCCTCCTGCCTCAGCCTCCCACGTAGCTGGGACTACAGGCACACACCACTATGCCTGGCTAATTTTTTCTGTTTTTAGTGGAGACGGGGTCTTGCTCTTGCTCAGGCTGGTCTCGAACTCCTAAGCTCAAGTGATCTTCCTGCCTCTGCCTCCCAGTGTGCTAAGATTATAGGCATGAGCCACCATGCCTGGTCAGGATTTTATCTTCAAGTGAACATCAGAAACAGGACAATGAGCCTGTCATTGGTAACCTTTCTGGGCCAGAGACAAGTAGACCCTTCCCTGAAAATGCTGAGCTATAAGGATATCGTGGGCCTTTGCAAGACCCTGTGGGGTGGGGTTGGTAGTAGAAGATATTCAGGTAAGGACAGAGATTGAATTTTCTGCTATTTCATATTAAACTTGCTTGAAATAACTAAACAAATGTGACATTTCTTGCCCTGTGGTGTTGTGGAATAAAATGCAGCCCCGCTACATAGATAAGGAGCAAATTCCTGAGAGAGGAGAGTAGAGCTGACCTTGGTAAGAAAGCAGTGGAGTGAAGGTCCTGGGGAGGTGAAAGAGGTGATGAAACAAATTAGGCCTCCACACAGATAACATTCCTGAACAAGGCAAGATAAGGGAACAAAGGCATATCCTTGGCTGTCTAGATAGGAGAACAAAGAAGAGACCACTATGGGTGGCCTCCAGAGGGGTTGATGGCCAGGGGGGAGGGGGAGGCTATGTGATGGTGGGGAGGGAGGGGGAATGTGAAGGAAAAAGGGCCTGAACATGTATAATCAGCTGTATAATCAGCATGCTATTTTAAATCAGTTTGCTCAGTGTGGCTTTTTCCCCCCTCACTGGTATACTGACAGAAAAGAAAGGACTGAATGCAAACGGGGAGTTTGGTTTTATAAGCCTGTTCAACAACAAGGTGGTCACATCACTCTAGGATGACCATAGGTGATAGGAACACCTATGACATATAAGTGGTATCATAATATGCATGATGCATGCTGGGGTAGGAGGTCAACAAAAGGATTGGTAGAGAGGTTAAATGAGGCACAACTGGATAGCCAGAGCAGCCAATGTGCTCAAAGGGCCTCATCCTGCATGGACAGACTCAGGACCCAATGGGCACAGCACATCCTACTGTGATTTGATCATGGTTTATCAGAGGATGCTAATTTGGCAGTCAGAGAAGAGCATGAAGATTCCAGGCTGAGCCCAGTCCTAAGGTTAACTGACAGGAGAGGTAGGCAGAACACAGCAGGTGGGGAAGAGGAGAAGGCAACAGAAATCAAAACTTTCATGAAATCGTCACAAAAGCAGACAAGAAGAGAACTGGCCCTCAGAGCCTCCCCAGTGCCCAGAGCTGATACAGGCTCTATTGCAAACTGGGTTGGGCGGACAATATCACCTAATTCTAAGCTTTCCAATGTATATATTAATGGGGATGGTGGTGGGAGTGATAAGCAGTGTCAATAAGCCTGGGCTCAGAATCAGTATTCCTGAGTATAAATTCCTGCTCTACCAGTCGCAACCTGCCTGTAAAATATTAGACAAGTTTGTTAACTCCTACCTATCTCGCTTATGTATAAATGAAACTAACAAATACTGCCTACTTTATAAAGTTACTGTGAAGATTGATTAAACTAATTAATTCAGGTAAAGCCCTTAATAATGCAGGATAACCACACATCCCAGTTTGTCTGGAACTGTTCAGTTTATGACTGTAACAAGGTACAATTATTCGTAGAGCTTCCCTTTACTCTCAAAAGTGTCCTAGTTTGACTTCTCCTTCTGGCCAAGATGAAGTAACATGAAGCAGAATTATCATTTCCTTCCTGAAACAAATAATGATAATAAAAAAGAACAAAATATATGTAACAATTACTATCAAGCTATTGGACATCAGAGAAGAAAAGTTAGTTACCCCTGAGAAGTGGAGGAAAAAAGCAGTGACTCTACTAACTGCCCTAGCTTACCACCTATAGAAAGTTTCCAGGTCATGGCATAAGGATATAAGAGGGAGCTGGAAGTACAGGAAAGTCAAGGCAGCTAAAATTTTCAGGGCCAAGCGCCAAAAAGGAGGATGCACAAAGAGAGAACTCAGGAGATCAGCAGAGGTTCCACCTCGAGTCAATGCATGTGTATGAGGCAACTTATCCAAGCACAAAGAAAGAGCCACCCAAAAGAATTAGAGAAAACAGTACCATCGATTAGTGGCTTTTCCCAACAGCCAGAACGAATACTTCACAATTCATGGGGCATTGATCAGAGTACTAAAAAGGGCTTGTTTCAGTACCAGGGAAGAATTAAGCCTAGATTAAATTCTGCTCTGGTCCCACCTAACAAAGTTTAAAAATAAGACCGACATGGATTAAACTGTTTCCTAGTAATTTAACTATGTTCCAGAAAAGCTCTCAAGAATATTTATAGAGATTAAAAAAACTATCAACCTAGAATTCTTTTTAAATATCTTTTTAAAACAAAGGCAGAATAAAGACTTTTATAGACATAAAATCTGAAAGAATTTATCACTAGCAGACTTGCAATATCAGAAATATCAAAGAAAGTTCTTAGAGCAGAAGAAAAATTATTTCAGATATACACCTATATTGAGAAAAAGGAATAAAGAACATCAGAAATTTTAACTGCCTTGGTAAATACAATAATTTTTTTCTTCATATTCTTATTTAAAACTTTATAAAATATATTGACTACTTAAAATACACATATACTGTATAGGCAAGTATATGTAAAATTATGAACTTAATTATAAACCCTAAAGAAATCACTAAAATACAACAAAGAGTTGTGCTAATAAACCAAAAGAGAAGGAAAATGGAATCATAAAAATACTCAATCCAAAAGAAGGCATAAAAAGAGGAAAAGTAACAAAAAAAGAACAGATGAAACAATAGAAAATAAATACTATTATGTAGATTTAAGCCCAAATAAATCAATAATTACATTAGATGTAAATAGCCTTTTTTAAATTAAAAATCCAAACTATCAGATTAGATAAAAATACCCAAATATATGTTGCCTATAAAAAACCATTTTAACTATAAAGACACAGATTAACAGTAAAAGGAATAAAAGATATATACCATGCTAATCAAAATAAAGCTGAAGAGGCTATATTAATATCAGATGAAGTTATTTTTTGACAATTAAAAAAATTATCAAAGTTAAAGGTGGTCATTTCATAATGGTGAGGTCATTTCATCAAGAGTAAAAAAAAATTTTAAGTATTTATGCACCTAAATACAAAGCTTCAAAATACATAAAGCCCAAATTGATAGAACTATAGAGAAATAGAAAAATTGACATTTTTTGTCAAATTCATCAATACTCCTCTCTCAAAAATTGATAGAATGTGTAGATAGAAAAGTAGAAAGAATATACAAGACTTAAACAACACTATCAACCAACTTAACCTAGCTGACATTTCCAGAACACTCATCAACAACAGAACATACATTCTTTTCAAGAGCACATGGGACATTTACCAAGATAGGCCATATTATAGGACATAAAACAACTATCAATAAATGTATAAGGATTCAAGTCCTACAAAGTATGTTTTCTGACCACAATAGGATTAAAATACAAGTCAATAATAGAACAATATCTAGAAAATCCTTCAAATATTTGAAAATTAAATAACATACTTCTAAATAACTTATTAATCAAAGAAGAAATCAAAAGAGAAATTAGAAAGTGTTTTGAACTGAATGAAAATGAAAACACAATTTATAAAAATTTGGTAGATGCAGCTAAAGCAGTACTTGTATGGAAATTTATAGCAATAAAATGCTTATATTAGAAAAATAGAAAGGTCTCAGATCAATGGCCTTAGTTTCCACCATAAGAAATTAGAAAAAGAAGAGCAAATAAAACTCGTTAAGCAGAAGAGAAGAAATAATAAACATCAGCATGGAAATCAATGAATTAAAGAAAACAATAAAACCCAAAATGGTTCCTTGAGAAGATCAATAACACTGATAAAACTCTAGTCATTTATCAAGACCAAAAAAAAGGAGATATAAATTTCCAATATTAGGAATAAGATAGGCAGCATCACTAAAGATTCTGAATATAATCAAAGGAGAGTAAGGAAATATCATGAACAATTCTATACCAATAAATTTGATAATTTAGATGAAATGAATAAATGATTCAAAAGAGGCTAGTTTGAATGCAGTGGTATTTATAACTAATTGATCACAACTAGTTACAGATTCCTTTATTCCTTTTCCACTCCCCCTGCTTCACTTGACTAACCTTAAACAGAAAAAAAGTAAAAAGAAAAAAAAGAAAGAAAGAAAGAAAAATGATTCAAAAGCCACAAAATATCAAAGTTTACTTAAGAAGAGCTAGATTACCAAAGTAACCCTAAATCATTTAAAGAAACTAAATTGTTATTAAAAACTGCCATAAAGAAAAATCCAGGTTCAGGTCACTTCACTGAAAACCCCTACCAAATATTGAAGAGATTAATAATACAAATTCTAGACAAACTCTTCCAGATATTTGAAGAAAATGAAATACTTTTCAACACATTATATAAGGCCCATTATTCTGGTGAGATAGAGAAAGACAAAGAGACAGAGAGAGAGAGAGTGCACAATTACGAAAAGAAGGAAAAAAAAAACACTAGAGATCAGTATCCCAAAACTTAACAAAATGTGAGCAAATTAAATCCAACAATGTAGAAATACCTCATGAATAAAGTGAGGCTTATCCCAGGAAAGAAGTTTAGTTTAATATTCAAAAACCAGCCAAAGTTATTCATGACATTAATAGATCTTAAAAGAAAAATTATAAAAACAACAAAATTCAACATCCATTTCTGATTTAAAAAAAACAAAAATCTCTCATAAAACTGAGAGTAGAAGAGAACTCTTCAACCAGATAAAGGACACCTACAAAATCACATAGCTTACATCATTATTAATGGTGAAAGAAATATTTACTCCTTTTAGGAATAAGACAAGAATGTTCACTCTCACCATTTCTTTTAAACATGGTCTTGGAGGTTCTAACCAGTGATATAGGCAGGAAAAATAAATAAAAGATATCCAGATTGAATTAAAGTTATCTTTATTCTCCAAAGCACTTATGTAAAGAAAAAATATCCAATGTAATTGACAAAAAAAACACTTACAGAATGACTACAAGAGTTTAGCAATGCTGCAGGATACACGATCAATGTATTAAAAATCTGTATTTCTACATACTAGCAAAGAATAATCAGAATTTGCAATTAAAAAACAATACCATTTAAAATAGCATCACAATTTAAGAAACACCTGTGGATAAATTTGACCAATGATGTGTAGGACATGTACGCTGAAAACTAAAAAACACTGCTGAGAAATATTAAAGAAGGTCAAAATAACTGGAGAGATATACCATGCTCATGGATCAAAGACTCAATATTGTTAAAATGTAAAACCTTCTCAAATTAATATGTAGATTTAATCCATTCCCAATAAAAATCCCAGCAGGCTTTTTTTGTAGAAATTGAACATATTGTTCTAAAATAAATTTACAAATGCAGAAGATATAGAATAGCCAAAATAGCTATGAATAAAAAGAAAAAATTGGAGAACTTATCCTTCCTGACTGTAAGACTATCTGTAGACAGTAATCAAGATGGTATGGCATTGATCCACACATTTGGTTGTGTACAAAAATCCAAAGGTGATTCAACTGAGAAAGAATAGTCTTTTCAACAAATGATGCTGGAATAATCATATAAATATATATATTCAAACACATATGCACACACACACACACACACACATATGTACTGTAGCCATTATGTACCTCCATACACAAAACTTAACACAAAATGGATCACAGACCTAAATAAAAACCCTAAATAAAATCTTAAAACTTTTAGAGAAAAAGACAACAAAATCTTTGTGATCATGAGTTAGGCAAATATTTCTTGGATAAAACACAAAAACCATGAACTCTAAAAACAATAAAGTGATAAACTGGATTTCATAAAATTTTAAACTTCTAATCTTCAGAAGACACTGTTAAAAGCATGAAAAGACAAGCCACAGATTGGGAGAAAACATCTAGAATCACATATCTAATTAAGGACTTGTATCTAAAATATATAAAGAATTCTGAAAACTCAGTAGGAAACAACCCAAGTAAAAAAGATGGGCAAAAATTTTGAACCAGACATTTTACTAAAGAAGATATATGGATGGCAAATAAGGACTTGAAAATATGTTCACCATTATTCATCATCAGGGGAATGCCAAATTAAAACCATGATGTGATACTACTATATAACTGTTAATAATATTTAAAATTATAAAGACTGACCATACCAAATGTCAATGAAGATGTGGAGAAACTAATATAGTATTTTTTATATTACTTGTGGAAATATTAAATGGCACCACTGCTTTAAAAAACTTTGGCAGTTTCTTAGAAATTAAACATATACCATCAATATGATGCAGCCATTCTACTCCTAGGTATTTACCAAGAGAAATAAAAGCATAAGTTCATACAAAGACTTGTATATGAATGTTCATCACAGTTTTATTGGTAATATTCAAAAAATGAAAACAACTCAAATACCCATCAATGGGTGAATGGATGAATTAACTGTGGCATGCCCATACAATGGAATACTACTCAGCAATATAAAGGAATGAACTATTGGGACACACAACATGGAGTGAATAAAGCCTAACCAAAAAAGAGAGAGAGAGAGAGAGAGAGAGAGAGAGAGAGAGAGAGAGAGAGAGAAAATAAACACTGTATAGTTCCATTTACATAAAATTCCATTTGGATGATAAATTATATGATCTTCCTATTAACAAAGGACCTGGCCTTTAGTGAGCACTCAATTAGTATTGAGTATTAGTATTGGTGTTAGTGTTAAAATATTAGTATTATCCTAACTGCCACAATCATAGGCCCAGGAATGAAGACAGGTCTGATCTTCAGATAGGCCCAGACCCTACTAGATCCAGTGTGGGGGATTGGGTAGGCAGTATAGTGCAGGGGTGAGCTTGAGTTTGGGAGATGGGCAAAACTGAACTGGGTTAAAATCTATTTTAACCCGGCACTTTATTAGCAGTGTGACCTTAGGCAAGTGGCTCACCTTCAAGCTCTCAGATTCCTCCTCTCTAAACAGTGGTGACTAGCCTCAGAGGGTGGCTGGGGGGATGAAATGAGACGATCCGGACAAAAGAATAGAATCATACCTTGTATACAGTAACCACACAGCAGCTTTTTAAAAAGAGAAAGGAAGAAAAATAGCAAAGTTCTGGGCAAGAAGAGGCTGCTGAGCACAGATGCTTAGTGACTGATGGGGAGAGTGAATCACTGAGGCAATGTGTACAGCAGTGTGACCCATGAGTAGCAGGCTCTCTGTTAAACCCGGAGATGATTAACAAGCTTCGTTCTGTTTTCAGGATGAAGTCATAACAGGGAAAAAAAAGCGTTCAGACTCTTTTCCTTTTTTATTTTATTTTTTTATTTTCTAGCTAAATGTGTTACACTTCCTAAGTGAGTTGCTAATGGAACTATTCCACTGACCACAGCATGTACTTAGCAGAACTGTTGCAAATGTTTAGAAAAAAGAATATCCCTCTAATTGATGAGGATGTCCTGTCCTTAGAGAATGGAGCTTCTTGAGGACAGAGATGCTATCGGAACAGTAAGTTATCTGGTCAAAGCAAGGGAGAGGCAAGTGGAAAACCAGATAGATCTGTTTACAGAAAGTAGCAGAGGCAAGGCTGAGCTGACTTTCTGAGTTTATGCTCCTTAGAAAGTCCTATTCTCAGGATCATCTTGCCTGTGCAGATGTTAAAGTACAATTTTTCAAAAAGTTTAAAACATAATTCTCCTATAAATAAACAGGACATGACAAAATTTTGTTTAACTTATCATTGAGAGAGCCAGCAGGATAACAAAGCTGGACAAAGATTGCTGTTACATTTTTAAATGGTAAATATCCTATAAAGCAATAAAAGCATAACCACTGCTGTTGTTTTTCTATTGTACATAAATCTTTGCATCTCTACCAGACACAAACAATTTATTGAAACTTGCCAGTTAATAGTAAATAGTAAGGCAAAGTTACACTCCTCTAAATCAGGGGTCAGCAAACTATGGCCTGTGGGCCAAATCTGGTCTGCCTCAAGTTTTTGTAAATAAAGTTTTATTGGAATATAGCCACACTTGTTCCTGTATGTATTATCTGTGGCTGCTTTTGCACTATAACAGCAGAGTTGAGTAGTTGTGTCAGAGACCATATAGCCAGCGAAGCCTATATTTCTGACCTGGCCTTTTACATAAAAAGCTTGCCACCCCTCCCCCAAAAAGGCAACCCTTACATGGGCTTGTTAGTGAGTACTTTCACATGGCATTGAAAGAATATGCAAGGATCCTCTGGCTTTACTTCTAAATTTCAGACACACACACACAGC
The DNA here is from genome assembly GCA_008086735.1 of Cheirogaleus medius. Taxonomy (NCBI): domain Eukaryota; kingdom Metazoa; phylum Chordata; class Mammalia; order Primates; family Cheirogaleidae; genus Cheirogaleus; species Cheirogaleus medius. The sequence goes on along the minus strand of VBSM01000949.1, from coordinate 19,761,189 downwards.
CCTTTAAAGGTACCTTACCTTAGGGTAAGTACAACTTCCATCCCCATAGTTGTGGCTGACAAAATCTACAACTTTCCTTGGGAAAGGGTTATGTAGACTGCCACCAATACTGATGCAGAAATAATAGAAAGGGAAGATGCCCAGGAAAAACTAAAATGTCCTGGAGGCTCTCCTTTGCCCACAGCTTCATCCTTTTGGTTCACTTTTTTATTCAGTCAGACCTTGCCCACCCAGCACTAAGAACGACGACATTTGATCCTGTCTCTGAGGTGGCAGCTATTCCCTATAAGACCTGGAGGACACTTGGTGGCTCCATTTGAGAGTGTCTTAAATGAATGCAAGGGAAAAACTATAAGGATGTCCATCATAGAATTCTTTAATAAACAAATTAGAAATTATCTGAGTTTTTAATGCTTAAATAAAAATGGCTTAAATTAAGCCACACAATGAATACTCTGAAGCCATTAGAAATGGTGATATGGCTGCATATTCATTGATAAGGAAAGACATGACATCCTTCCATTTTATATTGTTGAAAGAGTAAAGCTCATCCCAAACAGCATTTACAACATGATTTATTTTTTAAAGATATGAATGCATGAAAAAATATTGGAGGAACAAACACCAAGTTGATAATAGTTACTATCACTGGATAGTGATTTTTTATTTTCTTTGTAATCATCTGGTTTTCTTTATCCTAATTGTTTGGGTATGAGTGACCTGCATAATAAATAAACATTAAGGAATATTATAAAAGGCTTTCCTTATAGGAGGCTGTGTTATATTAGTTGTCTAGAGAGGATAACATGATTTTGTCTCATAATATATGTATTTATGTTAATATAAAACTTTTTAATAAGAATATAATATAAATACTTCTCCCCAAAGGATCTAGCTCATCCATGTCATTATAAACCATTATATGAGGGGTAAATATATTCCCAAAGAGGACAGGCCATTATAGAGGAGCCAAAGAGAGAACGATAGAAAGAATATATGGAACTGGAGACCATTCTTCTAAGTGAAGTATCACAAGAATGGAAAAATAAGCACCACATGTACTCACGATTAAATTGGAACTAATTGAACCACACTTATGTGCACATACAGAAATAAAACTCATTGGAAATCAAGCAAGTGGGGGGGGAGGAGGCAATGAGTAAATTCACAACTAACGGGTACAATGCACACTATCTGGGTGATAGGCACACTTATAATTTTGACTCAAACTGTACAAAAGCAATGTATGTAACCAAAATATTTGTACCTCTGTAATACTCTGAAATAAAAAAATAAAAAGAATATGTGTATACACTATGGTAAATACTGATGAGTCAAATTAGCTCTTTTCAGATCAATGTTGATTCAAGTTAAGATTCTAATCATTTGATACAAATATAAACTAGGACTTCCTATGATAGCTTGTAGACTAACTCATATGACCTTCTACCTAAAAAATATGCCAACAAATATTAAAAATGCAATAACATTCTTCCCTCTTTCTTCGTTTCCTCCCCATTTTTCACGTGATTTCCTTGGCCTTCTCCTGGCATCCTGTGTGTTGCAATATTCTAGGCATTGCAAGGCAGAAAGATCATGAGCATCGATCCAACACTCCCACTCCAGTGTGCTTCAATCTGTTTGTCACTTACAATCTGTTCCTGAGGTCAAATTATTCTACTGAAATCTGAACAACTATTTTGCTAAGAGTTTTCTGTTTTTACAAAACAACCAAACATAAGATGATATGACTACCATAATATACATGTATAATATATCTATTCAACTGTATGAATTATAAATTTTAAATATAGTAAATCAGTGACTTGTTTGTAGTGAATGGTACTTAAAAATGGGGGGAGGGACTGAATTTTGCCTTCTTTCTCCAGAATAAAATAAGTATAGAAGTGACAAGTGTTCATTTCTGTTCTTATTTCTTCTCAGGTTCAAGAGTACATGCAATAAAGAGAAAGGATTGCAGTAAGAGGGGAGATGTGAAAGAAGTCTTACACATTTTATTAAAATATAAGTACTGGTACCTTTTTCACATAAGAATAAACACTGGATAGGACAGATGGAACCAAATAGGCTCGGGCTGGACAAAAGTTCATTGGGAAGAATTTTACTAGATTCTGATATCTTAGGTAAATTTATAAGAAGACATACCTAAATCGAGAGGTTATTTAGGTAGACAAAAGGAGAAAGAGCTAAATGCATGTACAATTAACGTTTAAACAGTTTGTATTTGTAAATGCTAGTTGATTTATTCATGTTGCCATGTTAATGCATTTAATAGGTGCCTTGACAAGGCAATTGGGAATGCACCCCAGGAATCATTCCACTGTGGAAATTTGTGACCAAAGAGGCCTTTTTTCTCAACCTGACATTAGTTTTTCAATGAATTAATTGCAAATTTCAAGAATTATGAGATATCCTAAGTTATTTGTATTAGGAAATGAATAGAAAATGTAATTATTTTTTCCCTCAAATAATATTTGAGGTCTGAAAAGAAGCTATGAGCTATGTCATATTTCTTGTATCTTTCTGACAGTTTATAATTACTTTTAATGCTGCTGTTCTCTAAATTATTAATGCTAATCTGTCATGACAGGGGCTGAAGAGAACCAGTGAATATATGCCTTTTCACTAGCAAGGCTCATTTTAAATAAATGTCTTAATCACAAGAAAATAGAAGAGTAGTTACTTTAAACGAAATAGATTTGAACCTTCTTCCAGGTCCCTCCCATGCCTTAAAATAAAATAAATGCACATGGACAACAATTGAGGCAGGATGACAATCTATGTAATAATTTCTGCAAATGACATTGTGTGATTACACTCAGTGATTCACAGACTCACAGAGTTGTAAGGTGTCTTAAAAGCTCATTGACTGCAATTTGCCTGCCAATGTCTGAATTATATCTATTAATCATGGCCAGTGGCTACCTCTTCTATCTACCCTTGAAGATCTTCAGAATGACAAGAAACCTACTCCTTCTAAAGGCACCGCTTCTTCCTTATTTTGAGTCAAGATCTTCTACCTACTGGTTTTAGTTCTGTTTTGGCAGGTCCTCTCACACAACACATGCTTAGCATCCCTTCAAACATTTGGATATAACTGTGATATTTGCTCTGGGTCTTCTCATTTCCTAACTAAACACACCAACTTCCTTTAATAAGCTCCATGAAATCAGAGGACCTCTCTTTTACTTACCCCTTCATCTATAGTATCCAGTATACCACAGATACTCAATAAGTAATACTTGGAAGAATAAATATAAGATTCTTCTCATCATTTCTGGTTTTGCACATTTCTTTTTCATTTCCAATGACAAACAAACTTAACTACTTTTTTCCGATCTTTGGCCAGTTATACCCAAACTCCTCTGTTAGGAGATGACCTCACCTAAAAACCAAAGAATGAGAGCTATATTCCTCAATTCTCTTCTTCTCCATATTTACTCTCATTTTTATTTTCTTTATGCTACTATCTTGATTGTTCTCCTTTCCACTCCTCTCTTACCTATATCTCTTCTATTCTATCTTGAATCTCTTCCAGATACTCCTTCAGTTTATCAACATGTTTGAGATGTCTTTCTAAAAACAAAACTTTCCCTCCATCTTGCCTTCCTCTCAAAATTGGCCACCTTTTTCATCACTGACAACATCTGTAATCATTTTATACAGAAATTTTATGTCTCCTTTATAAAAATATCAATATTTTATTGCTAATAAATAACACAGGCAAGAAACAGGAAATGCCAGCCAAATATTTTAGATTCAGTGTGTGGTGAAAATGATTAGTGAGAGTGGACTACTAATAATGAGCTGTCAATCAACTGAATTCAGAGACACACCAAAGGGCAGAACCAAGTTCCACTGTCTAATAAACAAATGTTAACTCCTTGGAAAAACCTTTTATTATTCGATATAAACTCATATTTATGTAGACATTGGAATAAATCTTGTCCACCCCATGAATATATTTTTTACAAAAACACAGGCAGAATTTTTTTGTTGCAAAACCAATTTAAAGGTGTGCCTTTTCTCCCTATTTTCAAATTCATTATCAAAATTAAATAATACCAGATACATATCTAACTTTAATTTCCAGGTTGGGTAAAAAAAGATCAGAAATCAAACCTCTAAAATACATTGTTCTGTTTGCTTGGTAATTAACTCCTCTTAATATCTCTTTATGTTTTACATTCTTTTGAAGTTCACCATTTCTTCACAGTAAATAAAATGAGATTATGGTGGGTTCTTCTTTAGGTTGATAGGTTGCTATTAGGGAATCAGAACCATGCAGAACATTTGACAATAATTAAAACTGTAAGGTTTTAAATTAAGCACTTGGCTAATTACTTGATGCACATATTTCCTCAAGTCCTGGAAGGTATGATATTGCCTCTATTTTACAGATTAGGAAACTGAGGTTCACAGAGGTTAGTAACATGCATAAGGTTACACAATCAGTAAGGAGCAAAGCTGTGATTCAGATATTAACTCTAAACTGAATCCTCTTAACCACAGCACCGTTCCTTTCCCTCATGTATTCTGTAAGCTTAAGAATTAGGACAGAGAGGTGCAAAACGGTGAGTGGTTTATGTAAGCTCACATACACTATTGATAACAAGAACCTAGATCACTCATCAGGCCACACAGCATCTAAGGGAAAAAGATGATTACCAATCATCCCAGCTCTTTTCTCAGGGACTATTTTCCCTTAGAAACCATTGGATCTCTGACTGGAGAGCTATAGTGTAGTAAGAAGTGATTAGAAACTAAAGTTGAGAGATTAGCAAGAGAAGGGACAGGAGTCTGAGTCTCCAGTACTTTATTTGCCTAGCTCCTTCAGCTCTGTCTCCATAATGTGATCCCATATTTAGAAAGCAGAGAAGAACTAAACAAAAACTTAAGGAAAAAAAAGCTTCAGCCTTTTTTCCTATGAATATAGCTTTAATAGCAGCCTCTGTACCTGGGGAACACAGCAGTAGCAGGCAGAGCCAAGACCTTCACTGTAAGGCGGAGGAGGCATCCAGGGAGCCCCAAGCCTGACAAACACTGAATTATTTTTCTTGATAAAGCAAAAATTTAAAATAAAAATCTACAAAGCCCATACCACTGCCAAAGTCACAGAGAACTTTTGCCAAGTTATACAATCACAAGACATTTTTGCAGAGCATATTTGCATTTGAAAGTACCAACACATCCTAAATGTGCAGCATACGTACAGATCTGTGCAGTAGCAATTAGGAACAGAAATAACCAGTGCAACTGAATTAGAGTTGATGAGGTTTTGGTGTTCAAGGCAGCCGCTTCCTTTACATGACTAATCCCTACTCATCCTTGGGGTCTCAGATTAGATGTTGCTTTTTCCACAGTTTTCCTAGACTCCCAAAGATTGGCTATGTGCCCATCTAATGCATTTCTTCTTGCATTTCTCCTTGCCGTAGATTTCGGTGTGATCAGTTTACTTCTCAATCTCTCCCACTAAACTGTAGGCTTTGTGAGAGCTGGGACCATGTCTATCTTGTTCATTATTGTATCACAATGCTTGGCACAAAGTAATTGCTCATTAAGTATTTTTGACTGCATTAAATATAAATATAAATAAACATAAATGGAATGTGGGAAAATTACTCATGAAAACTAAAAAAGCTACCTAACTCTTATATCAGTTCCAATTGTAAAAAGCCACAAGACAGGCCACAGGATGTGATGCAGTAAATAATGGACATAACTGAGTCAGAATTACAGAACCATGAAAAAGAATAATAACAAGCCAGAACATGATGACATCATCGCACTCATTTCTGGATAAGAACTCTACTCAAGCCCTATTTGTGGAGGCATGGGTAACTGCATAATAACTATGATCTGGCATAAACTTATCATTACTATCTGTCTGTCCACATATCTATTTATATATCTACCTATCTACTTACCTACCTATTATCTACCTAGCTAACTAGATATCCATTCATCTATTTATTATCTATCAATTGTCTGCTTGTCTGTTTTTCCATCCATCAATCCATTTGTGGTAGCAAAAATTCTAAAAATGTCCCCTAATTTGCAGATGTAATTAAGGTTACTAAATCAAACTGCCCTTAAAATAGGGAGATTATTCTGGATTATCTGGGAAGACCCAATGTAATCACATGAGCCCTTAAAAGCAGAAGAGGAAGTAAGAGAGATACAGCAGAAGGAGAAGTTGTAGGGGGTGGAAGGGGGGAGCGGCAGGGTGTGAAGGCAGGGGTCACCTCATGGAAAACATCAGGAAGAATCCAGGCAGCCTCAAGGAACAGAGTGGTCCTTGGCTGATAGCCAGCAAGGAAATGGGAACCTCAGTCTTAACAGACACAACAAACTAAATTTGGCCAATAAGCTGAATGAGCTTAGAAGGGAGGATGGGGGGGCTCATCCTAAGAGCCTCCAGGAAAGAACACAGCCTGGCTGAAACCTTGATTTTGGCCTTATGAGACCTGGAGCAGAGATAACAATCCAGCTAACTGGACTTCTGACCTATAGAACTAGGAGATAAAAACTTGTGCTGTTTTAAGCCACTAAGTTTGGGGTAATTTTTTATAACAACAATATTATAGAAAACTAATACACCGTCTATCAATCTATTAACTATTATCTATCTATCTGTTATCTATTCAACTAGTATCTACCTATCTAGTATCTACATATCTATCACTTATCTATCATCTATCTAAATAGTATCTATCTATCTATCAATCATCTATGTTTGTTGTCTGAACTGGCTCAGTTTCCTTAACAATGGCCTTTTCTCCCTGACCTCCCATCCCTACCTCCAAAAACACATGCTTTCCTCCTGGGAAAGGCTGAGAGCCACTAGAAAGTCTGGATGGTGACTCCTTCAGCTGTAAGACCCTCTCCAATCACACTTGCCCTGGTATCCCAGCTCTCCATGACCTTGCATCTGGCCCCTACACTACTGCCTCTGCTTGACCTCCACTCTAATGGCCTGCAGAGCTCTGGGTCCTGACTCCACTCCTGGAGGCTCAACTGCAGCTAACAGGTAAGTGCCCACTACCCCATCCTTAATCACTCCAGACTTAATCACCCCAACCCATGACCAGTACTCCACGGCCACGGGTGTCTGGGAAGAACCCCAGAAAATTACCAGGATACAGTTTGTTCACTTCTATGAATGGGATTGTTTTTGTTCTCAGTGGATCTTTCTTTTTTCTTTATAAAGATCTGATTTCAAACAACTCTTTCAACTATTACTAAGAGATACCCAAAACAGGAAACTGTCACCATTCTGGAATTAAGAAGCATTACCCGCTGGAGGACAGTGCCAGCAAAAGGGCCAAGAGGTCTGTTGGGATGTGTTACCTCTCACAGCAACAGTATTGGTACATCTAAACATAGAAAAGGTACAGTAAAAAATATAATATAAAAGACAAATAATGGTACATCTGTATAGGGCACTTATGAATGGAGCTTGCAGGACTGGAAGTTGCTCTGGGTGAGTCAGTGAGTGAGCGGTGAGTGAATGTGAGGGCCTAGGACACTGCTGTCCACTACTGTAGACTTTATAAACACTGTGCACTTAGGCTACACTACATTTATAAAAATATTTTTTTCTTTCTTCAGTAATAAACTTTAGCTTAAAAAGTAACTTTTTTACTTTATAAACTTTTAAATTTTTTAACTTTTAACTCTTTTGTAATAACACTTAGCTTAAAACACAAATACATTGTACAGCTGTACAAAACATTTCTTTCTTCATATCCTTATTCTATAAGCTTTTTTCTATTTTTAATTTTTTTTTTTTACTTTTTACACTTTTGTTATAAACCAAGGCACAAACACACACATTAGCCTAGGCCTACATAGGGTCAGAATCATCAACATCATTGTCTTCCACCTCCCACTGGAAGGTCTTCAGGGGCAGTAACACACATGGAGCTATCATCTCCTATAATAACAATGCCTTCTTCTGGAATAACTGCTGAAGGACATACCTGAGGCTGTTTTACAGTTAACTTTTTTTTTATAAATAGAAGGCGTACACTATAAAATAATGATTAAAAGTATAGTACAGTAAATACATAAACTAGTAACATAGTTTTTCATTATCATTATCAAGTATCATGTGCAGTACAGAACTATATGTGCTATACTTTTATATGACTGGCAGCACAGTAGGTTTACACCAGCATCACCACAAACATGTGAGTAGGTGACAGGAATTTCTCAGCTCTATTATAATCTGATGGTACCACCATTGTACGTGTGGTCCATTGTGGACTGAAATGTCGTTATGTGGTACATGACTGTACTGCACTATATTTTGTTCATATCATATTTTGTTCATATCAATTTCTGGGGAGTGATTGAAGGAGCATCCTTGCTCTGCTACTTGGATAAATCACATCAAATCCTGGGCCCTTGTCTGTGAAGAGAAGGATATGGACCACGTGCTCCCTTATGCTCCATCTGGCTCTAATGGTCTGCAGTCTCCTGGAGCGGCCCCTCTAGCTGGGTCCCTCTCTAACCACAAAATGGGAAATGGATGCCTGGTTAGTACGTATTACCATCCCTCTTTCTCTTTTTCACACTAACCTCCTGATGTCATGCACATCAATGTCCTTCCCTTTTTCTAAAGATCATTTAACACTCCATTTAGTAACCCTTGATAATGCTCTTCTTTCTAGAGGTATAGTGAGAGAAGCAGCTTTCAAGGTGATTTTTCTGCATGGAGGGTATGTCCAGCTCTGGAGAGACTCCAGCCAGCATTCTGCTTCTGGAGCAGGTAAGTGCAATGAGGCCAATGTCAACAGCAGAAAGAACCCAGTCTAGTGAGAGACAAACATGTTGACCAGTTCTTTACTGAAGAAGAACCTGACCGAAAGTACCAGATTGTAGCTGAAAATTCTTGCTTCCAGCAATACCCATCAGGAAACTTCCACCCCAATTCTGGAACCGCTGGAGGAGTAGCACAGCATATGTCAAGACAGGAAATGCATTTCATATAAATCACCAATTCCAGTCGATTATGAATGGGCTCCTAAAGTGCGTTAGAGATCTGTCTCAACTCAGCAGGAAAGAGAACTGATCGATTAACGATATTTGCGAGGGGCAGAGTATTAGAAAATAGGCACCAGGCTTCCTGCCTATTCACAGACCCTTGAAAAACCAGTGATGGCACAGGTTTTGCAATTAAATCATCCTAGGTTCAAATCTCAACTCTCCCACCTACTAGCTTTGTAATACTGGGCAAATTTCTAAAGCTTTCTGAGCATCAACTAAAATGGAATAAAAACCCACTAACGATTATCATAAGGTTCCTCAGATTAAAAGCAGTGAAAAAACACTGCTACATATAGCGGGGTGGAAATAATTTTCTTCTTCTCCCCAACCCTTAGATTGGGGCAGTAGTCACAAACTGCTAGTGACAGGCCCAATCTCACTTTGAGACCTATTTTATTTGGCCCATGTTGTTAGCTTTCAGTGTCTAAATAATTTTAGAATTAGTTACCAGCTTATTTCACATTTTTTAAAATTACATATATCTTATTTCTTTTAAAAGCTTGGTCTCACAACATTGGTCCCATCCCCACATGGCAACAATCCACTAGAGCTGACTAGTGACTGTTTTCTTTAGATAGTTCCTGAACCCTTTTTTTTAAATCCTTTTTTTATTGTGATATATGTCATATATTCAGAAAAGTACATGAAATATATGCACAATTTTAAGAGTAATTAGAAAGCCAACACCTAAGTAGCCAAGTTCCAAGTCAAGAGATGGAACATGGCCAGAACCCCCACAAGACCCGTATGTCCTTCTAATCACAGGCCCTATGAGCCTCTGAGGATCACCACTGTCCTGACCTTCATGATAATCATTTTATTGCTTTTCATTATAGTCTAATCATGTAAGTATGTATTACAAAACTACATAGTTTTGCCTATTTGGAGAGCTGTATGCAAATGAATTTTATCAAATGTCTCCTTTTGGGTCTAGCTACTTTTGTTAACATCATGGCTAAGAGATTCTCCTAGATTTATGGGTTTCATTTTTCATTGCTACATGGGTCATGTACTCTTTAGTTTCACTCTTTGTCATCTCTCCTCCTCCTGGTCCTATTATAGGTATTTGGATTTGTGCTTTTATATCAGGACATCTAGCTCCCCCCAATGCAGAGAAATAATTACCATTATTTCATGCACAAGCATGTACTACTCTCTGACCACATCAGCTAAAGTTCCCAGCTTGTCCACAGCCCCTCTGTGACCTCGGTGTGTTGACGGCCCCCATAGGCTTATGCCTAAGGAGGCTCAGTCTGTGCAATTTCTCCTCCATGTTCTTCCTCAATTTTCAGTGACCTTGTGAGCTCTTCTATTAAGTGACCCAGTAGCCAAGACTAACTGCCCTGCATTTATTGGTTCCTTTTTCTCAATAAGGAATAAAGAGATTCAGTGAAGCCAGAGCCAGATCATGCCCCCAACAGCACATTGGGCAGCTCACGGCAGCTCTATCCATGGCTGTTTGTCATTATCATGGCTTTATGAGCCTTTGTCCAGCTCTCAGTCTGTGCCGACAACTCCTCCCCCAACCTAATTTGAATTAATTTGTCAAGCAAAATTTTGTGAGATAATATATCAGCTGCATTACTGAAATAAGATCTATGACTTCTACTGTGATCCTTTCATCTTCTAATTTAGCCATTCTATCAATAAAAGCAATCAAGTTTTCTTGGCAAATTTTTCTTTATAAATCAACTTTATAGGTCATGGATCCACATGCTTCTTGATGTTTATGGATTTTCATTTCTAATATCTGTTCCATTGTTTTACCACAATGGGAGTAAGACATCTAAGACAATGAGAATAGAAGTACTTTCCAATATACTTCTGGCTGTAAAAATCAGGCTCAGACTTATAGGGATGCTGAACAAGCTTATTATACCAACCCTCTGTGGTGGGTAGAGGACCAAGTCCCAACAGCTCAGGCTGGCATACAAGGACCTTGAGGGCTTGACTCCAACAAGCCTCTCCGGTATCACCCCTTCCATGCAGAAATGCCATGACAAGACTCTGGTATGTCATAATCTTTAATCCTCTTTTTACTCTGACTGTGATGTTCCTTGTGTCAGTTAGGACTCTTTAGGTTGTGAGTGACAGAAAGCCAGATAATGCTTCAGGTACCACTTGATCAAGACTCCGGCAAAGAGATTCTCATTCATTCATACTCATTTTCTCTGTCTCTCTCTCTCTCTCTCTCTCTCTCTCTCTCTCTCTCTCTCCATTCTGCCTTTTCCAGTCCTAAAAGAAAGAGAGAAAATCTCAATGTTATATTGGATGTTTTTCTAAATTCTTCACTCCTTCTGTGTTATAGGGTCATGTATCTATAGCAATAGTTCTCAACCAGGGAGGTGATTTTGCAGTCCCATGGGGCATTTGGCAATATTTGAAACATTTTTGGTTGTCACAACTCAGGGAACATACTACTGGCATATAGTGGGTAGAGACCAGGGATGCTGCTAACATCCTATAATACACAGGACAGATCCCACCACAAAGAACTCTCTGGCCCCAAATTTCAATGGTGCTGAGGTGAGAAACCCTGCTCGATTCCCTTTGCTATGTGAGTTGGCAGTGAATATATTTGTCTCTTCCATAAGGTACAATAAAGTGCTGGGTCTGCTGTCCAGGCCCAAACTGGGCCAATTCCACTTGGCTTGAATACATACATCATTTATACTGGTATGTTGCACATGTTCATACACCAAGGTGTCTGACTGAGGGGCAAGGGAGACTGACTCCAGGTGGCCCACTGACCAGGCAGTGTCAGCAGGACTGTGTCTGACAGACACAGTCCTTATTTTCATAATTCCTAGGAGTGACAGAAAAGGAAGTCAGGCTCTTTCTTGCATCTCTGGCTAGATTTATATTTTCACTTACTAAGGTTTCTAGATAGTTCATGTTCTTCTTTGAGACTTTTTGAGAAGGATATAATTAACTGTCTATTGTATTAGTAAGCCATCCTGGGTTTATTCTACCACCTGGAAGATAGCATATGTGGTTTCTGGGTAATTAGCCTCTAAACATCATTCCTCTGTCTCCCTCCTTCTGAAATCCCTCACCAGAAGCTCATGGTCATCTAAGAAGGATGTCATTCCTATTATTGTAGGGTGAGGATCTTGACCAATACCACTGTAGTAGGCAGAATTCTAAGATGCCCTTCAATCTCCTGCCCCCATAGATATGCCTTGTAGAATCCCTGAGACTGTGAATATGATATTCCTGTCATGATTCTGTTGTGGTATAGTGCCAAAAAGATTTTGCAGATGTAACTGTGTCCCAAATCAGTTAACCCTAAGATAGGAGCATTATCTGGATGGGCCTGACCAAATCACATAAGCCCTTCAAATATGAGTCTAGACATCAGCAAAGAAGAGGTCAGAGTTTCAAAGCACCTGGCTTTGACCCACCTTGCTAACTTGAAGATGGAGGGCCTATGTGGCAAGAAATGTGAGCAGCCTATGGGAACTAAGAGTGGGCCTCTGGATAACAGTCAACAAGAAAATGGGAATGTCGGGCACAAAGAACTGAATTCTGCCAATAATAACATTAGAAAGATTCATCCCTGGAGCCTCCAGGTAAGAACTCAGTCCAGCCAACACCTTGATTTCACCTTGTGATACTGTGAGCAGAGAACCTAGCCATCCTATACTGGACTTCTGACCTACAAAACTGTGAGCTAATAAATGGGTGTTAGTTTAAGATGCTAAATTTGTGGCCACTTGTTGCATAGCCATAAAAAACTAATACAAGCATGAACAGGCTTATAGTCACAGCAAATACCTCAGGCCCTTTGCTAACCTCAAAACATTCAGTCTCCACTTCTTCCCACTTTCCTCCCACACTAATATCAGTGTGGATGATTTACATGAGATCTTACAAGCTCAGTCACACCTGAATAAATTTTTTCAGCATTAAGACCAAAGGAATTTACATTTCACAGAGTTAAACTACAGCTTCCTTTAACACTCCACTGATACTCAGGGTTGCCTTGACCTCAATCACCCAGTAATGCTCATTTTAAAAGCTTAAAGCATATTATTTCTGAAACAAGATGCAAATATAATATCAAGAAAAAAGCAGTCACCCTAATGCTGAGCTTTGCCTGAGTGCAGCAGGATTTCATAGCAAGCCCTCTCGATTATTTAATATTCACTTCGTCTCCACCAGAGGCTGTGAGGCTGAATAGAGATGATGTCTCAGGATTGTTAAACATAACTCCGGAATGCGTGCCTGAAACACATTCTGGTTTCCAGAAGATATAAGACATAAGAGGCAGAGTGTTCTATGCTGATGTAACTCTTCCTACTGAATCTCTGAGCTTAGCCACAGTAAGAATTCTAAAATGTTTTGGGCCAAATTTTCATCTACTTACAATTTAAGGGATATTTAAAAAGTTATCCACCAGGTCCCACTATAATTTGAAAGATATATTAGAAAGTAGTATTGGGACTTGGAAGAAGTTGTTTTGATCATGAATTAAAATTTCATAACACCACTACAGAGATTTTGATGGTACTTTTGTCTGCCTGTAAAACATTTCCCTTGAGTTTAGCTGTGCCATTTGCATTTTCAATATTCAGTTGTTTCTAACTTATGCCCAGACTTTTTGACCATATTTATATTAGAATCTAAATAAAAGTGCTGACAGTTCCCAATTGTTTGCTACAGATGATCCTATAAGTCGTTTTTAAACAGATTATTGCATAAAATTATTCTTTTTCCATTGGAAACACTTTTGTAAAGGGGTAAAGAGTTACTGACTAATGATTAAAATTGGAAAACTTATGGTTGTAATGAATACCTTATGAAAGAAAAGATCAATCATAAACTCTTCTGGATAATTACTTAGAGAAGTTATACTTTATAAAATGAATATAAACATACTGTATATACAGATTATTATTGCATTCAATCTAAACCAATATATTGACCATTAATTAACAATTGGGCTTGTTTCTTAAGATTTAGAGAGGCTTTTAAAGAAGGCTGTGAAAGGTCTATTTTGTTTTCAAAGTCTCTCAGGAATTGTTAACTGAATGCCAATTTTCCCCCTTACAAGTTTTTTGGAGAAAGGGATAGTGTTCAGAATCATATCAATTGTCACAAAACTACCCTCAACTTCAGAATTGTTTTTTTTAACAAAGTGCTGAATCAGCTAAAGCATATAAGTGTGTGCCTGTCCATGCACATGTGTACATGTCTGTGTGTACATGGGTGTGCATGTGTGTCTGTGTGCACTCTGTGTTTATGTATGAACACATGTGAGTGTGCATGTGTGTGCCTGTGCATGCACATGTATACATGTCTCTGCATGTGCATGTGTACATGGATATGTGTGTGCACTCTGCATGTGTATGTGGGCATTCATGTGCTACGTGCACACATATGCATGTATGTATGTGCATGTGTGTGTGCCTGTGCATGTGCATGCACACAGAAGGACCAAAAGTCTGTTTCCTCCTCTTCTGATTTCCCTGCCTTCTCCTCTGTGCCCACACTACCCACTCACCCAGCTCCTCACTCCTTTCGTCTTGAGGTCACACGATTGCAAGTCCTCATGGAGAAATGTGAAGAGGTGAAGAACAGAGGGAGGCAAGACGATATTTACCTTGACTTGGGAATGGCTGGTGGAGTAGAGGATGAAAGAAAAGGGGTTGGTATTGGCTGATTACGCAGATATAACTATTTTCACATCAGTTGACTACAGTATTTGCTCTACCTCCTGCTTCCTCTCTGCTAGAGATGGGCCCAGTAAATGGATCAATATGGTAGGAAATGAGATCACCACACTAGATAAAATTGAATAAGCTGAATGATAAAATTGTAAATGCAGAAAGTTGCACTAATCCCTATCCATACTGCATCTTCATCAATCTTAGAGGCTTTAACTTGGAGTTGGACTCACATCGGGGGTGGGGTGGGAGAGGGTGTGGGATGGAATGTGATAGCTACTGTGGTTAGTTTTTCCTGCCCTTAATATTACTCACTTTTTCCCTTCTCTGGTCACAGGAATGAACACCTGACCTGAGCTTACCTAGTGGAGTACACTGCTTTTCTGAAAACAGTGACTAAGCTGGGTTAAGCCTATGATTTGAGAAAGGCCAGTCAGGTCTCCTAACTGAAATTGACATACAAATAATGGGAGAGAGAATTTCCTTTATGTTGGTCTGAATAATATGGGGTTCCCAAGAGCCATTGTCCCCAGCCACATGGAAAGAACATGTCTGCTAAGTGTGGAGGATCAGAAACGAGTAGAGAGAACAGAAAGGGGATGGATGGATGGATGGATGGATGTGTCTTCCCTTGTCCTCCTCACACTTAAAGGAGAAAGAGGTGCCAATAATTGTGTCCCAAAGAATAAAATTGTCTCTCCTCAATCCAATACTCCACTCAGACCTTGGGCCTTAATCAAATTCATCCCCTAATTTGGTTTGGTTTCTCAGTGCTAACAACTTGAATTCTCAAAGTCCCAGGCAGATTTTAGTGAGCCCTCAACCTTGAGCAAGAAAAGGATCTGAGTAATAGCCACTCTCCTCCACCAGCCTTCAAACCCAGAGCGATCACATTGCACACTTCCAGGATGTGAATGGGGTCATATTGTCTGCTTCCAGGAGGTAAATGAAGTTCACTGGTGTTGGACCAGGTGGTGGCTAGCCTCACCTTTTGACCCATTCTTTGAAGCAACTCTTTCATCCCTTGGTCTAAGTCTTTTCCCAAGTAGATCCTCAGCATCTCATCTAGTAGACTCCATGGTGGTCTTTCCGTACCAGAACTTAAAACATGACCAAATTTTAGGATGAACACAGCTTACTTAGGCCCAAGCTGGGGTCTTGGCAAACTGTGTTCATCTCATTTTCTACCACCTGTCCTTCTGGTTTCTGCTGCCAGAATTTGGCAGATCATGTTCTTGCTGGGCCAATAACTGGGTTGTGGAAGGATGACATGATGGTCTCCACCCCTCAGCATGTATGTGGAAACCTCTGAGCCCAAACAAGACAAAGCTTGATAAGTGCAAGGAATGATTTAAAATCACTTCATAAGAATATATCCACCAACCATAATGTGAAGAACTCCCTTGCACGCCAAGTCAAACAAACCATTAATAAAAAAAACCTATAATTCAGTCAAGAAACTGAACAATGACTGGATATTTAAGGCTGATAAGTGGATATTGTCATTTTTTACATATTATAATGGAATTGTGATTTTATAAGAGTTTTTATCTTTTAGAAATACATACTGAATTAAATGATGTGATGGCTGGGATTTGCTTCAAAATTAACCAATGAAAGTGCAAGGGGTGGAGAGAAGTAGGTAGGGATAGAGATGAAACACATGTCTACACGTGGCTTCACTGTACCATTCTGTCAGTTTTTGTAAATGCTTGAAAGTTTTCATAATAAAAAGTTTAAAAATAATTTCAGACATCTCAGGCATCTCATTTGAGATTCTGGAGTCTCCTCATTGCAAGCAAGTAGATATATCTACATTAGCATTTCCTAGTTGCAGAAAACTTAATTGCATGATGGAAAGTGTTTTGAAATGTCTAGTTCCCACCAAAAATATACAAGAAAATCAAGCTCTGAACATGATGCAAAAACAAGCTAGAGAAAGTGATGTTCCATCAAACCACAAATATCCTGAAAATGTCTGTTTATGCTTCAACTAAACAGTTTCAGTAATATCCCTGCCCAAGCCCAAACACCATCTTTCCACCTTCTGGAATCAAAGAAGAGGGTGTGGTTTCTAACCGGGGACAGATAGACAGCCCCCTTGAATGCATTCAATAACAACAAGGACCTTAGTAATTACTCAGTTTCTTCTCAAGTGGTAACTCTAGACTAGATCTCCATAATGTGAGCTTTCAGTGCCATCCAACACTTCTCAGACATAGCTACTTCAAACACATCCATCATATTAGAAGCATTCAAGGATTTTTCCAGATAATGTTCAGAGACAAGAGGATATGCCTGTTTTAGGCCTGTTCAGTTATGGGTGCAAAATAATCCATATGAATGGAGGGCTCAGAGTGCCTGACATATATCTGCCCATCCCTCATGTATTTCTACCAAATCACTGTAAGTGTATCATTGCTGCCTCAAAAAATGGAGTCTCTGCTTGGTTTTATACAAGGGCAATAAAAGAGATCTTTGAATATTGTGTGTTGAATGACTGCATGGTCCACTGTGCATCATTTTTATTGACCGTGAGGAAGATGTCGTTCATGTGGCAGGCCTATCATCTGAGCATGGCTGGACACAGAACCTCTCAGAAATTTTTGGCTTTATTCTTTTATCCTAGTTCTGCCCAGAAGGACTCAACAGGGGAGGCAGATTTGTATAGTGAAAAGAGTTCAGCCTGGGAGCTTGGGCCTGGCTCTGAGAAAGGAGGCACCACTTGAATATCTCTGGGTGCATCCATGGATGTTGGCATCTCTCTCCTGCCTCTTGTAGTCTCTGACACTCCCAGAGTCAGCTTTGGGCCCTGAAGACCCTAAGCCACAGAGGTACAGCTATGCCCCATCCCCACATCAGCACTACCCTGGAATCCTGAGCAATAGAGGCCCACATGCAACAATGGAATGTAGGTTTCCTCTGGTATCTCTAAGCCTGTGATCAGGTATGATGGGCTCTTGGCACCATTTGTTCTCCAAGTCCTTCCCCAGCATCATCAGCTTTGCCTAGTTAGGTTTCTGCCTTTGCTGCCTTATTTAAATGCTACACCAGTGGTTCTCAACCTTAAGCATGCATTAGAGTCACCTGAGGGCTCCTTGCAACACAGATTGCCAGCTCTACCCTGAGAGCTTCTGATTCAGCAGAATCTGCAT
Organism: Cheirogaleus medius; assembly: GCA_008086735.1. Lineage (NCBI taxonomy): Eukaryota > Metazoa > Chordata > Mammalia > Primates > Cheirogaleidae > Cheirogaleus > Cheirogaleus medius. The sequence goes on along the minus strand of VBSM01000949.1, from coordinate 19,743,293 downwards.
TTCTACTGAGTTGTCAGGTGATGTCAATGCTGCTGATCCAAGGGCCACTTTTTGAGAAACTGCTCTAGAGCTCTTCTGGATTCTGGAGCCTTTTCTTGAATCCCAGCCTCCTTAGTCCGTGCCCTCCTCCTCCTTTGCCTAGACCTTGGCCTTAATCCCAGAAAAACCATGACACAGAGACTAACCTGATTCAGCTTCGAGACTCCTGCTGGCTCACTCTAAGACCTGTACTTAAGCACCACTTTAGGTACAGCCACCAACCTTGAAGAATACAAAATACTCCATACTTTCTAGGACATTGTGATTTGAGATGTTGCTACTGCCTCAGTGCATGTCCTAGAATTGGGCTAAATTCTCTTTGATCCTGTTCCATTCGTCACCAGCTTTCTTCCTGCCCTGCAGCCCCAAGGTTGAGGTCCCAATCAAGCCAACAGGATAGTGTTCCAGCTCTCTGCATCCCTCTCCAATTCTGCAAACCTTAGTGCCTTCACTATTGATCCATCTCAAATTTTATTATTATTATTATTATTATCATTATTATTATTAGTTGCTCTTTCAGGATAGAGAAAGCCTCAATTCAAGCCCAACTGTATAAACAGCTATCTGGAAGGAATTTGGTCAAATGCCATTTCTCCTCTGGGCCTCAGGGCTCAAAGAAACAATCTGTAGATGCCCAGGCTTTACCTGCAGATATTCTGATTTCATAGGACTGAGAGAGGACCAAGGCTTTGCCATTTTCTCAAAGCTTCCTTGGTGATTACAATATATAGTCAGGGCTGAGAGCCACTGGTCTAGCCCTCATTTCCCAAATAAAGAGATCAAGACTGAGAAAACAGTGACATGCCAGAGCTCCACAGGCAGATATTGGAATCTTATACCAGGATTCTGGCCTTCCAATTCCTGGTTCAGAGATCCATGTGGAAATGGAAATAGATGCTACCATCCCACTTCTAGTCAAAGCCGAACCAGAGCAGTAGTTATTCAGCTGGGCTGTGTCATAGAACCACCTGTGGAGGCATTAAAATGGACATTTGGGGTCTCACCCCAGATACCTGCTACATGGAAATCTCAACAGGGGATAAGGAAGACAGGGTGGCTAGAGCTCTCTACAGGTGAGAGTGTGCCATCCTCCAGTTAGCATCCTCCAAGCCTAGGCACAAATCCTCTTTGACCTGCACATCCTGGCTGTGACGCTGTGATAAAACCTCATACCTGATTCTGACTCGGGCTTCCGTTTTGAGGTCTGAGCTTGGCATCTTGACTTGTGCCTCTCATCTCCTCACCCTTTCTCCCTAGCTTCCCTGACTGTGGATTTGCGTGCCTCCCTTACAAAGGACCTGACTTCATCACTGCCAAATAAACTTTCAGAGGGCTTCCCTCCCCACACTAAAGCAACCCCACCTCTCTCTCAGAGGCTGGGAAACTGGACTCGTTATACACACCATTAGCCATAAAGGCTTCAGGGGCTATTAGAGAGAAACAAAAAATTCCCCTAGTGGCTTCCATGGATGGTGTAAAATGTTTGTCATTGTCCTCAAAACAACAGTGTGTCACACAGGAACATAAAATTTGGCTGTGTCTGAACAGGCCTCTGGCTCCTCACTGGTTTATTTATGTCATTTATCGGGAACTTTTAAAGAATTATTCTTCCCAGTCAGCCTAATGCACTGATGGAAGCACATTGCCAGCCTTCAAAAATCAGAATGACATTGTTGTCCAGTAAATATGTTCCTGTTCTTTTATGGAGGTTTAAAATTGTGCTCCATTGAGAAGAGAAAACTGGTGTGTGTGTGTGTGTGTGTGTGTGTGTGTGTGTGTGTGTGTGTATGTGAAAATCCCCCATGCTTGGGGGAGGGTCAGTTGGGGTTTTGGTATCTTTCAACAAAATGTAGCAATTTATTTGTGGAAATACCATTATAGCTAATAGGAGTTAAAAAACATTAAAAAAGATAAGAATGTCTAGCCATTTCAAGATTATTTTGTGAAACGTGCCCTGCTAAAAAAGGAATGAATTTTGCAGAGAACATCACAAATCTACTCATACCAATTCAACTCACATAAAACAATTAAAACTAAATAAATCTGATACCAGTGCTAAATGCTTTTTTAAATCTCTCTTTAAATACATCAAGCTCAGAAATTCTCACTACTAGGAAAACATACGCTGCAACTTAGACATCAATGGTTATTCTCAAGCATCAAAAAAATTAATTGGACAAAATTTTAAATTTACATCAAGTAAGATAGAACTATAATTTATAGAAATGGAAATTTCAAACATAAAGAACTTTCAAACTGGAGTAAATCATATCCTTGAACCTGTCCCGCTCAGCATGGTTAGCAGCATCTTAGTAAATACATAAAAAGAATGCTTTTTCCAATTTACAGGGGAAACAAAACTGAGTGAAATAAACAGGCCAATAGAAAATGAAATAAAGATGATTCACATTGATTTTGACAGCCTTGAAGAAATGGTACACTTTACTAAAGTAATTCTATTCTATCTCTGGAAATTGATTCTAGGAAAATAATCCTAAGAATGTTGGGAGAGGAAATTAAAAAAAGAAAAAGAAAACTATATGCATAAGGATGTTCAATACAGTCTTATTTATAATAGGAGGAGCAATTATAGCATGCAAATATTGGAAGAGTGCTGAAATAACTTCTAATATATTCAGGTAGTGAAATATAGTGCTGCAGTATTTTCGAAAAGTTATATAATAACAAAAATATATATTTGTTTTATTGTTAAGATAAAAAATCAGGGTATAAACAGGTACAATACACACTATCTGGGGGAGGGGCACACTTATAACTTTGACTCAAATGGTACAAAAGCAATGTATGAATTTTTAAATTCTGAAATTAAAAAAAATAAAATCTAAGGCATAGGGAAAAAATAGCTAGAAAAAGTATACCAACATGGTAGTAGTTTATTCATTCTTCACTCAACACAATCATTTACTCTTTCCACCATCTAACATTTATTATTGTTACTTGTGCCAGGACCTAAGGGGCTATTTATATTTTCTCTTACTTTGTACTTGTCTGTGATTTAAAATTTCTTTGAATCCATATGCACGAAGCTGCAATTTCCTTGAAAGGACCCAGTTATATTAGGATCTTCTCACTGAGCTTACAAACTAACGCAGGCTCTGCTCTTTCTTTTAAGATGCATACCCTGTCCCTGTCACCAGCTCCCCAGTTCACTCGAGCCTCCTGCTCCTTCTGCTTTTCTGTACTGAAAGATGCTCATTCTTACCAACTGATTGCAGGTGTTATGGGCCCCATGGAGGAGGCACACTGACTGCTGCAGACCTTCTGAGCTAGTTCAACTCCTCCTGTGAGTCCCCTCCCCAGCAAACCAGAAAATAATCTCCCTGAACCAGCCATCCAATCACAGGTACACGATCTATCAGTACCATCCTTGGTAATGACCATGTGAGTTAACACAGGTAATAAAAGGATGCAATCACATGACTTCAGGAATGTCTAACACCCTCTAGGTCATTGAAGTCTGTAGGCTACAAGTAACTGAAACTTTCCCAAACCAGGCCTCAGGATCTTGGCACATGCTGTTCCCTTTTTGCAGAACATTCTTCTCCTAGATCTCCACCTGACTCACTCCATCGTCTATTTCCTGTCTTTCCTCAAATATCCCCTTCTCAGGAAGGCCTCTCCAACTACACTATTTAAAATGCTTGACCAGGCCACATTAACATCCCAGCACCCCCATTCTCCTCCCTGTATTTACTTTCTTCATTGTACTTATCCTTTTCTTTCATACCATATATTTTACTGATCTTGTTTACTGTTTCTCAATACCTCCCCACATCCCCAATAACTCCTGGAATGCAAAGTTTCAGGAGGATAGAGATATTTTTATCTTTATTTTTTGAAGCAATAACCCCATGCCCTAGACAGTCTCTGGCACATTATAGGCACTCAATCATATCTGTAGAATGAATGATGAATGAACAGTGCAATTCCAAGGAAAATGATAAATCCTAGCAATCATTTGTTTAGCACTTGCCATTTGCAGGGAACGTCCTATTTCATTCACTTCTCTCCAGAACCCTGTGAGATGAGTAATATTGTATTCATTTTAAAGATGGAGAAATTGGGGCCAAGAGAGGAAATGGCTTGCCTAAGATCACTTGGTTAGTGTATGAGTTTGCTCAGGCTGCCATAACAAAGACTGAGTGGTTTAAACATAGAAATGTATTTTCTCACAATTCTGGAGGCTAGAAGTCCAAGACAAAGGTGTTGCAGGGTTGGTTTCTTCTGAGGCCTCTCTTCTTGACTTGCAGATGGTTATCTTCTGTGTCTTCACATGGTCTTCCCTCTGTGTCTTGTGTTCTAACCTCCTCTTTTTATAAGGACACCAGTTATATTGGATTATGGTCCACCCATATAACCTCATTTTACATTAACTACCTCTTTAAAAGGACCTATTTCCAAATATAGTCTTACATGGACAGTTCACAATGCCCTGTTTCCTTCCCTGGCAGGCATTCCCTTCCCCTCCTCTGCACATGCATCGTGCCCAAGGCAGACAGCACAATTTCCCACTTCCTGGGATGGCATGTGACCCAATTTCTCCTCCAGCCTTGAATCTTATTAATCCAATTCCTCTAGTGCTTCAGATTCCATTGTGAGTCGCATGGGGACCATCCTCTGTGCTGTGTCATCTACACAGAGCATCCCTCTTTCGAACAGCTCCCAAGGCAGCAAATAGGCACTGCAGAAATCCACAGCCCAAATGATCCCCAGGGTAGCCCAAGATGCCACTCTGGAAGGAAGGGTGAGAGTTTACCCAGAGTTAGGGTCTGAGACGACCAAGGCTGTTTGATCACCCCAACTCCCCAAGGTTATTATGTTTCCTCTCCCAAATCTATAATAAGTAAATGCAATTTTTGCACTTCCTCTTTAGGCACACTTATTCAGCTCCCCCATAGTGTTTTTTCTGTCTTGAGCATTAGACAGTTTTCTCATGGACCAGACACTATCATCCAAAGCTCAGACCAGGCCTGAGCAATGACCCTTTGCTGTTTCATTGCCACTCAGCTCAGTTCCCATGTCACTACTAAAAGAGAGCAATTACTGGACCGTAAAACAGTAATGTTCTTTCCACCATCTAAATTTACAATCAAATAAGACTGACTACGCAAATTGATCTGATCAACTGCCTAGTGATTGATCATTAAGAAAGCTTTAAAGAAAACCTATTTGGTGGACACAGTCAAGCTTTGGGGCATGGTATCTATGAAGACATGCTTCTGATGGGAATATACATAAAGAGAAGAAAGACCCCCATTCATTTTGTAAACACTGAGCTCCTTCCCAGTCTCAGGCACTGGCTGAGCCCTGGAGTTACCACAATGAATAAGAAAGTGGTCAAAGTCCTCAAAAAGTCTACTGTGTTGTAGAGGTGACAGGAACACCCCATCATCATTCAAGATGATAAGAAGCAGGGAGCTCACCTATGGTATGTAGTGCCAAGGGAAACCTGGAGTGACCCAGGTGTGAGGTGTTTGGAGGTGTTTGGGTCCTGGGAGGTGAATCTTTCATGAATAGATTAATGCCCCTCCCTGGGGTGGGAGTAGTATATTAGTTCCTGCAAGAGGTGGTGCCTAAAAAGAGCCAGGTGCCTCTCCCCTCCCCCTCTCTGGCTGCCTCTCCTCCTGAGTGATCTCTGCACACACCAGCTCCCCTTCACTTCTGCCCTGAGTGGAAGCAGCCTGAAGCCCTCACCAGAAGCAGAAGGTGGTGCCATGCTTCTTATACAGTCTGCAGAATCATGAGCCAAATGGTTCTTTTTGTTATAAATTATCCAGCTTCAGGTATTCCTTTATAGCAACACAAATTGGACTAAAGCACATATCATGTCTCTTTCTGGTTCCAAACTCTCCAACAGTTTACCACCTCAGTCGGGGCAAAATGGTCCACAAGGTCCTTCGGATCTGCCCCTGATACCTCACTGGCCTATTCTCTCATTCTGTTCCTCTGGGCTTCAGCACTCTCTGACTTCCTTCCTCAAAGCCTCCAGGTTTGCTCTCACCTGAGGATGGCTGTTACACTGGCTGTTCCATTTGCTCTTCCCAAGGCCAGGACCTGTCCTCCCCCAGGTATCTGCATGCTTGACCTCCTTCACTCAAATGCCATCTTACCAATGAAGCCTTCTCTGTCACCCTGTTGAATATTGTGCCACTGTCTCTCCCACAGGCTCCTATCTCCCAATCCTATTTTGCTTCAGTTTGTAGCTCTTATGTAATCTAACATAGACTTTTCTTATTTACTTTGTTTTTGTCTCCATTTGCTCAGGGAGAAGGCAAGTTCCCAGAGGAGGACAGGGACTACTGTCAATTTGGGCCACAGGCATTTCACCAGTGCTTAGGAGTGTACAGGACAGAAGATAGCTCCACAAACAAACAACCAGCAGTTGGTGATTCATTTGCCCTAAGGTCCTTAGGATGAGATGCAGTGCCGAGTAGTGTCTTTACATGGTGAGGTTCCAGACTAGCACCTTGGGGGCTTCCAGAGCATGGCATAGGAGGGCACTGTGTGTGTACAGGGCTCTATAGGGCCCCTGGCTTCATCCAAGGGAGCTCCTTTTGGATTCATTTTATCTCCTTGAACTTTCACATAAGATTTCACCTAAAGAAAGATTTTCACTGCTTTAGATAAAAGTTTAAAAACACCATGGGAATATTATGAAAACAAAAAGAAATGGACTGAAATCCAGCTCAACAGCTCATAATGGTGAGATACGGGCCAAGTCATATATGTTCTCTGAGATTCAGTTTCTGTTTTTGAAAAATGAAGATGATGCCTACCTTTAGGGGTGATATCAACAATATTTAACAACCAGCAAGTTGCAGGCACCAGCCAATCAGAACATATGTCAGCACTAAAGGAGATAAACGATGATTGTGTCTGGCATAAGCAGAGGGTTATTAAAGGATGGGTCCTCATGTCAATCTCAGAGCCTCCCAAAAACCTGGGGGCCTTTACTATTCCTCTAAGGGACAGAGAAGTGTGGGAGAAGGACAAGATAATTTAGGGTGAGAAATCAGAACCCAAGTCTTTTTGGAGCTGCCTTTGGAACACAGATGCAGAATGCCCCATGAATGAAAATCCAAAACAAAAGATTCAGTACAACTTCTTCCTTTAAGCCCTTGCCAAGGCTTACACAGCATACCCCAAAGCCACAGACAAGTTATAATATGCCCATATTTTATCTGGGTCATATTATGTGCAGCGTAATTAATGTTTAAAAAGCATTTCTGCAATAAAATGTCTCCGTGATAACCGGCACGCGTCATGAGGATGCTGTGGCTGTTTCTAATTTGATTGCAGAAGAGATTTCTAGTTAGTGGAGCATTGCCGCCGATGGCCCCTTACTGGACACAGCAAAACACAGCCAAGTGATTGCATTTCCAATCAGAGGCAGAGCCTGGGACTGACAAATCCCTCGTGAGTGAGTTTCCTGGCCGCAAAAGCCCTTTGTTCACTGTCTGGTTCTGCGAGTGTGCTTTCTCCGACGTCTCACAATCACTGGGCTGTTTACCAGCATCTCTAAGGAGGCTCTTTGCATGAACATTATAAAAGAATTCTCGGCTGAGATTGCCTGATGGCAGACCTCATTCTCTCAATTTGGTGAGCTGATGAAAAGCATCAATTATCTCAAAGCACTAAAGTTTGACAATTTTTTCATGAAATGAATATTTTAGTCCCCACATAACAATGGAAGCAAAATGAGTTGAGATGAGAGGAAAATGGACAGAACTAATTTCTCCTTGGCACAACAGATTTTCCTTTGCCTATTCCTTCCTACTTCCTGCTTCTTCCCCTCCTTTACTGCTACTTTCCTGGGAATCCTAAGCCAGGGTCAGAGGGATGCTTGTCTCACATATGAACTGGCAGGTGTATGGCTGGGTCTGATAGAAATGGGGAGGATTTCTGGACCTAGAAGACAAATACTCCTGTGTCTCTGGCTCAGGTATGGACAAAAAGACCAAATGTACAGTTCAGTCTTGCAGATTTAACTTCAGTGTCTCGCACATTGCTTTCAACCTAATTCTTAATTAATCAGAATGTAACAATCTACTACTAAAAGTGAACTATCAGAAGTTGCATATTACATACTCTTCTATACATACGTAAGTTGAATCAAGTTAATGGTTATCCCTATAAAAATGCCATATATATTTGCAATCCAACTTGCTTTCTAAATAAGCAGTGTTGCATTGTGGTTAAGAATTTGGGCTAACCAGTCAGAATGCCTGTGTCTGAATCTTAAATATACCATTTCTTCTATGTCCATATAGATGACTATGTCTAGTAATAGAAATTGTACTAAAATTTCTGCTCTGAGTATTGAATAGTAACCCCTTCAAGGATGTATAATACTTAATAGTTTGCAAAACACCCTAAATGAGTATTCTCTCAAGAAAATTTCCCAGCCCTCCTATGGAGAAGGAGGAGATATTCGCCCATTTTTCAGGCCTTCACAATGCCAATCTCTCTACTCTGAATATTTCCCTCTCCTATTTAACATTTAGTCATCCTTCAGATTTCAACTAAGATAATGCTTCCTCCAAAAGAAGCCCAGACCTCATGCCTGGAGCCATGAACTGCCATTGAGCCCTCAGTTTCCTCTGCTGTGGCAGTCACTTGAACCTTACTGTCATTGTTTATACACCTGACATCCCTGCAAAACAGAAGTGTACTAAAGGCAGGGAGTATGTGTATCTCGCTCACCATTACATACTCAGAGCTTAGCACAATGACTAAACCTAAAAGTCATATACTATTTATTCAATACACACGTTAGTCAAATAATAAGTCAGTTCAAAGACATAGAAATTGAGACCTAGTTACAATACAGACTTTTATTTTTCCCCTAATATCTCTGTGTCCCCCAATATTTCCCAGCCTCCTTGCATTAGACAGGGCCATGTGATGAGTTTTGGCCACTGGGCTATGAGCAGAAGAAACATGTGTCCCTGAAGGGTCAAAGCTTAAAAGAGTGTGTGTGGGTGCCCCATGCTCCCTCTTCCGCTGGTACAGTGATTAGAGAGGCCACTTGTTGAGAAGAGGTAGCCCCAAGGTGTAACTACCTGTATCTCTGAGTCATAACTTGAAGGGAACAGACCTGAAAAGGCCTTGGACTGCAGAGGACTTTATGTGAGTGACTGTAAACCCATGGAGATTTGAGGGACTTGTTTGTTACTATAGCAGAGGCCGGCCTAAACTGACTAATTCACAAGTTTTTCCAGGATTACACAGCACACTGAGACTCAAACTCAGATCTGTTGAATTTAAAAGTTTAAAATTGAGTGAACCATAGGTTTTACCTTTAATTCCTTACAGCCTAATATCTTTTTTCATTATTATATCCAGAATGTCAAAAAATGAATATCTGATAAACCACCTACACTGAGATTCTGAGAAAAATGACTAGCCATTTGCTATTAATTTGCAAACATTTTCTGTATATCTTAGGTGGATGCCTCTTGACCTGTATATCCACTCTATTTATTGACAGAAAGAGCTGTGTGGTGGAAAGAGCATCCCTCTTTGTGAATGAAGCCACCTGTTCCTATATTCTGATTTGACAGGTTTGAGTCTCTGCCCTGCGAGTAGGCAGGCAGTCAGAGTTGATTTGCTGGATAGTTTCCTCAGATGTGATTACAGCACAATTATGCTGATAATCAGCTCAGTGTGTGGTCAAAATGTTTTCTAACAAAAAAGTATTCTAGTACATGGAAATAAGAGTCTTTAGGGAGTAGGTAATTTATAGGCTAATGTCTCCTTACATCAAATATGATTGCAAAGAAAGGTTCTTTCTATGAAGGTTAGGCTACTTCATAGTGAGAAGGGATGAAGAGGCTTAATCTTTGGGCCAGAGCAAGGGTATAGCAACTGCCCCCTACCCCATTTCATCACAGGGTGCTGAAATCCATGCATGCTTCTCTGTAAATTGCCTTCCAACTCTGCAGTGCTGGCCCTAATCCTTTAGAAAAGGCATGCCAGCATTTAATGAGAACTTACTCTTCATGGTTATTTTTACTCATTTTCATTTAAACTAACATCCCTTTGAATACATATCTTCTCAGCTCAGCATTTAGTATCTGCGTGGCCTTGAGAAAGTCACTGAAGAGCCCTGACCTGCTATCTTGTCACCTGTCAACTGGACAAACTACTAACCCTGCAGAGCTGGAAAAGGATCACACATTGGGGGATGTCTTTGGTTTCCTGGGAAACAGACTCGGAGATAGAGAATTGCATGCAGGAAGATTATCAGGGAGCACTCTCAGGAACAACCCTGCCAGGAAATGGGAGAAGCTGGGTTGGACAGAGGGAATTTGAACTGGGATGCAGTTGCCAAATGACCTCAGCCAATTATCTAGGGGCTCTAGAGCTGGAGGCTCTTCAGAGTGTCCCAAATTGAGGCAATGGGGACTGGCCTTTGTATACCTTCCACACGCCACAATCTACAACTCATTGGATGCTGGTGAGTCACAGAAAGGGGGCATAATCTCAGGCAATTCCCTCCAGCCAAGGCAAGGGCCAGGAAGAACTCACTGTGAGCCACCAGCAAGCAACACACCCACCAATCAGGGAATGGATGCCTAAATCTTAAAGGGGGAAATGGATGGTACACCATAGCATTCAATCATTCTGTAAGGGCAAGAGCCAGCCCTCACAGAGCTTATGGCCCAGTGGAGGGAAGAGGGAGAAAGAATAAACAAATAATAAATTATTTGAAGTGCAATGGTGCCATTATAGAAGCACACTTGCAACCATTTAGCACAGGGGAACATATTTCTTGAATGGGAGTGACAATTACATCACCACCATATTGGTCCTTAAACCACAGCTCATTTGGATTTGTGGGCTGCCATTGTACACTGCAAACTATCTTCAAATCCCCTATGTATGACTTGCCACTCATCCCTCATTTGTTCTATGATTGCTCTCAAGCTATTGTTAGGCAATCCTCCCCAGCTTTTATGGCAATGTTATAATGTCAGAGGCCTTCCAACCTTCCCACAATAGCTGATGTTCTTTGCCCTCTGTCTGCCCCACCATGAACTCCAAACACTCTCAAATGTGTATGTTGGCCTCCAGTGTGACACTCTTCCTTCAGTTCTCAGGGGCAGGTCCAGCATTGTCACCTGCATACATGCCCTTAGTTACTGGAATCAGAGCTATTACCCAGGGCACAAATTATACATGGCAGGAAGAAAAGCTATGACAGAGGAAACAATCTATACTGCCTGATATACTTACTTCAGGATCATGATGTAGGTACTCACTGGAAAAGAACATTCCCAAGGTATACATTGATGTTCATTGGTCAAAGGTATGCAGGACACTCTGCTCAACTCCTAGCTCTCACTGACCTCTGACCAAGAGACATTAGCATGCAAGACATGAAGGTGATGAAAGAGGAGGAGGGAAAAACTACACACAAACACACAGAGCAGTGTAATGGATTTTTCATATTTAAATATTTTGTAATTTATATGTGGTTTTACAATATATTTTGGGAAAAATAGCATTTAGCAGTACTACACAAGGGTCATATTAAACAGAGTGTGCTTGCACAAAATGTATAGGAACTTAGACATGAGGGAACAAGGAAAATTTCCTGGTAGAGTTGAAATCTGAAAGATGAGTGGGCTTTAGCAAGGTTTGGGGGTGGGGGAGCATATTTCAGGCAAAAGCAGTAGCATATACCCAGTGTGAGAGATGAGAGAGAGCATTTGGCACATTTGACGAAAGCATCTCATGTGTCTGAAGCACAGAAGCTGAGTCAGGAAGTGAGAGAGGAGAGATGAGGATGGAACAGAGAGGTAGAGTTTCCCCCTGAGCACAAAGGGAAGCCACAGAGGGATTAAGCAGGGGGCTGGGAAATATAAGACTGTGATTTTAGAAAGAGGATCCAAAATACCACGTTCCTCACTTGGACCATTACCCTCAGAGCACAGCCTTTCTCTGGGCTGAGGAAGTCTCCCTATCAACCCTATAGCCTGTGATCATCAGAATAGTAATTCTCTGTATTTTACAGCCTTTTATACTTATAGCCCTTCATGATTTCATACACACATGCACACACACACACACACACACAATTTTATATACATCATATAGCTATATTCCATGCATTTCATATATATCATCACAAAAATCTTGTTAGGTGGACAGGGCAAAATCCAGATGAGAAAGTTTTACATTCTGCAGATGAGGAAACAGAACTCAAGGAGCTTATCTAAACTGACTGCCCTGACGCAGCTGGTAGATGTTCAGGACCAGAACACAAACCCAGGACTCCTTTTTCTCATGCCAGGCTCTTTCCACAGCATTTTCCAATGAAGATGGTAGCCTTTCCTCAGGTACAAATGTGCTATCTGTCCCTCCCTTTTCTT
>VBSM01000949.1:19695669-19730756 GCA_008086735.1 Cheirogaleus medius | reverse complement strand
ATCGCTAGGACTTCAAGCACTATGTTGAATAGGAGAGGAGATAGTGGGCATCCGCGGCAAGGCAGGTTGACTTCTCCTTCGCCGACCTCCACACCCACGCAAGAAGGGAAGTGCCTGAAGTCAGCGTGAAGAGGTCCAGAGCACATATCCCAGGACCTGCCAAGGATCGTCCCTCCTGAATTCTAGATTTTACCTCCCTTTTCATTGTCACTGAAAAGCAGTTTTCTGGATCCTGCTAAGCTGATTGTAAACAAGGCTGAGAAGAAATAAATATTGGACCAGGAATCTCTTGACTAGCAATAGAATAAGAGACTAATTTGTGAATCACTAATAAGTCCCAATCATTCATTCAACAAAAATTTATTGTTGTATTAAAGACTTACAATGGGGCAGGTGTTGTGCTACTCACACTGAATTCAGAGAGGTAAGGCAGACGCTGACCTGGCCCATGAAGTGCTCATAGCATGGCCAAGGACACTCCTGTCTATCACAAGCAGTTTAAATGTTTCCTCATTTAAGAGAGTGATGATTGAATTATTGACACCGATCCTTTGCTGCCCCAGAGTAATAGCATTCACCACAACCCTCCCCCCCATAGTCTCATGATGGGACAAGAATGCCTCCCCTCCACTTGACTTTGGGCTGGCCAAGTGACTTGGTTTGGTCAATGGGATGTTAACAGACATAATACAAGCAGAGGTTTGTAATATACTTGACCAGATGGGCTTGTGTCTTGCACTTCTGCCTTTCAACAACAGAAAATCTTGCCCTGGATAGTCATGGTCCAAGGAGGATGAGAAACATTTGTAATGAACTTCACCCAATCCACAGCCTGGAGCCTAGACAATACTAGAGCAGAGTCCCAACTCACCCACAGATAGGGAGCAAAAAAAAAAAAAAGCCTACTGATATCTATGTCACTGAGATAATGAGGTTATTTGTTATACAGCATTACTATGATGATAGCTAACTGATACAGGAGACATACATACACAGTACCATCCTTTTGAAATAAGTAGGAACTGGCTGCTACTTTACAAGATTAAAATCAGATGATAACATCCCTTTGTTTAAAATACTTCAGTTTCCCCCTAAATCAGGAATAAGGCCACTCTTACCAGCCCTATTAAACTTTGTACTGGAAGTTCTAGACAATACATACAATAAGGCAAAAATTAAAAATAAAAATCATGCAGATGGAAAAGAAAGAAAACTATCATTTACGTATGTCATGATTGTTTAGAAAATCCCAAAGATTCTACAAAAAAGCTACTAAAATGAATAGATGAGTTCAGCAAGGTGACAGGCTTACAAGGTCAATATGCAGAATTCAATCATATTTCTGTACACTAGCAATGAACAACTGGAAATTGAATTATTTTTTAAAATGCACCATTAACAATAACATCCAAAAACATAATATACTTAGGTATAAATTTAACATATTAAGTACAAGATTTGTATGGTGAACATTATAAAAAATTAATGAGAGAAATCAAAAAAGACCAACATAAATGGGAAGATATACTATGTTTAAGTATCAGAAGATTCAATATTTTTAATTCTCCCCAAATTGATCAATAGATCCTTTGTCATTCTAATCAAAATTCCACCAGACTTTTTGTTAAAAATTGACAAGCTGGTTCTAAAAGTTATGTGAAAAAAAGAAAAGAAACTAGAATAGATAAAAACAATTTTGAAAAAGGACATAGTTGAATAACTCACACTACCTGATAGACTTACATATTAGTAAAATTAGAGTAATTAAGACATTATGAGAAAGCTCAACAAACTTCTTCTGGGCTTTGTCAGCCATACAATCTCTGTTCCAATTACAACAGTGCAAAAGGAGCCATAGATGATAGGTAAATAAGTGGGCATGACTGTGTTCCAATAAAAATGCATTTACAAAAACAGGTGGAAGAGTGGATATGGCCAATAGGCCACAGTGTGCCAACCCCTACAGTATGGCAGTGGTGAAAATATAGACATACAGATTAATGAAATGGAATAGGATTCCCAGAAATAGATCCAAACATATGTGGTCAAGTGATGTTTTTTTAATAAAGGTGAAATGGTAAGAACTTGACCCATACTACATTTCAAAGTTAGACCATAGATATAAATGTAAATGGCTCATAGACCTAAATATAAAGCCTAAAACTATAAAAATTTCTAAGAGGAAATTTTCACAGTTTTGGGTTAGGCAAAGATTTCTTAGATAAAACACAAAACCATGAACTAATAAAAGAAAAAAATATATGAACTGGACTTTAGCAAATCTAAAATGTCTGCTCTTTCAAAGATACTCTTAAGAAAATGAAAAGATAGGCCACAGACCAGGAAAAAATATTTGGAAAATACAAAATTGATTAAGTACTTTTAGCCAGAACACTCACTCAACAGGAATAAAACAAACAACCCGATTTTTTTTTTAAATGAACATGTTACCAAAAAGAGCTATGAAAGCATGGCAAATAAACACATGAAAAAATGCCCAACATCATTAGTAATTAGAGAATTGCAAATTCAAACCATAATAAATTACTAAATTTTTTTTTAAAACTGACAATACCAAATGCTGGTAAGGATGTAGTTACAGTACCTTTCACTCATTGCTAGTGAGAACGCAAACTAGTATAGCCAATTTAGAAAACAGTTTGGTACTTGTAAATGCTAAATGTGCCCTTACCATAGGACACAACAATTCCGCCATTTTGTACTACACAAGAGAAATAAAAAAACATATGTCTGTACAAATACCTATAGGAGAATGTTTACATCAGATTTATTTATAATCTCCAAAAACTGGAAATAACTCAAATGTCCGTCAACTGTTGAATAATAAAAAAACTGTGGAATACCTTTTCAATTTAATACACAGACTACCTCTTCATAGCAAGGGAGAAGAAAAACCCACACTAGCATTTCTCAAACATAAACTTGGGAGTTGCAGGTCTCAGAAAAATCTCTTCATTGGGATGGAGAAGAGAACAGCAAACAGAAGGATTTGCTAGCAGCCAGCAGATTCTCCAACAGCCAACAACTCCTGCCACTGGACCACGTATTTGATGGAAGAAGATAATCACTCCATTTACCAGATATTTGAAAGAGCAGGGATGCTTTCTCTAGACAGATAAGCATGGCAAAAACAAACCAGTTTGTGCTTCCTTTCTCAATGCTTGGATTTCTCTAAGTGAATCAGTTAGCAAATTCTTAGGGAGGCTTTGGGGCATCATAAGAGATAACAATTGCAGCTATAGTGACTGGTATTCCATGAGCCCACAGACCTGCAGAGAGGGGAAAATGAGGTAAGGCCAAAGACATCTGGCACCAAAGAGGTGAAGGATCCTCAGTAATGGAGGACTCTCTGGCTCTCAGCAAGTAGTCTTCTACAGAGATGTGCCCTCTCTCCTCTGCATGTCACCCCAGAGCCCAGCCAGGACCACAGACCTGTAAAACAGTGCTTCTCCATCTTTCCAGTGTGTAGCAATCATGGGGAAGGGGCATACAGACTCTGTTTCCGGGGCTGGAACCTAAGATTCTGCATTTCTAACAAGTTCCCCTCTGCTGCTGATCCTGCCGGTCTTGGGACCACACTTTGATTAGGAAGGTTGTGGAAGTCCACTGACTATAAAGAGAGTCAACTCCATCAAGATATTTGAAGGGGTAAAAAAAAAAAATCAATTCCTTTAGACAACTAAAGATATAAAACCAAAACCAAAAACACAGCATACCCTTTTCCTCTTGCTTTTCAGACACATGAATTTCTCTAACTGGGCAATCTGTCAACCAGTGCTTACCAGAGCGATGGGAGACCACGGTTTAAAATCAATCAGCTGCTATGATCATAATGACTCAGAGTGATGTGTGTGGAAAAAAATACAGCTGACGGGAATCGGGATGCAGCCAAGTAACAGGGAAACTTATCTGCAGTGCAGCTTACATCTCAGTCCTGGATCTTTGCAAGAATCATCCACCCTACTGGTGCTTCTCTGTGGTCCTCAGGAGAAAGGCTGATAAGACAGCCAGTGATCCAAGCAGGAAAACTTTTTTAAAAAAAGTTCTCTATGGCTAGTAAAAAATTGTTTGGAAAAAGTTTGGATATGACAAATAAAAAGCACTTCTGAGATTTAATTAAACCACACCTAAGATGCGGAAGTAGAGGGAGAAAAGAAGGGAATATATGAACTTCTGCCATATTTCTTGCAAGTTATTTCACATCTACCAACTTCTAGGACACTCAAAATCACTCCAGAGGCAGGCCCTGTTATTATCCCATTCTCCAAATTAGAAACTGAGCCTTTAAGAAGTTAAGTGATTGCTTGTTGTCACTCTAATCAACATCCACTCAAGTCATTCTCTATCACACTGTCTCCAAAATAAGCCAACAAGCAAGTTGGGAGTGTTCAGTGCACAGTAAGTGCATCTGTAAAGCACTTTATGTTTTCCAAGTACCTTCACACACACTGTGTTGTTTAAGATACAAGAAAATAAATCAGAAGTTCATTTCATAAAACATACTTCATGGACATATAGCCAGTGAAGACAGATGCATGGTGAGGGACCTAGTGGCAAGATCTAAAGGCATAGAGTAGAAAGAAGAGATGTCATAATGTCCTAAGAGGGCATGGATATCAGTAACAATCAATATTAGCATTGTTGGAGCAAACAGTAACTGAATGCTCAAGACTGTCAAATATTCTTAACAGTGACTGAATGTCAAGAACAGTGCCAAGGGCTTGACAGGCAACATTTCCCTTAATCCACAAAGCAACCCCAGGGGGCAGGTATGATAACCAATCTCATTATCTGAATGAGGAACTGAGGCTTATTAAAGTGTCTAAGTAAAGCATCTAAGATCACATGGTTAAAACAAGATAGGGATAAGATTAAAACCCAGGTCTCTGGACCTCAAAGCTGCTGTTCTTACCCACTGCACTCACTGCAGATGAAACAGAGGTTTGGGGGAAATGACTCATTGGCCAAATCTTTTCTAAGACATTTTATTCTTTGGCACCTGACTCAGCATCCCATGGATGCCCTGAGGTGGGTCCTTGGTGAGGAGGTTCGTGTATGAGACCAGTGTGCTGAGAAGCAACCAGAGCAAAGGAACCAAACCCTATTACAAAGAGTCAAGAGAGCAGGTCAGAGGGAATAGATGCTTCTGAGAGGGAAGAGGAGATCTCGTGGAAAATGAGGCTCATCTGAGACCTTCACGACCTAAACACCAGATGAATTAGCTGACCCATTTCATTACTTAAGGTATCCAACCAGTTTCCCATGCATTCATTCAACAGTAATTATGTTTTCACTACTACTTCCATTGCCTACATATCCGGCTCTGTGCTAAGCCCTGGGTAAAGAACAGGAAATAAGACCAAGTCCTTGGCTCATGAAATTGACATGTGCCATGAGAGATGCCAGACAATGCCAATGAGGATATAAGATGATATCAGGTAGTGATAAGGGCCATGAAGGAAAAACAAAGGAAGAAATAGAGTGAGATAGGAGAGTGTTCATTTTCAACTTTTTGTTGAAATATAACAAACACAAAGAAGTACACAAGTCAAAACTTACACAATCTGACTGAATGTTAACACACTGAACACAAAGATGTTACAAGCACCCATACCAAGAAACAGAAGACCACACTGCAGAAGCTCCCACCTTCCCCTTTCCAGTCACGACCCTGGATAGTGAGGAAAGTTCTCATACAGAAAGTAACATTCGAATAGAGACCCAAATAAAGGAAGAGAACAGTGAACCATGTGGGTATTGAGAGGAAGAGCATTCCAGGCAGAAGGAATAGCAAGTGCAGAGAAGGATTCAACTAAACGCATTTAAGGAATGGCAAGAAAGCAACTGTGGCTAAATAAGAGCAGATGGATGCACAGATGAGTGGATGGATGGATGCATGGACAGGTGGACTGATGGACTGATGCAAGGAAGAAAGGAAAGAGGGAAGGAGGAAGGGGAGGGAGGACAGATGGAGGGTCAAATGAAGTGAGGAGTAAGAGATGATATCAGAAGAGAGGTAAGGACCAGATAGGATAGAGCTTCAAAATAAGGAGCTAAGATTTGATTCTAATAGCATTAGGAAACCACTGGATGGTTTTTTAGCTGGATATGGTGCAATGGCATTTGCAGTTTCAGAGCTCAAGTGGAGGACAGACTTAAGGAGTATAACAGGAGTAGCTTTTTACGCCTGGGGTGAAAAATCATATACACTCCCCAAAACTTTTTCACAAGGCATGTCAGATAGAAAAGACCAGAGCTGCTCTGACTTGAAACTTTCCAGAAAGACAGTGTAGCCTTGGAGAGCCTCGCAGGCAGCCCAAGGGCCTGGACTCAGCTACGGTTCCCAAGCGGTCAAGCTGGACAAGACAAACCACAGCACACCGGCATTCTCTCAAGAAAAATTCTGCAGGCTTAAGAGTTCTGTTTTCATTACCTCTAGGCCGCTCCCTTCTGTGTCATTTCTCCACTCAGAACTC
The DNA here is from genome assembly GCA_008086735.1 of Cheirogaleus medius. NCBI lineage: Eukaryota > Metazoa > Chordata > Mammalia > Primates > Cheirogaleidae > Cheirogaleus > Cheirogaleus medius. The sequence goes on along the minus strand of VBSM01000949.1, from coordinate 19,724,259 downwards.
TTCCCAACCCCTTGGACACTGAGCATTCCTCTGCTCTCTAGCCCTCACCTTGACCCAGAAACACAAGGATCTGATGTGGCAATTTTCCTGGAACCTGAAACTCTTCACATCAGTGTGTGGAAGACTTCACTGTTTACAGTTTATCTGTCTTTATGTGCCATGAAATGTCTGTCTCTAGTTGGAAATTCCAGGCCATCAGAAATAGGAGTGGAGAAATTTACAGGTGGAGGAAGGCAGGACTATTCTTTTTGCCTCTAAACTGATAATACATCCCTGACAGGTCCAGATGTTAGGTGATCTGGTGGAGAGACAAGCACTCCTGATGTTTTCTGCAGAGAGCCCCTAGCTGATGGGCTCCTGCTCTTCCTTCCCTAATCTAGCCTTTTCTCCCCCAGCCTTGGGCTCAGGATACCTCGACATCTCTCACCTCTGACCAACACCAGGATTACCAGCTACCTCCCCCATGCAGCCTCCCCTGCTTCGCCTGGCACCCAAGGCAGGTAAGGGACAGAGAGAAGATAGTCAAGGATTCTAGAAGTAGGGAACCCAGGAGGGGTTCTGGCAAAATGAGCACCAACCATGAGCACTCTGATCCTTAACCAGAGTCACCAGTGAGAGGGACAGGGCAAGGGAGCCTAAGCATGGAATTAGAACCAGGACCTGTGTTTCAGAACAAAAGAGGAGGCAAAATCAATGCTAATTAATGAGACAGAAGAAACAGCAAGGTGCAAGTAGAAAAACTTGGGTTGTCTGCATAATCAATGCTAATCACAATCTTTTATGGGAATTGTTTCTCATAATTATTCCTAATTACCTCACTACAACAATGAAAAAGCATATCACTAAATATAATCTCAAATTAACTTTGTAGTAAGTTCCATTTGATTATAACAGTCCAAGATATGATTACAAAGCACTGAGTGGTCTCAAAATTAAGTCCTCAAAAGCATGCTCTTTACTGGTGGCCCAGTTCAGACGGACCAGCTCTGATCATTCACTTGTACATGTTGTGATCACGTGTCCTGAATTTCCTTAGAAGGTCCCATTTTAGAATACCTCATCCCTGTTGTCCTCATGGTCATCCAAATATTGGATGAACCACAATTCCTACTCTTGGTTCAGAAGTATGATCGACCTGACTTGGGCAATGGGGGTTGATAGTCAAATTTTAAGAAGTCTGAGAAATGGCAAGTCAGGGTAGCCCAGTTGTCTATGGAAACTTTTCTTCCCTTAGCCAGGCTCAGGATGGGTTCCTGCCACTGCATAAGAAGTAGGTGCCTTTATGCTTTCTTGGGTCAGTGATACGGTGTTGATTCTTCCCTAGGATTATCATTTAGAGACCTAGATATTCCGTCTCAGCAAAATCCAAGAATACTAAGTCCCTTCTCCCCTATAAGGCAGGTACATTTTCACTGGAGGCAAAAGTATGTGATTACTGGTCCTAGTAAGGAGAAGACTGTTTTGATAAGACCATCACCCGGAATCTTGCTAGATGTCCAGAAGGAGATGCCCTGCTGCTGAGGCAATCAGCTAACTCCATCTAGCCTCAATGGAAATCATCTAGAATGCAAGCTGAATGTGGTCCACAGGTCAATCTGTGTCATTCAGTACAAAAAGCTGCACAGCCACGTATGTGAGTCCCACTTGGGACTCAGCAACTCTCAGCAGCTGTCAACAGGTGCAGTCAGCTCTTTCTCTGCTTCTCCCACCATGGCTCATTGGCCCATCACAAAATGTTTTAATGCTAGGAAGACTCAGTTGATTTATAGTCAGTAAAACTGGAGAGGAAACATTGTTTATTATCTCAAGGGACAGATATAACACTATTATATTGTGCTATAATGACTATCACTTAGTAAGGGCCTATTTCGGGCCTGTAATGGGCATGGAGGGTAGCCCATTTGACCCAAACCCCACCTCTTCAAGAGCTGTGGAGTTAGACTTTTGAGGTCACCCCCAAATGAAACTATTTACGTATTCGGGTATGTTTGATAAAAGTATTCATCTGTCCAAAATTAACATTTAAAATGTGATTTCTGCAATGATTTTGGGATCTTTTTAGGTTTTAAAAATACCTGGAGGCTCAAAAATGTGAATTAGCTTGAGTCTCTAGAAAGCTAAGAGTTCCTGTGCCTATCATGTATTAAACATAGTATGCATTTAATGCACTGCTCAGCATTTTAGGTGTGGTATTTCTAATTCTCACAACAAAATTGCAAGGTGAGTATTAAATATTTCTATTATATAGCTTATATTGAGAGGTGAGTATTATGATTTTTATTATACAGGTGAAGCTGAGAGGTGAATACTATTAATTAATATATATATAATACAAATGAGATTGTGAGGTGGGTAACATTATTTCTATTATATAGATGAGGTTGGGAGGAGGATATTATTTCTATTAATCAGATGAGGTACTGAGATGAGTATTATAATTTCTATTATATAGATGAAGTTGGAAAGTGGATATTATTATTTATATTATACAAGTGAGATTGTGAGGTGGGTATTATTTCCATACAGATGAGTTTGGGAGATAGATATTATTTTTTATATATAGATGAGGAAACAGAAATCTAAAAAGTCTTAGAAGCTTGCCTAAGAGAGTATTGTTTGGACAGGTAAAGCTATGAGATCTACAAAGGCCAGCTCAGATAGAGGTATGTAGGCTCAGTTGCCAGGAAGCTGTTTGTGCGGATAAGAGTCAGGTGGCTCTGTAGGAAAAGGATGTCCTCCTCTGAAAAGGAGGAGGCGGAAACCACCTACAAACCTCTAAGGAGGCTTTGCACCAGCCAGCCTGTCTTTTCACATGTGCCCCCATGAATCAGCAGTGCATGGGGAGTTCTCTGTCACCTCCATCACCCCCAGCACCTGTCACAGAGGAGCTCCACTAATGGATGGGATGGGCCCTGGGCTTTCAAAGCAATTTTGAAAAATGAGTCTGAAATGGTGCATGTCAAGGTTGCAGACAGTGATGCTTCAATGACAAGCATCTGTAATAACGTGACAGTACACCTGCTAGGTTAAGCCAGGGAAGCTCAGGAAACCTTCCTCTCATGTCTGGGAATACTCTGAGCATTTCTTGCAGAGTGCGATCAAGACCTCAGTCCCAGAGTTCCATGTACCAGCATCTCACCAGGTTAGGGAGAGCCAGGCCCATTTCAACGCTACAGCAGGACAGTGACTGCCTTTTCATGCTGCTTGCCACAGGAAGCAGCAAACTCCTGAAAAGGGTACAGGTCCAAGTCTCCTCCAAGTCACAGTGATAAAGAGAACTTGCATGCTTGCAGGGCCTTGACTCTGCTGCTTGCCATCTGCCACTTGAGCTGTGTTGCTCCATCTATGTCAAGTGTGAAGGGGAGGGAATAGTGAGTAGAGATCCAGATTTGCCTTTACCATATTGTCCAATTTCAGGCTGGCCCAGAGTTACAAAGGTAAGGAACCAAAGGTGCATTTGTTTTGTATGTTTTTTAACCTTTCTACACATACCCTATTTCTCCAACTGGCAGCAGCCTCTCTCACAATGGTCTTGACAAGGTTTTCAACTATATTCTGAGGAACCCTAGGTTTCCCCAGGAATGCCCTAGAGCCACCTTGAGGAAGAGAAGAAGAGAAAGTCAAGTAGCCAATATTCCAAAGTGAGCACACCAGATTCAGTCTGAACAAATTCATTTTGATCTGTATTTTACACCGGGTTTTTGCATAAGATATTCTTTGCAAAAATAGTTTCATTGCTGTTAAAAAATAAAAAAGAAGAAAAAGAATGAATAAAGGAAAGCCATTTAAAGACCATCCAGGTCTGCCCCATTTAAAGAGATCCTTCCTTGGAGAGATGGGCATGTTCTTCCTAGGGCAGGGGTCGGGGGGGACCGTAAAAAACATATTCCTAATTGGGCATCTGGACTTTAATTTGAAACAATCTTCTCTTAAGAACCAAGGAGCTTTGTTTTCCTCCATTTGACCATCCTCAGGAGGGCAGAGATCAGGGGCCTCAAACTCAAGTGCCTGCAGGGGCCCAGCAGGAAATGCACGGAGAGGAGGGGCCTGTGAGTCTCTGTTGAATAGAAGTGCATTTTGCATCCATTTGAAAGCTGCTACTCAGCTCCCCTTTGAGGTTGCCTTGAGGAGAGGAGGGCCAGAGATGCCAGAACTTTTGATTTTGCAAGAGAAGTTGGAACTTCCAAATAGAATGTGGCTTTTCCAAGGTTTAAGTCGTGGCAACTTTTCAAAAAAAAAAAAAATTCAAAACATTCTATGGGCCAAACTGCACATGTATGTGGCTCTGTGCTGCCAAGCTGGTAAGCTGGAACAGACAGACTGGGGATCTTTTGTGGGGGGTGGAGAAAACACCCCCTCGCCCCTGCCCCATCGTTACTTAGGAACAGCAAGACTGTACTTAAAGATGCTGGCACCTAGGACAACACATTTGACCAGGGTCAACAAATTTTTCCTATAAAGGTCTCGACTAAATATTTCAGGCCTGTGAGTCACACAATCTCTGTCACAATGACTCAACTCTGCCCAGTAACCACCAAGCAAGCCTCCCCCTGCTTCTAGCCTCTTCACACACTTTACCCCCGACTCTACCCCACCCTGCATTTGGTCAATTTCTTCTCCTCCTTTAGCACTTGATTTGAAGTCTCTTCTTAAGGGAAACCCTTCCTTGGCCTCTCCCTCCTTCTGACTGGCTCAGAGCCCTGGTTATAGCTGATCTCTCATAGCTGCTCCCTGTGCTGTTCTTCTCAGTGATGGACACACTTTATTTTTATATCTTTGGAAGATTTTTTTTTAAATCTGTATTCTTTGCTTTCCACTGTGAATTCCCAATACTTAGCATGGTACCTGGCTCATGGGAGCCATACAGATATGTAGGGATTTGTATAAATTAACCCACAGCATGACCAGTTGCTATCTGATACATTTATCAGAAACATAGGAGTTCCTCTGCCCACCTTAACCTTGGACTTCCTTGTGGATCCTGGCCCATGTCTTTACCTGGGTAAATTTGGTGTTGTTCCTTGGTTGGTTTCGTACCTGATCCCAGACCTTCTCTAACTTTCTATCCCTGAGCCTTGGGCTCTGAAGTCACTTCCGTTGGCTTTTCCGTCCAGATTTGACCTGACACTGGTCAGTGGTTCCACCATGCCCTACTGTGGGTCCTCTTTCCCTAAGGATGCTGAGCCCTGCACTTCCCCTCTAAGACTCAGCACCATGCCCTGGTGCTTCAAATTCAACATCCACAGGAACCCTGTGACTCAGGGAGGAATTGTCAGCTCCATATTACAAATAAGGAAACAGGAGCTTCCAGATGTTAGGGCAGATTCAGTGTTTAAACTTAAGGCTCTGCCAGTACAATGCCAAATCTCTTTTCTCTGGGCTCAATGTCAGGGAATAAGAATAAGAAACAATCACTGACATAAAAGGAATTTAGAAGCCCAACCTCAATGATCTACAAGTATTCTAGTTGTGTATGCTATGCTTATATATTTAATATCATCACCCCTTCATCCTAGCCCATCTTATTAACCTTCAAGCATGCTATGATGATGTATATAGATGCATATAGCCAACAAACAATTGTGTTTCAGGTGAGCCCCAGCAACTAGGACCTCATACCTTCATTATCATAACAACAACAGTAGTAGTAGTGGCAGCAAGCATAATAGCTAACATTTATCTAGTGCTTTCTATGTGCCAAGAGATGTTCTAATCTCCTAACTTGTGGTGATCGGTTGAATATTTTCCCCTAAATATTCATGTCCACCCAGAAACTCAGAATGTGACCTTTGCAGATATAATTAAAGGGGTCTTTGCAGATGTAATTAAGTTAAAGATCTTGAGATGAAATCATAGTAGATTTTAGGGTAGGCCCTAAATTCACTGACTGGTGTCTTATAAGAAGAGAAGACACAGAGACATACAGATGAGAAGATCATGTGAAGATGGAGGCAGAGATTGGAGTGGTGCTGCCACGAGCCAAGGAATGCCAAGGTTTGATGGGAGCCAGCAGAAGCTGGAATGAGGCAAGGAAGGACCCTCTCCTAGAACTTCCATAGGGAGGATGGCCCTGCTGAAACCTTAATTCCAGACTTCTGGCCTCCAGAACTGAGAGAGAATAAAATTCTGTAAGCCACCTAGTTTGTGGAAATTTGTTACAGCACCCCTAGAAAACTAATACACTTGCTTTGTGTCATTTAATTGTTATAATAACTGGGTGAGGTAGGTGTTACTATTTCTCCTATTTTACAAGTGGGGAAATTGAGGCTCAGGGTGGTTGTGATTGCACGAGCTCATAATCAATGCATTGTTGAGTCAGCTATGAATCCACGTGGTCACTCTCTGAACTCCCGCGGCTGTGGGTGACCACTCATAAGCCTTTCCAGGCCTCCCCAGACTAGAGCAGAGTCCCCAGCCCCACATCCATACATTCTCATTGCCACTCTCTGTACTGTTCTTTCCCAGTGTCTAACACAGTTTACTACGTAGAAATCTCTCTTCAGAAAAATCTTATCTTTGGGCTCTTCTCCCCTTCTCAACACTCCAGCTCATGTCATGAAAATTTACCATGCTGAGCTGTAACCTGGCTTGACTTTACTCATTTGCTCTCCAAATAAAATAGTTCAATCATTCAATTGCAGCCCATCTACCCTCAAATGGAATTTAAAGCACAAATGTTGCTCATCATCAAGCCTCTTCCTTCTCCTGCTACCTTTCCTCCTCCTGATACCACCAAAAGTCATTTTGGGGCTCGAAGGGGGGACCAAAGAAAAGCAGGTTAATGGAAAACTCTGGCACGTGCCCCTTACTGCTCCAGCTCAGAATATCAGCTGCCCAAAAGAGGCCTTCCTCCAGTTTCCAACCCCGGGGTCAGGAGGGGAAAAGTGAACATGGTAATTTTTCTAAGTGTCTTATTAAATCTATGTCAAGTGGCTGAACATCTGTTCTCTTTTCTGCTTGTGTTTTGAGGAACCGATCTAGCCCGGAATCACAGGGCTTCAAGGGACCTCGGTTCATGTATAATAATACCAGAGCTTTCTCTCAGGCCCTAGCCAAAGCAATTAGCAAAGCTGCTTTTAACCAATTAGGCCCATCTTTTCAGTTCCCTGTGGCAGAGGCTGCCTTTTCCCTCCCCACCACTTGGCCTCAGAGGAGGCTATTTCAAAAGGCACAATTTGAACCAATTATGCCTGTCTTGTTATTATAATCATTAATCATCATCACTCTGATGACAACTAATAGGCTACTCCAAATCCCTTTCTAGAACATGATGGGGGCCCTACATAAATAAAGAACAAATATTTTTTAGACTGCTTCTGAGATCTGCCTAGTCCTTTCACATACATGATCTTGTTAGGTCTTCAATGCTACGAGGTGGGTTATTAATGTGCACATAAAAATCAGCTTTACACCAGCTCTCAAGTCATTTGGTCAGGCTACAGCCAATTATTAAATCACAAACAGCATTGGTTAAAGAAAAAAAGAGAGGGGCCTACAGTGTGGTGTGATGACAGAGAAAACAGAAAGTTCAGTAGGTCTACATCTGCATCATGCTTCTCTATTTCCTAAGCCCAGTTTTCTCATCTGTGAAGGGGGATCATGGTACCTGTCCCACAGAATTGTGAAAACTCAACAACATGGCACTTGGAAAATGCCTAGCACAATATTTGTCAAATCATACTCATAATGATAAGGAATAACTATTTTTTAAGATAAATAATATTTTAATGCAATGATTTAAAAAAGTCAGAATAAGTGCAAAAAAATCAGTGATGAACAAAACATCAAAATTTTAAATAAAGACAAGTCACCATCCTGCAAATGCATGACTCGCTTCACTCTAATCCTAACCCTAGTTAGATCACTCTGGTAGTCATTTGATGCCTTGTGGTGTAACGGAGAGAATGTTACACTAGGAAAAGACCTGAGTTTGAGTTCTGCTGCTGCTGCTTACTTCTTGCAGATTCTCCTAAACCATTATCCCCACTGAATCTATGCAAGGAAGACAAGAGGCCCTTTTTCTCTTTTGGTGTTTTTGTGGGTAATGCAAAAGAAAATAACTTGTTTCTGAAAACTGCAGGTCTCATTCAGGTGTGTGTGTGTGTGTGTGTGTGTGTGTGTGTGTTTAATACAAACAGTGCTCCCTACTTCACCCTCCGAAGCTAACTCCTTAAGCCTTTCAGGAACTCAAACAACATTCTCAACTGTTCAGTCTATCTGTTCATCCTGTTCCCACTCCTCACTGGCCCTTCCTCTTCCTCACAGAGGAAGTACCTGCCCTCTGAAAGAACTCAGCTCCCATGTGCCTGCCCAAGGTTTGCCATCGGTCAGATCTCCACTGTGCTCCCTATTTTTAGATAATAGGAAGAGGATGGGAAGAAGGTTGATGTCTTCTTTGAAGACATTGCCTTTGATTATTGAGCTTGTACAATGTATCAAGCCATGTGCTCTACCCACTACATGTTTTGTCCTGTGTAATCCTCACAGAAACCGATAGATGCCATTGTTCTATTGCTTTCCAGTTGAAATAAAGATTGCAATCTTAAAAAATATTGAGGGTCCCACAGAGCTTTTGTTTATACAGGTTATATCTATCAACATCTGCCATTTTAGAAATTAAAACTGAGAAATTTTTAAATATTTATCTACTTCTTTAAAAAGAACAATAATAAACTCGAGCGGCTCTTGACCCATGCATGATTTTGTTATATCATGCATCGGTCATTTGGAAAGTATTAGATCAATGAGTTACCCAGTGCTTCCAAATGTTGAGATATTCCACTGTATAATATTAAATATTTTACTGTGGGTACATAACAAAATAAATAAATAAATAAGTCAATAATTGCAGTGCAGTTTGGTACCATTGCTTTGATTTCTGCTAAGGAGCCAATCATTTTAGTCACCGATGCTTTTACACCACTGGTACAAACATCGCCCCAATGGAAAAGACAAATAATGAATTGATATTATCATGAAAAAAGTTTTGACTCAATGAACCCTCCTCTGAAAGGGTCTCAGGGATCACCCCCTAACCCCCCACCCTGCCCAGGGTTCTGCAGACCATAGTTTGAGTACTTCTGGCATCAAGTGAGCAGTTAAGAAAGTCAGCTTTGGTGTCAGGCACAGCATGGCCCAAGTCAAAATTCTACCCATGCTAACTGCATAACCTTGGACAAGTTAGATAACCTCTCTGAGGCTCAGTTTTCTCACCTGTAAAATGAGAATAATGATAGCACCTACCTTATATTAATACAACTATGGTTAGGTCACATGAAATATTATTTTTAACAGTACCTGGCACAGAGTAAAGTATCCAATAAATGGTATACACATTTTAAGTAAGTAAATTATTATAATATGATATAAGTGCTAATAGAGGTGAGTGTACGATATGTGAAGTAAAAGGGAAAATGTAACTCATTCAACTGTGTATAATATATATCTCAGTAAATGCTTCTCTTCCTCATTCTATTTCAGGATCCTGAAGGAGAAAAAGGGGCCAAGCACTATGCTGAATTTCTGGGCATTATCACGTGGAAATATGCCTTATTTGTCCCACGGAGATTATTGGTGCCCATATGCTAATGCTCATTATCAAATAAAAAGTAAGTAGCAAAAAAGGCAGTAGTTTAGCTCAAACATGAATTTTTATTTGGATATATATCTTTTTCAGTTTTTCCGTCTCTTGTTACATTAACTATTCATCCATTACACCTAACTGACACTAATATTGCTTTCACATGCTGAGGGGAGACTTTAAATTTAAATATAGTACTCAAATTTCCTAGAAGTCTACTTTGCTATAAAAAATAATATGCCTTATACTTTTAGAAATCATATCAAAGTAAAGAGTAAACCTTTCCTCTAAAAAACCAGCAGCAACTTCTTCCAGAAATGCAGTTATGTACATCTCTGCACAGCTGAAAAACAAGCTAACAGTGTGTCTGGTTCAATACAAGACAGAGAGAATTATGAGCCTGCCTGGATGATGAACTATAGAAGTTCTGCTTTTCAATGCCTCTGCAGGGGTACCTGTTAGCTACTTCCTGCTACTCCAGACTCCTGGCCCTCACACACCTAACCTACAGCTTACCCTCCCCGAGGCACTATGGCTCTTTGCAGCCACATCTAAGGCTCTGGGTCTCCCTCGTACTGCGTTGGCTGCAAGCTGCTTTATTGGCCTCTTCAATCGTCCAGCATCCCCCATAACAAAGGAAAACCTGTACCTCACAGATGAATTGTAAGAGAGTCAGCACACAGGGCAAAAGAAGAAAACTGGAGTTGCTTTTGGAAAATGTTTCAGCCTTAACCTGACCTAGACAGAGATGCCTCCATGGGACCATCACTGGGAAAGGAACGCAACTGCACTGCTCTCACAAACAAAGTTGTAAAAGTGAAATGTTTGGGCAGGGACAAATCAGTGACTTCACTTCGTTTCACCACCCATAGGCAGGCTTCTCCAACTCCAGGGCACTCAGAATCCCCTGGAAAGCTTGCTAAAATGGAGATTCCCTGGCCCCACTCCAGATGATGTCAATGCAGGGCCTCCAGGACTCCCTTGAGACATATTCTCTACCAGCCTGGATTTCCAAGCTAGACCAGCTGGAGGATGTCTAGCCACCCCGATTTCTTTCCATTGCCACTATTTATGTATTCTTCAATTTAAAAAACATTTATTGGGAGGCCAAGGTGCAAGGATCACTTGAGGTCAGGTGTTCAAGACCAGCCTGAGCAAGAGTGAGACCCCCATCTCTACAAAAAATAGAAAAATTAGCTGGGCATGGTGGTGCATACCTATAGTCCCAGCTACTTGGGAGACTGAGGCAGGAGGGAGCCTAGGAGTCTGAGGTTGCAGTGAGCTATAATCATGCCACTGCATTCTATCCCAGGCAACAGAGTGAGACCCTGTCTCAAAAATAATAATAATAAAATAAAATAAATAAAAAACACTTATCAATCACCTACCAAATGTCAAACACAATTAGTCATATATCTACATATAAAATATAATATATGATATATAATAAACTTTGCTTTCATGGAGATGAAATTCTAATGAGATGAGTCAAACAAATAAATAACCTAAGTGATATATTCAAATGCTCAGAGCAGTATTGTTCATAATATCCAAGTAATGGAAACAATCTAAATATCTGTCAGGAGACAGATAAATAAAATGCAGTATATCCACACAATGGAATAGTATTTAGCAATAAAAAGGAACAAAGTACTGATACATGGCACAACATGCATAAACCTTGAAAACATTATGCTTAGTGAAAAAAGCCAGTCACAGAAAGACTACATATTGCATGATTCCATTTATTTGAAATGTCCCAAAGAGGAAAATCTAGATACAGAAAGTTAATCAGTGGTTGCCAGGGGCGGCGAGTTGGGAGGAATGAGGACTGACTGCTCATGGGCACAAGGGATCTCTTTAGGTGACAGAAATGTTATAGAACTTGATTGTGGTGATGTTTGCACAACCATACCCTCCAGTTATGTGTGTTCCTCACAAACAGGTTACAGTCCACGTCTGTGTTTGGGCCTCAGGAGTAAGTTGAGCCATGGCACAGAGCTCAAAAGGACCATGTAAAGAGGCTAGAGCTAGACATGGTGTGAGGTGGTGACTGGTGGGCTCAGAATGCCACACACTGACCCTCCCATCAACCCAAACTTCATAGAGGAAAGAACATGAAATTTTCAGAAACATGACAGAACAGTCAAATGGCCGTAAATTCAAGTGCCTAAATCATTTGATGTGTTTCCTCTGAGACAGTATAATAACCTAAGAAGAATTAAGAGTCATACAGTGGCTAACACTTAACAAACCCATCCTATGTGCCAAGCACTGTTTTAAGCTTTTTACATGTATGAACTCATTTAATCATCACAGCAGTCTATGAAATAGATATCATCACAAGAGGTTTCTCTATCAGTTAGGGTCCTGGCAGAACACAGGTGGCCTGTCTAAATGAGGCAAGTGATGAGGACTTAATAAAGGACTGTTTACAAAGGTGTAAGCAGTGTCTCAGGAAGCAACGAGTGCTGGAGCAGTACTCCAAGGATAGAGGCAGCAGGGAACCATCACTCCTTTGCATCTAAAAGAGCTTGCAAATAGAGGAATTGGTACCAGTCCCTGAAAGGAGTACCCATACCAAGGAAAAGAGATGAAACTAACTCACAGTGATCCAAAAAGAAGGGAGCTGGGGGGATAAATATCCCAACCTCACTTTCTTCCCTTTCTCCAATTTCCCTCTGACAACTCCCATTGGACAAACCCATTAGGACACCATAGGGAAAGAAAGCCCATTGATGCAGCTCATATAAGTCAGCCTCCTGGGCACAGAGATGGATGGAGAAGGGTGGAGAATGAATCTGGAGGGATAAAGGGAAAACATCCAGTGTAGTGCCAGTATCATTCACTGTTGGTTTTTTTTTTTTTATGGTTTTGTTTTGTGGTGTTTTTTTTTTGAGACAGAGTCTCACTCTGTTGCCCTGCGTAGAGTGCAGCGGCGTCATTGTAGTTCATTGCAACCTCAAACTCCTGGGCTCAAGTGCTTTTCCTGCCTCAGCCTCCTGAGTAGCTGGAACTATAGGCACATACCACCACACTTGGCTAATTTTTCTATTTTTTAATAGAGATGGAGTTTGGCTTTTGCTCAAGCTGGTCTCAAACTCCTGGCCTCAAGCAATCCTCCTGCCTCAGCCTCCCAAAGTGCTAAGGTTATAGGCATGAGCCACTGCGCCTGGCCACACTCTTGACAGATAGGGAAACTGAGGTCTGACACAGTTAAGGCATATATCTAGAAGCCCAGAGCTGGGCTAGGAATCCAGGCATTCTGAAGGATCTTAACCAACTGGTAGGCTGGTTGTGTTTCCCTGGACCCCCATCAGGGTAGAAAATGATTACACCTGGGAAGGGTGATCAGAACTCCCCAGGGTCCCAGAATTAGGAGAAACAATTGGGCCCCAGCACAAAATGGTAATCCGGAACCAAGATCAGGTTACGTTTCACTGTACTCCCCATGCCCTCCAACTTCTAGATATTTTAGTCAGGTTGCACCCAGGGCCCCACTTCCCATAGGGCAAAAGCAGACCTGGTTTGAGTATCAACTCTTCGGCCAGGTCACTGAATGTGGCTCAAACACTACTCATCAGGCATGAGGTTTTGGTGGGAAATATTTTAGACTCTTTCAAGTGAGTGCTGCTTCTCTGCCGCCTTCAGACATGCCATGTCTCTGAACTATTGGGGAAGCAAAACTCATACAATCCCTGCTCATCCTTCAGCCTTAGACAAAGCACTACCAGGGGAGATGCTTCAATTTGTACAGTAAAAATCTCTCCAACCCTTAAAGAAAAAAAAAATGCCTCTCCTTCTCTGATTTGCTGCAATTTGCAGGATTGGTACTCGATGAAATAGGCTATGGGGTCCCTGTGTCCCCAAATGGACCTAGTTATGAGAGGTCTCCTTCGTTTAACCTCCCAGATCACACCAACTGGGGCTGCGGGGGCCCAGAGCTGTCCTAAGAAGACCTGATCCTGGAGACATATGTCACCCAGGAATTGCCAAGCTGGTGAGCTCCATGCCTCGAGGTCCTGGTGGCCCCACAGAAGCAGGTGAGCTGACAGCTGAGTGGTAGGGTTGATGTGGAAGGATAAGCCTGTCTGCCATCCTGAAACTTTGTTATCAAACAGCTCCTGCAGAGCACTGCATTTATAGCAAGCACATCAATACAGGCGCAGGCAGCCTTTCGGAAGGTAGACACCGAGCCTGCCATTAGCCAAGGTACTGGAGGCTCCAAGTCCTCCTATTTCATCTTTGACTTCCAGATTTATTGTTCTATGATGGGAAGGCAGGGACTGCACTCCCTGTGTCCATCTCATCTGCCTTTGCTACCATGCACTATAATGGTCTCTGCCTGCGGCAGGTCACAGAACCGAGCCAGTTTTACGATCACTCTCTCCCTATTTCTCCAGTCTGTGGATCTTTCTGTCCCAAATAAATCAGTGTTACTATTTCTTCTCTCCCTCTTAACTCTCAGCAGGCCGCCACTCAGGCCATTTCTTTCAGATAATTAGCTGGGCATACCCTCAAGCTAGGCTGGTGTAGGGCCCAGACCAGGATGGAAACAAGACTGCATTCCAAACCAGAGGGTTTCTGAGCTGCTGTGCAGATTTCCCTCTAGCTGGGGTGAGCACAGGCATTGCTCTTCCAAATAATGGACAGGACAGGGCAGTGAGGGTGGAGCAAGCAAGTACAAACCACGCTTCATCCTAAGTCATCCTAAGTGGATGGAATTCACTCTGTCTTCATGTTAGGAGGGCTTTCAATACCATTTCCATTTCAGATATCTAAAGAACGGCTCTGGAAGCCGTTTAGCTAAACAGTTTTCAAAGTGGAGACTTGTTTCTTTAAACAAACTCTTATCCTTACATGGGATCCCAATAAGTGTTGTACTGCCTAATGTTAGAGAAAAGGGCTCAGGGCCCTCTCTGACTTTCTCTCTCCACCAACCCTATAGGCTACCCAAGTATCTCTGCAAAAGCCTAGAGTTCTGCCAGATGTAGTTTGGAAACCACAAGTCAACCCTCTCACAGGGCTGAAATCCCCTTCTCAGCATTTCTGGCATGTTCCCAATTCCAGTCATATGTGGCTAATCTGTCCCTACCCAGCATCCACTGCCCTCCTTGTAGTGGCCAATGCTGACCGAGCCCAGAAGCCCCTGTTCAACCTCCAGACATCCCCACCTCCTGCTGCCTTGCCATTCCCCCAGAAAGACTGGCCTGCTCCGTGGCTATGCCCCCAGCCCTGTCCTCAGGCTCCTTATTGGGTCTCTTGATACTCAAAAAAGCTACCTTGACCTGCATATGCACTTGTTCTTCCCCAGGGTGGGTAATTTCCATAACTGCCTTCTTGGCATTGTAGGATGACGGTTAAGAGCATGAGCTCCCAAGTTAGACTGTTTGGGTTTAAATCCTGACTCTTCTCCCTTTCTAGCTACTCACTTTAGTGACCTTTGGCAAGTTATTTAACTGCTCCATGAGTCAGTGCCTGCATCTGCAAAATAAGGATAGCAACCTCTACAACTTCATAGAGTTGTTAGGAGGATTAAATCTCAGTTCTTTGTATGGCCCTGGCACGTGGTCAATGTCCAGTACTGTTACTCTATTGCACTCATGCTGTCTCTTAATTCTACCCAGCCCAGACTTGGCACTCACAGCCCAGCTGGAGTGTAACCACCAGTCAGGTCCTCCTCCCTGATGGAGCATGCACACTTTAAACCACACTGCCACCTGCTGGTAGCCCACGCTTGCTCCAGGGGCACCCAACCAAGACAAAACTTAACTCTCGTGTTTATTTTATAAAAATCCATTCAACAAATATCCTATAATGGCAGGAGCTACGCTATGTATTAGGGATGCAACAGAGAATAAAAGAGACAATATTTTTGTCCCTGTGAGGCTTACACTTCAATGACATTTTTTTTTTCATAATTTTCCCCCAAAGGAACCCAGAGGCAAGGGCTGACCCTGAGATCTGACAAAAGACTCAAGAAAATGTTCAGTTCCCCCACCCTGTGTTGCACAAGTGCTTAGTGGAAGCCCTAAGGCTAATTACAGAATAGTAGAAGCGTCACCATAATTGTAGCTGACATTTTGTTTTCCTCTTGGACACAGAGGCTTCCTTACAAGTCAAGAGTGGCCACAGGACTGAATTCTGGACCGTGAAATGTGAGCAAAAAAGACATTAGCTGCTTCCAAGCCTGGCCCATAAAATCTTCCTGCATGTGTTTGCCCCTTTCTGGCAGTCTCAAATGAAGAGTACGCCCACAGCAAAATTGGGAATCACCAAGACAGGGAAGATAGCAGAATCACAAGACAGAAGGAGCCTGAGCCCCTGAATCACCACTTGAATCACAACTGAAGACAGTTGCTCAGTCAGGAAAACCTGCATTGGAGTTTGACATGGGTGAGAAATAAACTTTGAAATTTGGTGGTTATGTCTTACCATAGCTTACAAAATGTTAATGTACACAAGTGGTAAGGGGAGCAACAGGAAGCAAATGAGAAAATGAGATGGATAATGAACAAGATAAGAATTCAGTTATACTCTGTTGCTCTTGTAAGTTTCTGTTCTTTAACATTAAAAAGTAAAGGTGGTTTATTTTCCTCCTGAGCTCAGTAATAAAACATGAGCCACAAAAGGGGATTGTATGCCCACTATTTTAGAACAACAACAACAAAAACTTTAGCTGACATGATTTCTTTCACAGAAGGAGGGGGAAAATAGGAAAGCACAAAGGAAATTCTTAAGCTGGTTGGAGAATCTAAAGGCAGGTTTCAGACACAGAGAGAGAGCTTAAGGAACTTGGAGGACACATGACCAGTTTCAAAGGCTGAGTAACATCTGAGACTGGAAAGCCTGTGACTCAGGCAAAGGTCTAATGAAACCACCTAAATCACAGATGGGTTAACAGAAGACAAAAGTTCCGTCTTCTCAAGTATGTGGTCAGCGTTTAAGGAAGAATCTAAGCTAGCCAAACAGGTGTGATAAGAAGAGATAAACCAGAAGGGAGTCTCCTCCAAAATAACATTAAAACTGTTCTCAACAGGGGTTCCTCAGACCATCAGCATCAGAATCATTTGGAAGGCTGATTGAAATGAAGTCCTATTTAGTCTTAGTAGTAAAAAACTGGAAATAACCCAAATGTCCATCAACAGGTGAGTGGATAAACAAAATGTGGTGTATCCATACAGTAGAATATTATTCAGCAACAAAAAATGATGAGCAACATGTGAGAATCTAAAAAACATTATGGTGAGCCAAAGAAGCCACTCATAAAAGTACATACTGTATGTTGCTATTTATGTGAAACTCTAAAACAGACAAATTTAATCTACAGTGACAGAAAGCACATCAGTATTTGCCTGGGGCAGTGGTAATGGGTGTGGAGAATCAATGGGAAGTGACACGAGAATGTGGAACATTCTCCAACTTGTTTGTAATGGTGGCAACAAGGGTTTATAAATTTGTCAAAACTCACCAAAATGTATACTTAAAATGGGTGCATTTTATTATATGTAAAGTATATCTCAATAAAATTGATTTAAATACAAAATGTTACAAAATATAGACCTATCGGAAGCAATACCATCTCAGTAGCAATGAGCACACCTAGCACCCACATGCTGATTTCTAATACTATTCTCCAATACAAGGAACCAGGGCTCCTTAGGGAAACGACTGATTCCAGAACAGAGGCAGGAAGTCTACAAAATGAGCCCTGAGCTCATCTATTCTCTATCATATACCGTCATCTTGTCTCCTTTATTCTCTATGGCATCCTTAATACATAGCATAGCTCCCGGCATTACAATAAATATCAATAAATATTTGTTGAATAGATTTTTATAAAATAAACATGAGTTAAAGTTTTGTCTTGGCTGGGTGCCCCTGGAGCAAGTGAAGGCTACCAGCAGGTGGCAGCGTGGTTTGAAGTGTGCCACTTGCTAGTAAGAAAGTACTAAGAAAATAAATACATAAAATAAGTCTACAATCATAGAGTTATTTCAAAGAGACAGGGTCAACCGAAAGCTGAAACAACTTGAGCAACAAAATAAGTCAGTATTGGATATAACCCAAAGGTATAAAATAAATAGCCATGTGTCCATATCGATATAAACAAATGATTAAACAAATAAATAAATAAGGGTGAGTAGACGAACTTCTCATACAGAAGAGTTCCAAATAATTTATGTAGATACTCTGCCCTTCAGGAGGTAGAGCATTAACTCTCAGTCTTCAAGTATGGGCTTCCCACTGTGAGTTCCTTTCAAAGAGTGTAGAAAAGAAGGGTAAGAGAATAACTATACAGTGGAGAAACCTGGCAAACACCACCTTATAGCAGGGTGATCAAAGTCAACATCAACCATTATATCTCCTGATATAGTATGTGTCCTTGACCTGATGTGATGAGAATGGCACTTTATAAAAAGTCCATTCATGAGGAAAACATCAGACACATCTCAATAGTGGAACTTTCTTCAAAATACCCCACCAATACTTCTCAAAACTATGAAGGTCATCAAAATCAAGGCAAATCTGAGAAACAGTCATAGCCAAGGAGACATGACAACTAAATGTAATGTGGTATCCTGAGATAGGATCCTGGGACAAAGAAATGACAGTGGGTAAAAACTAAGGTAATCTGAATAAAGTATGGACTTCAGATAATAATGATGTGTTGACATTGCTTCATTAATTGTGACAAACATACCAGAGTAATTTAATAATAGATGTTAATAATAGGAAAAACTGCATGTGGGCATAGGGAAACTGTACTATCTTTGCAACTTTTCTGTAAGGCTAAAACTTCTAAAATTTAAAGTTTATTTTTAAAAATCATAGGCCCATTTAATCCGAATCTCTGGCCTATGGTGCCCTGTAATCTGTATTCAACACGGCTCCTTGAGTACATCCTAGAAGCCCTATAGCAGTGGTTCTCAACTGCGGCTGCTTACTAGACCCACCAGAGGAATAAGACCCCACCCTAGAAATTGTGATTCAATTGGTATGAAAGGAGGTCACACATGAGTCTTTTTCAAGGGTCCCCTGATTATTCTATTATGCAGAGTTAAGACTCACTGCTTAGGGATGTGATGGATTACTTCCTTCATTCTTTTTTTACTTCTATATCCAATATTTCCCGTTCCTTTCCCCTATAACATTTAAGCATATCACTTGCCTGCCTGATAAAAAACAAATACAAAAACAAAAACAGCCATGTGCATCAAGACCACAGGAACCACTGCTGAATAAGCATATTACTGTGGTTGGCCACCAGCACCAAGTCATCTCCCCACTCTACCTTCATCCATTCCCCTACAGCACTGCAAGCACTCCTCCCAGCAAGCTTCTGATTCCTCCATAGCACCGTGGTTTACCTGTATGCCTCCTCTTTCCTGGACAGACTGTCTTGCCTCTGCAGCCTGGAAAACTCTTCCTCATCCTTCAAAACCTAGATCAAATGTCTCCATCTCTCTGAAGCCTTCCCAGATATCCCCCTAGAGCTTAGTCGTTTTCCTCTTTTGTCTTCCTGCCACAGTTCACTGACATGTGTCTTTATCATCCACCGCAGGGGATTGCAATCTTTGTTTGGGTGTCTCTCCCCAATCACTGGAAAGTGAGCACCCTGAAGTTAGAAATATGTCATGGTTTGTCATTCACAACCCCCTGTCTTCCCAGCATTTCTCAGAGTACTGAGCACAGAGTAGCTCCTCAGTATTCATTTGTGTGGGTGACTGAGTAAATGCATTAATGAACAAACTCATTCTGGAAGCCTCAGCTTCGTGCTAGGGGAAATAAAATCCATCCGCTAGCTAAGAGAAGATCTCTCTGTATCAGATGGCCCATCTATTTTTGTTCATTTGCTCTGCAAGTGACATTCAGAATGTTTCCTTAATGTGTTTATTAAGAACTACATACACCAACTTAATGAACAGGCTCTGGTGTATTTAAGCCCGTCCGGGTGTCAGTGATGCTGCTGGGGAATACTGAAAGCAGTGGGACATACCAGACTCATGGACCAGCCCAGCAGTAAACATGCTGCAAGGTAGAGAGCAGGCAGAGGTGGGGCCAGGAGACTGGGTGAAAGCCCAAGAGTATTTTCACAGTCCTTCCCTCAGCTCATCCTGCAACCAGTCCGTAAAGCATGCAACATAGTCATTTCAAATCTTTTTTGTTGCTGTTGGAGGAAACTGAGGCTCAGAAAAGTTGGGGTGGAAGCCAGCATCAGGAGCAGAGCCCAAGGCAGCCACAACACAAAAGAGAAAGTGACGTATAAGTCCCTTCTTTTATATTTGTAAAAATCATAAACTCAGTTCCACACATCCCTATGTTTCATTTTAAGAAGCAGCAAGTAAATACCCCTAGGCTCACTCAGTGAAGGAGCAAAACCTGGAATATGACCTTCCTATGACAGGGGAAAGATTCTGTGTGATATAAAGAGGAAGATCTGGGGCCACAAACCATGGAAGTTCTGATAACGGTTATGGACCCTCTTGCCAGGAAAAAATCCAAGGCTCATGATCTTGCATAAAAGTCAGAGTCTAAAAGGCATTCTGAAATACATAGGGAATATCCAAGGGTCCTGGTAGGAAACCCTGTGCTATATAGTCTTAATGCCCCCATAATTTATCTTTTTCTAAAAAAAACAAAAGTGCTTAATACAGACTGCAACATAGTAACTACTCATTAAATGAAAGCTATTAATTATAATAGTGTGATAATAAATATGGAAGTAGTCTCCTACAACTGCAGGGAGTAGAAACTCAACTCAAATTGGCTTAAACAAAATAGGGATTTTGGGGAGTATCAGCGCAGCTAGATCCAGGTGCTCAGATGAATTCATCTAGTATCTAGATCTTCACTTCTTGGTTCATCTTTCTTGGATCTTGGTTCTGTTCTCAGCCAGCCTCTCTCCTTGTTGGGGTAAAATGGCCATCATCTGCTCCAAATTCACATACTATCCTTTCAGTAACCCCCAAAGATGAAGCAAGGTTATTTTCCAACAGTTTCAGCAAAAGCTCAGGATGTTCCTTTTTGGATCACCTTGAATCACTTAGCAATCCTTGAACAAATCTCCAAGCCTGAGTGATAGCACACCCCAATGGACCTGCTTTAGTCTCAGGTCCATAATGAGATCTAGAGGTAGTGAGGCCAACCACTAAACCATAGTCATCGAGAGTAGGGAAGAGGTGACTACCCCAGAAAAATCAATGCACTATTACCAGAGGAAATGGGAGGATGATTCTATATGGGCAGAATGAATCTATGTCTACTATAACATTAATAAACAGCAATGATATCTACTGGACTATTGCTCTCTGGAGTGGACTCAGTATGCTGGCGTTTATTCAACATTGGTCTTGATGACTTCTTATATAGGACGTGTTGGTCCAAGGCAAAATGGGATGGAGGATTTTGAAGGCACAGGAAGCCCATCGACTCCTTCACTCCAATAACATCCCTGTTTGCTCATCTCAACTCCTATCTCCTTTTGAGAGAGCAGCCCCAATAATAAACCCTCCCACTCCTACAGTCCTGTCTCTTTTGGTCAACAGCCACTGTTAAAGGGAGAAAAGAAAATCTCCTATCATCTTGACAGGCCTCCTGCTCAGGTATATTTTTGTTCCTTTACCTAACCCTGAAGGCTATCTTTATTTTCTCCCCTACTGAGTGATCTTGTGACTGTCTGCTTTAATCATTATAGAGATTTAGAAATTTCTAGGGGCAAAACTGCAATCCTTATAGAAAAGTGATACCTGGAGTGCTTTTTCTATTAATGACCCCAGCCCTGAAAAGGAGTCTGAACACCAGTGATAGATTGCCACCGTCTGGGCTTTGGGAACGGGGACTTGTTCTCTCTTTCCCCTTGTCTTCCAACAGCAGCTGGCCGGGGGACATTATTGGTCTGCATTAGATGAAGTAAAGTGCTTTCAATTCTGTTTCCTTTTTCTACCTGGCTCTAGACTACAACGAGCTCCAGTAAGCTCCCTCTTCTTGCTGCTACTAAAACAGCCACCCTGTTGGCCCAAGAAGAAATGAGTGGCCTGCAGTCTTGAAGATGTGGTTGTCTAGTTTTGTCTGAGGGAACTCAGTTTTGGATAGGAAGGGAATAATGTTTAGTGCAATGGGAATAAAAAGGTAGGAAAACTATTGCCATCTAGGCAAACGAATTGTTTCTTCTTTCCTAAGAGCAAGGGGGAGAGTCTGGTGGTGATCTCCTCAACACTGAAATCTGCTTGCCCCCCTGCTCAAAAGCCTTATCTTGCTCCCTATTGCTTTCAGTATAAAATCAACCTCCTGAGTGTGCCTCCCAGGCTGTGTATGATCTGGCTCCTGCTTACATCTCCAGTCTAAACTCTCTTTGCTTTGTCTTTCCACTTTGCTCAGAATAGATCCTGCTCTCTCACTAGAAAGATTACAAGGTTATTCTCCCTTCCTAAGGTGTTTCTCTACTTGGCTACTATTAGTTTCCAAGCCATTCTAACAAATTAACTCAAAGTTGGTGGCTTAAAACAATAAAAATGTATTTTCTTACAGCTCTAAAGGCCGTAATCCCAAAATGGCTTCAATGAGCTGAATCTAGAGGCTGTGAGGGAGAATCTATTTTCTTGACTTTACCAGATTCTAGAGCAGGATTCTTCACATTTCTTGGCTCCTGGTCCCTTCCTCTATCTTCAAAGTAACATGGCATCTTGCTTCAGGGCTCACATTGCCTTCTTCTTCTGTCTCAAATCTGTCTCTGCCTCCTTCTTATAAGGACAGTCATGATAGCATTAAGGGTCCATCTAGATAACCTTCCCATCTCAAGATCCTTAGTTTAATCACATTTTCAAGCCCCTCTTGCCATATAAGGGGTTCCGGAGGGTTAGGGTCTGGATATCTTTTGTGGGGCCCATTATCAGCCTCCCTCAACCACTTCCTATACATCTGTCAGGGATTACTTAGATGTCAGTTGTTCCAAGAGGCCTTTACTGTTCCTCTTCTCTTCTCAGCTGAAGGCTCTGTGTCCCTCACCATCCCCTGCTTCCCTGCACATTGAGCACACCACAGGAGGTGACACTGGCAGCTGGCCTGTCCCCTAACTAAAATCAGGGGACAGGTCTAATGCATGGAAATGTATGTCAGTTATGGAAGAGCATGTAAGACAAGAAGAGGGAAAAATGAAGCTACAGAACAATTAATACAACATGAGCACTGTTTTAAAAACTTGTGTCTAGAAAGATATAACCCAATTTTGACCTGATATTACATCTGGAGAAAAGCACAGGACTGATGACGTAAGAAAGAAGTGAGACTTCTTCTCTACCCTAGAGTTACTTATGATTTTATCATGAGAATGTGTTCATGAATTTTTTATATAAAATTTTTTTGAGAAGCATATTTGAGATTCTGTAATGTTTCCCAGCTTTCTATTTGAACAAACCGTTGTTTTATGCACGTTTACAGTTCTCAACTGGCCCCAGTTTGAAGATCTTTTTAAGATCACTTAAAGCAAAAGACTTTCTGAGTCTTCTGACAAAAGCCAAAAATGATATCCCAATGTTTCAAGTCCTAATGGTCACTTTCTCTTAAAACAATCCATTTAGGGATTAAAATTCAGTCTCTACTTAGGGGGGAGGCCATGAAGCCATCAATTGCCAGGGCCTGAGGATGCCACACAGAGCTGAGGATGACTGCTCATCCATCCCTCCCAGAGCAGGGAAGAGGATCCACAGCCATTACTTTTGATGATAAATGTTACGGACCAGCAGATGTCACCAGGACTGAGTCAGGCCAATTGCTATGATTAAAACATTACTGCAGAAACACTGACTCAACTCAGTCAACATTTGCCTTTAACACATGGTCAAAAGAAGCAAGAGGATGCCCAGAGAAAGTCACATGTGGACACAGAAACATCTGTGAGCAGTCGTAGGAAACAAAGCTGAAGAAATCCCGGGTGCAATGATGACACCACTAACAAGAAATTTCCGATAAACAAGTTAAGGACAAGAGATGGCATGGAGAAAATACTTGCCATGCATATAACATAGGTTTATTATATAAAAATTTCATATTTTTAAATCTACCTCCAATGAATAAGAAAAAGGCAAGCAGTCCAATAGAAAAGTGAACAAAAGAGATATGCAAGTAATTCACAGAAAAGGGCATTCAGATGGCCTAAAAATAAATGAAAAAATGCCCAAATCCACCATATAATTAGGGAAATGTTGATGTTATTTTTGTATTCTGTTTACAGTAGGGCAAATTGTTAAAGCAGTTTTGTGAAAAAATTGGGGCATATGTAAGAAAATTTAAACTGCATATACCATTCCACCTTGTTGGGGTCCACCCTCAGGAAAAATTCACATATCTGTGAGAACAAGTGGGAAACACATTTTCATTGCAACATTGTTCCTGAATGTGAAAATCTAGAAATAACCTAATGGTCCAATTACAGATAAAATGATTAAGTAAACTATAAAAAATAGAGCATATAGAAAAAGAAATTAGAAATATTAGCTGATCATAAAAACTTAAAATCAATATGTAGTTATCACAAAAGCTAAAACAAGTTACAAGTTAAGTCTCCACTGCAGCCACCTCATTACCCCTGCCGGGCCAGGGTGGGAGTGGGGGGGGGGGCAGGCGCTCTCATGCACACTGTGACTAGGTGCCATGCACGCCCTCCAATTGCCCCCCATTGGCTGCTTCCTGAGGATCCAAGCAGAGCAGGCACACACCAGCCTCCACATCTGCCTCCAACATCTTGCCACCTTGATAGCACCACCACCGCCACCTGTTAGCATCGCAGTGGCTGCCACAGTTGGACCTGGGCAGAGGGAGAGCCCCAGCCACCATGACTCTCCGGCGGGGTACTGCGCCTCTCCCTGGCCCTGTCACCAATGGCTGGCCCACCTGCTGTGGACCAATGAGCTACCCTGTCACTGGATATGGTCCCACAACCCTCCCAGGCACCAGCCAAGACCCCTGACCTGTCCAAGCGCCTGTCAAGTTCCCATAACCGGTGCAGGTACTCGCCAACTTCTTGCAACCCATGCTGGCTGCAGCCCCGCAACAAGCCCAGGAACCCAGGGAGGTCCTGCAACCCACTCAGGCACAGGCCACGGTCCCACACACCCACCAAGGTCCCATGACACACATGCAGGTATGGGCCAAGGTCCCATGATGCGTCCAGGCACCAACCAAGGTCATACCATCGCCTCCGTGGAGAGGGACTCTCCCAGCCCCCACCTGAGCTTTCAAGGGTGGTCTGAAGACCAACCCACCAATCTGAACAAATATCCCCTGGCACCAGCTTGGACTGTGGCAACCACAGGGGAATGGTACAACAGCAGGAGAACAGCTGTGTTACAGGCTTTCAGTGCATTTGACCCTACCTCCAGGTCAATCCTCCAGAGTAGGACACAAAAGTGCTATCCTAAGGATTTCTCCTCCTTCTCACTAAGTAGGAGAATTCCCAGCAAAGGAGAACAGGTGCTCCACAAATCTATCAGCCCTGAGCTAAGAAAGGAGGTTTTAGATGAGAAGAAATCAGCAAAAGAACTGTGGAAACATGAAAAAACAAGCTGGTTTGACACCCCTAAAGGACCATAATAGATCCATGGCAAGGGACCCCATGGCAAGGGACCCCAAAAGGAAATCGTTGGAATGTCAGAAATGAAATTCAGAATATGGCTGGCAAACAAGATGAATGGACTTGATGACAAAGTTTAAAACTAACCCAAAGAACCCAAAAAAGTATTTCAGGACATGAATGAAAAGTATGAAAAACTCACTAAATAGATAGACAACATAAGAAATGATATAACAGAACTTAAAGAAATGAAAGAGTCATTTAGGCATTACAAAATACAGCAGAAAGTTTTGCCAACCAGACTAGACCGAGCAGAAAACAGAATCTCAGAAATTGAAGACAAGACTTTCAAACTAACCTAGTCAGTAAAAGATGCAGGTAAAAGAATAAAGAAGAATGAACAATCACTCAAAGAAATATGTAACTATGTGAAGTGAGCCAATATATGAATTATAGGTATCCCAGAGGGAGAAGAAGAAAAAGCAAAAAGCATGAAAAACCTATTCAAGGAAATTATTGAGGAGAACTTCCCTGGTATTGCCAGAGATTCAGATATTCAGATACAAGATAGTCATCAAACACTGGGAGGATTCAGAGGATTCATAGCAAACAGGACTTGTCCAAGACACACAGTACTTAACCTGGCCAAAGTCAAAATGAAGGAGAAAACTCTACAAGCTGCAAGATGAAAGCAACAACTTAACTTACAAAAAAAAGACCCATCAGGCTAACGGCAGTCTCCTCAGCAGAGACTTTACAAGCCGGAAGGGATTAGGGCCCCGTTTTTAGTCTTCTTAAATAAAACACCTGCCAGCCAAGAATTTTGTATCCTGCAAAACTAAGTTGATGAAGAAATAAAAACCTTCCAGACAAGCAAACACTAGGGAAATTTGTCACTACTAGATCTGCCCTACATGAAACAGCACAATAGATACCAACCAGTGTAAAAACACCCAAAAGTTAAAGCTCACAGCTCTTATAAAACAAATACCACAAGAGGGGAAATAAAACAATAAGATATCATCCAACATGGTGAACAGGACAGCATCCCACATATCAATACTAACACCCAATGTGAATGGTCCGAAATGCCCCAATTAAAAGATATAGACTGTCTGAATGGGTGGAAAAACACAATCTAAGTATTTGCTGTCTCCAAAAAACACATCTAACCCACAAGGATTCATATAGAGTCAAGGTTAAAGGATGGAAAAAATATTCCATGCAAATGGAAACCCAAAGCAATCAGGTATAGCCATTCTCATATCAAATAAAAGAGATTTTAAATCAACAATGCTAAAAAAAAAAAAAAAGACAAACAAAGATGGTCATTATATAATGGTAAAGGAAGTGATTCAACAAGAAGACATAACAATCTTAAATATATATGCACCTAACACAGGCATTTCTAGATTCATAAATCAAATTCTACTAGATCTAAGCAAAGAAATAAACAGTAGCATCTTAATTTCCAGGGACTTCAACACCCCACCAGCAGAACTGGACAGATCATCAAAGCAGAAAATGAATGAAAAAATGCTGTATTTAAACAAGACTCTAGAACAAAGGAACCTAACAGACCTTTACAGAACATTCTACACAAAAACTAATGAATATACATTCTTCTCATCAGCACATGGGACATTTTCCAAGATTGATCATGTCTACAGCCAAGATTGGCTGAAAGCTAGACCTCTTGCACCAAACAGTTAGCCAAGTTGTCAATGCAAAGGAAAAGTTCTTGAAGGATATCACAAGTGCCACTCTGGTGAACACAATAATGATAAGAAACAAAACAATGCTATTGTTGCTATGGAGAAAGTTTGAGTGTTCTGGATAGAAAACCAAACCAGCCACAATATTCCCTGAAACCAATGCCTAATCCAGAGAAAGGCCCTAACTCTCTTCAATTCTATGAAGGCTAAGGGAAGTGAAGAAGCTGCAGAAGAAAAGTTTGAAGCTAGCAGAAATTGGTTCATGAAGTTTAAGGAAAGAAGCTGCCTCCATAACATAAAAGTACACACTGAAGCAGAAAGTGCTGATGTATTAATAGAAGCATCAGCAAGTCATCTAGAAAATATAGCTAAGATAATGGATAAAGGTGGCTACAACAGGTTTTCCATGTAGACAAAACAGCCTTATTATATTGGAAGAAGATGTCATCTAGGACTTTCATAGCTAGAGAGGAGAAGTCAATGTCTGGCTTCAAAGTCCAAGCTGACTGACTCTCTTGTTATGGGTTAATGTAGCTGACGACTTTAAATTGAAGTCAATGCTCATTCACCATTCCCAAAATCCTGGGGCCCTAAAGAATTTGCTAAATCTACTCTGTCTGTGCTCTATAAATGTGACAACAAAGCCTGGGTGACAGTACCTCTGCTTATAGTATGGTTTACTGACTATTTTGAGCCCATTGTTGAAACCTACTGATTAGAAAAAAAGATTTCTTTCAAAATATTACTACTCATTTGCAATGTACCTACTCACCCAAGAGCTCTGATAGAGATATATTACAAGAATATTAATGTTATGTTTATGCCTGCTAACACAACATCCATAGATCATAGATCAAGGAGTAATTTAGACTTTCATTTCTTATTTAAGAAATATATTTCATAAGGCTATAGCTGCCATGGATAGTGATTCCTCTGATAGACCTAAACAAAGTCAACTGAAAACCTAACCTAGAAAGGACTCACCATTGTAAATGTCATTAAGAACATTTGTGATTCATGAGAGGATGTCAAAGTAGCAACACTAACAGAAGTTTGGAAGAAGTTGATTCCAACCCTCATGAATGACTTTGAGGGGTTCAAGACTTCAATGGAGAAAGTAACTGCAAATGTGGTAGAAATTGCAAGGAACTAGAATTAGAAGAGGAGCCTGAAGATGTAACTGAATTGCTGCAATCTCATGATAAGACCTGAATGGATGAGGAGTTGCTTCTTATGGATAAGCAAAGAAAGTGGTTTCTTAAGATGGAAACTACTCCTTGTGAAGACACTGTGAACATTGTAGAAATGACAACAAATAATTTAGAATAGTACATAAACTTAGGTGATAAAACAGTGGCAAGGTTTGAGAGGATTGACTGTAATTTTGAAAGAAGTTCTACTATTGGTAAAATGCTATCAAACAGCATTGCATTTTACAGAGAAATCTTCCATGAAAGGAAAAGTCAATTGATGAGGCAAACTTTATTGTTGTCTTATTTTAAGAAATTGCCACAGCCATCCCAGCCTTCAGCAACCACCACCCTGATCAGTCAGCAGCCACCAACATCAAGGAAAGACTCTCCACAAGTCAAAGATTACAACTTGCTGAAGGCTCAGATTTTATCATATCATAAAAATATTTTAATTAAGGTATATACATTGCTTTTTATTTTATTTTTTATTTCATTATATTATGGGGGTACAGATATTGTTAGGGTTACATA
>VBSM01000949.1:19677112-19689829 GCA_008086735.1 Cheirogaleus medius | reverse complement strand
TCCATGTCCTTGCAATAGTGAATTGTGCTGCCATAAACATTCGGGTGCAAATGTTTTTTAAGTCAGATTTCCTGAGTGCATATTCTGTTACATCCTGGTTGTAAGAATGTGGGCAAGTTGCTTGGTCTTTCTGTGCCTCACTGAATCATCAGGAAGATGGGGACAATAGCAGTAGCTACCTAAGGTGAGCATCAAATGAATTAATATATGTAAAATATATACCTGGGACAGAGTGCATGCTTAGCAATTGTATGCAATCATGATGCTCATTGTCCCTAAGTCACAGGCCTGGGACTCTACATGATCTGGTGATCTCTACCAGCTCACCTCTCTTTTTAGCACAGCCCTATTCTGAGCTAACCATGATGGACAGGCCTGGTTTGGGGTTGGGCATCTCCACAGACCAGCATTTTCCATTGGCAACCTTAGACATGCTGTTTGTAAAAAGCTTTCCAGTAGGATTGTGGAGATTCTTTCTTGGAGTTATGCTCAGTTATTAGAATGGATTTACTTATTTATGAGATAATTGTCCCCTGTGCTGAGGTTTCTCTACTTGTCTGGGACAAAATACAATTCACATCACATCTGCACTAACTCCTGGGCAAACTGTTTAGACCCATGCTGAGGCTGGGAACCCTAAGCACACAGGGTTCAGGTACAGGCAGAGAGCTACACACACTTAGGGCTGGGAGGGAAGCAGAGTTAACAGTGCATCCCTGAACTGAAAACAGCAGCCCTGAGAAAGGATGGCCACCTCTTCAGGGTACCCATCTGCTCATGTCCATCTCCTCTGTGAGGTGACCTCAGGTGCTTCCTCTCCTATTAACAAATACCACCTAGCACCAGGCTCTGAACACAAGCACAGTGCAGCAGCTGCTGCTTCCTGGATGCATGCCTACCCTCAGGGCTGTCAAAAATGTGGACACACAGAGAGCTTATTCAAGGGTCCAATTTCAGATCTCAAATCTATTTGGCTTAACCTCTGTCCTCCTATCATTGATATACCCATCAGGGAAGTCACCTAGGGTCAATGTAGAATGATAGAAAAGCTTGTCTGAGATTTTTTCCCTCACCATCAGCCAGTTTCATTGCTGCTTTGGGGTTTAGATTTAAAAATATATATATAACTGATGGAAAAATGAAAACTTCCCAAAATTCAATTAAACCAAGCCCCTCGACCCAAAGAAAATGAATAATATAATCATCCAAGTCAAATGCCAATCTAATACTTAAAGTTCTCTGCAGGCAAAGATTATGAAATCCCCTTATTCTCTTATTGTAGTGGTCCCCAACGTTTTTGGCACCAGAGACCGGTTTCATGGAAGACAATTTTTCCACAGACGGGGAGGGGGTTGGTGGAGGGGAGGCAGAGTTCAGGTGGTGATGCGAGCAATAGGGAGCAGCTGTAAATACAAATGAAGCTTCACTCACTTGCCCACCAGTACTGGGCTGTGGCCCAAGGATTGGGGACCGCAGCCTTATTGTACTCTTTAATCATGCTAACATTGGAAAAGTTTATTGAAATGACAACAGTAATATTAATAATAATGAGCATTTGATAAATGATGGCTATTTGCCAGATAGTTTTCTAACTATATCTTATGTTTTAGGTCATTTAGTTTTCACAAAAATGAAGTAGGTACTATTATTATCTCAATTTACAAATAGGTTCAAAGAGGCTAAGTGACTTGCCCAGAGTTACTCTGCTAGGCATTAGCTTGCTACTGCTAGGACTTCTGCTTGAAGTTGAGCCCATTTTCTTGGGTGTTCTGTGGAAGGGCAGAACAAAACCACTTAAAACAGCCCTTCCTGCTATCTCAGAGATGACAGAAAAGCACCTTTTCACCCCTTCACCTGTTTTCTTCCACAAGCAGTGTTGGTGTGAGTTGCCCAGGTCCTCCTCCAATCCTTCCACTGAATTCCTGTGCCATGTGGCCATGTTTTTCTCTGGGACTCACTTTACTGGTCTATAAAATCAAGGTGTGGAGCAGGTGATTGCTAATATTCTTGCTCAATCAACTTTCAAGTTTTCAGAGAAAGCAAAGAAACTTAGCCAAAGCATAACCAATGACCACTGGGTGATGACCATCTGTAACAGGAAGGGTTCAAATAACCATGATTTCATCATTGTTGGAGCTAGCTGATGACCAGAACAGTGAGTTTCCTGGCTCTGGAGATGGCAAGTGAGCAGGGAGGCTCTCCTGCTGTGCTGGTTCTCCGATCACTGCCTCCCTGGCTGTCTCCATGGCTTCCAGCAGGGTTTCCAAAGGGTGGTCCCACAGACCACCACAACATTGTCTGGGAAACTTAATGACATGTCCAGGCCCCACTCTCAACCAATTGCATCAGAATCCTTAGAAGCAGCACCAGGAATGTTCAGCAATATCCCTGGGGGATTTGAAAAACTCTGAAAACTATGACATCAGGGCCTCTAGGTCCAGAACATGTGACTAATCTCTTACTCTTACTCAAGATTCAGATTGTCACATGTGTCTGCCCAGGAAAGAACATAAAATTTGGATATTTTTGACGCATTTAGTTCCTAGACTTTATTGTGGGGAATCAAGGACAATCAAGGGCATCACCAGGTTTATAAACTCAGGCTTTACCAACACACATCCCTCTGTGTGTCTTCCATCTTCTAGCTTTTCTCACAGACACTGCTGTGCACCTTGCAAGTGAAAATGGAAACATCATTCAGCTCCATTCTTGGCTCTAAGCAGGAGGGTTCTCTGATGGGATTCCATGCCACAAATAAACATCTTCTTGCCTAGTGATGAACTGTCACCATCATAACAGCCATGTCCTAGAGGGCCATGTTTTGTGCCACAACAGAGGATACTAGAAGTCCTTAGATCATGTGTTAGCTAGAGGACAGCAAGATAAAATCCTGCCATCTGGCCTTGGCCTGGTCTTTATGGATAAGAACTTCAGACATGTGCCTGAGACAGGTGTGTTAGCTGAGGGTCTCCATATCCCTACTAACCTGATTATGGCATTAGCTTGGGCTAATAACATGAGTATAAGTGAAGTGTGACACTTCCAGAAGAAAGATTCAAGAGCCCAGGAAATGATTCACTATGTTTATTTCTCCCCACAATGGCAGTAAATAATGCTCTAGACAGTGAACCCCATAAGCATGGGTGTTAGAGATAGGAAATGAAGAGCAGAGGCCCCAGGCAACCCACTGTGCACATGTAACAAGAGTAAGAAATCATCCTTCATCATGTTAAGTCACTGAGATACTAGAATTATTTGTTACTACAGTAGAATGTAGCCTATCCTGACTTATCCATAACATAACTCTTTGATCAGTGGTTTTCAACCCTGGCTGCTCAACAGTATCATCTGGGAGCTCTACTGTAAGTGCTGGGGCCCGTCCCAGATCAATTAAGACATAATCACTTTCTTAGATAGCAAGACAATCTCACTATAAATATATGGACTGGGGTACACTGGCAACTTTTCAGACTGGGGTTTAGGGGAAGAGAAAAACAGCAATAAATTGCTGAGCATATAGAATAATAGAATGTTTTAATGACAATTTTAAAAAACATATTGGTTTATGGGTATCTCTAAGTACCAAATGTTATATTTATTAAACAATAATAAGGAGCATTTGAGGTATCTACATTGGTTGTGATTATTCTGAGAAATGTGACAGTTTTCACGATCTACTAGCAGATACTCCTATCCCAGCCAGTTTAATTAACTTTTCTCATGTGGTTCACTGAGTTTAGAAATGCAAAATTATCTGACTGTGTCCCGAGATTTGTCAAACATAACCTGGAAAAAAAACACCCTACTTTTCACTTACTGTAAGGATAGAAAGGGAGGAGGAATGAGAAACTCAGCAACAACACAAATATACTGTTGCAACCCCATTTTCCTAGAACCACTCTTTGTTTTGAAAACAAAGAGAAATTAGCTGGACATGTGACAAACAGACAAAAACTCCAAATAATGAAAACTTACTCAGAAAAAAAAATCCCCATTATTAGTATGCCTGGGGAGATTGCATCTACGAAGCAGCTGGGCTCGGCTGGTCTCCAAAGATAAGCGGGAGGAGGGAAAAAAGGCTATTAGAGAGATGGTGCTGCTGATACCCGGAAGAAAGCCACTCTCTTGATAATTGGCTAAGATTTTAAAATTAAAATACTGTTCATTTGGCTGACCCAGAATTGCAGAATTATAAGTGCAGGGAAATTTTTCTTTAGTGGGAATAAAGTCTCTAGGCAGAAAAGGTGGGCTCCAGATGCCTCTTTAGAAGTCGAGCAAAAACTATTGCTGAGCTGTTCCAAAAGTATCTTCCACCTCTAGACCAACAGCCTCACATTGACAACACCAACAGTAGAGAGCAGGTTCTGTGCATTTTCAGTATGCTCCTGAATACTACCTGAACTCAACCAAGAGGAAGCTAGAGGCTTGTGGCCCTTTCTCAAGGTGCCATAAGAGGGGCTGACAGAAATCAGAGAGACAAGGACCCATAAATGGCCCATTAATTGTAACACATTTGCCTGTGAAATGTGTAAACACAGTTTCTAAAAACTAGGATCACAAGCAGTTCTTGGGCAGTGGAACAGTCTAGGAAGACAATGCCTGGAGCTTAAAAAAATGTTTGGTTTTGTTTGTTTGTTTGTTTTTACAAAGGAAGAAAATTTTCCTGCTAACCTCCCAAATCAACAAAAACACATACACCTGGCAGATATTGTTAATTAATCATGGATGTCATTCCCACAGAGCCCAGATGTGGCCAGAATCCTCAATATCTTATTCCAGGTAGCCATTACCAGGGAGTTCAAGTTAACATGCATGATGGGCACTGTGCTCTCCATCTCTGAATTTGAGATTAGGCAGAACTTCCAATCCAAGCACTTGCCAAGAGTCGCATGAGGAGGACACTATTGGCTGCCTATCCAACAACCACTTATCCTTCCTCAAAAAGCTCCCATTTTGCTTAGGTAGCTATTCCCTCCTTTCCTTAGCCATGTGCCTCAAGGGAGGTGGATGCTCAGTTCTAGTCCCAGGAGGTAAATTACATGTGGTCTAAGCTAATCTCAGTGATCCATTTCCTCTACCAGTAATCAGTCAGGTTTGTGACACCATGCTGGCCAATGAGACTCAAAGGGAGGGCAGGGGGAAGCATCTGGGAAAGGTTTTCTTTTCCCAAGGAAGAAAGGAAAAGAGGGAATGAGGAGGAGGAAGGAGAAGGGGAAGGGAGGGTCTCCCTTCTGCTAGACTTGCATATTTGCATGTGGTACCCAGACCATCTTTCTACAAAGGGAAAAGCAAGGCTGATCAATAAGCCATTATGCAAAGATTTTCAGAGTAAAATAATAGAAAAAAACTTGGGTTTTCCACCCACTTCTGGACTTCTAATTATGGGAAATAAGAAATCCTCTGTACTGTTTAAACAAGCTGAGTTGGGGCTTTTGTTTCTTGCCACTGAAGAAATTCCTAATTAATACGTAGTAAGAACTCTGGGCCAATGGACAGAGGGAATGCAAGAGGAGAGAACTGCATTGCAGGAGAAAGTAGCACCACTTGTTTCTGATGTCAGTAAGCAATGGACCTCAGTTTGAGTTCTGGACCAAGCAAGGCAGGATACCTATCTAGGAAAAACCCAGAGCCAGGACTGTGGCCCAGAAGGTTGAAGACAGGTCCCCAGTTCCATAACTGGAGACAAAGTGAGTGAAGAGAAAGAGAAAGGGACCGGCATTCCCCATCCAATCATATGCCAAGCTCTCTTTTCACTTAATATTTCTTACAACTGTATGAAGTAGGCTGATTATCCTCATCTTGTAGATGAGGAAGCTGAGGCACAGAGAAAGGTCACCAGGAGGCCAACAGCAGAACTGAGTTTTTATCTTGGGTCTGACTCTGAAGTTCAAGCTCTTTCTACTACTCATGCTTCCTTCCTAGGAAACCAACATTGAATTCCACCTGGTTCTAAGCTCTAAACTCGAGCTTCTTCAATATCCCAGCTGATTACAGATTGGCCTACTTTAGGATTGAGGCTGCTGGTGAGGGCTTTGGCTTCCTGGAGGAAGGAGAAGAATTTGGGACCAGCAGCCAGACCTGTCACATTAATGGTGAGTGCTGGTCCCAAATTCTTCTCCTTCCTCCAGGAAGCCAAAGCC
This sequence comes from Cheirogaleus medius, assembly GCA_008086735.1. Classification (NCBI taxonomy): domain Eukaryota; kingdom Metazoa; phylum Chordata; class Mammalia; order Primates; family Cheirogaleidae; genus Cheirogaleus; species Cheirogaleus medius. Next base: position 19,683,689 of record VBSM01000949.1, on the reverse strand, counting down.
CTCACCAGCAGCCTCAATCCTAAAGTAGGCCAATCTGTAATCAGCTGGGATATTGAAGAATGTATTAGCTTCCTGTTGTTGCTGTAACAATAACCACAAACCTAGTGGCTTATAGGAGCACAAAGTTATTCTTTTATAGTGCCGGAGGTCAGAAGTTCAAAATGGGTTTCCCTGGGCCAACACCAAAGTGTTAGCAGAGCTGCAACATCTTAGGCAGCTTTAGAGGAAAACCCATTTCCTTGCCTTTTTTGGCTTCTAGAGCTGCATTCCTTGCATTCCTTGGCTGACAGACTCTTCCTCCATCTTCAAAGCCAGCAGAGTAGCAGCTTCAAATCTCTCTCTGCTTTCACTGTCATCACACCTGCTTTTCTCTCTCCTGAAGGCAAATCTCTCTTATAAAGACAGCAGTGATTACATTCAGGGGCCTATCCAGAAATCTTCTCTATCTCAAGATCCTCAACCACATCTACAAAGTCCCTATGCCCTGGAAGTTAACATTCCCAGGTAGAGGGAATTAGTACCTGATATCTTTGTGGGCATTATTCGGCCTATCACAGGTAATAATATTGACTCTACTTGTGTGACCTTGGGCAGGTTACTAAATCCCTCTGAGTCTCTGTTTTTTTATCTGTGAAATAGAATATTAATGGCATCTACCTCATAGGGTTAATGTAAAGATTTAGAAAGAATACATGTTAAGTCTTAGCACAGTGCTTGGCATATAGATAGCATTATTATTCATAGCAGAAAGAACTCCAAGTTTGAAGCCACAGCATTCTGAGCCCAACTCTCCCACAGGTCAGCTATGTGTCCCTGGAAAGTCATTTCACCTCTCTGAGCCATTCTTCATCCAAAGAATGGGGATAATATTGTACCACATAGCTTTCCAAGAGCACCTTCAAGAAATGATGCTTCCATGTATAACCAGCCTACCACCTAGCTGGAACCACTAAATAATAAGGATGAAGATGGGAATAAAAATGGTAGGAACAATAACAAAATTTATTGAGCACATACTACATGACAGGCACAGTTCCAAGTTCTCTATATGGATTGCCTCACTCAGTCTTCACAATTATCACAAAATGAAGTAGTTACTATTGCCATCATATTTTGCAGATGAATAAACAGGCATAAAAGGTTAAATAACTTGCCCAGGGTCACACACTAATAGAAAGTGTTTCTATCAGTTTCCTGGTGTTGCTATAATAAATTACTACAAACAGAGTGGCTTAAAACAACAGAAATTTATACTTTCATAGTTCTGGATGTCAAACATCCAAGGTCAAGGTGCCAGCAGGTCCATGCTCCCACTGAGGGCTCTAGGGGAGGATTCTTCCTTGCCTCTTCCAGCCTCTGGTGTTGTCAGCAATCCTTTGCATTCCTTGGCTTATAGACACCTCACTCTGATCTCTGCCTCCATCATCTCATGGAGTGATGGCTCTCGGGATGGAGCATGCCTTTCCCCTTTCTCCTGCCTCAGAGCAGCCCCAGATTCAGGAACAGTTAGTGTACAGGCATGGTCACAGATAGTCCCAGATCAAAAAAGCCTGGGAACATCGCCTCCATCCCACATCCAGCACAGACTCAGTGAGTCCATGTTTCACTCAAAACTGATTTTACTTCAAACTAAGGCTGAGCCCCATTATCATTACTTAATGTCAGTGTAACGGTGGTGTGATACTCAGGCTTTCACACAAATATATCATCCCTGCAGACTTGGATGCTAGCAGGACACAGCAGAAATACAGCCTCCCAACTTCCCAATGTGTTCACGGCCATCAATATTGATAGTGCATCATCAATCAAATCCGGCAGGCTTTTTACATGCTCTCGTTTTTAACTGAGCCTCACCATGCATTATAATAGAATATTTAAAACTGTGTACACATTTTATCAAGCCTTCATGACCACTAAATGCTCTCTTGTTTGCGGCTCCAAATATTATTCATTATATCTAGATAGGTGGCGTGCAAAAGTAAAGAAACCACGCAGGAGTGGAGTGTGATTAAGAACAGGGAGGGAGAAAGACACCATCAAAATGTGCTGTCTGGTACAGGCCTACAGGAATATTAAGCACAAACTCATACCCCTCCCACCTGCTTCCTTCTCAGCCACTACTCTTGGAGTCTAGATGCCTGGTTCGAGTCCTGGTCCTCGTGTAGGTTTGGGCAGGCTGCTCACCTCCACCAGCCTTGCTGTCCTCATGGGCAAAATGGAAATAATTCTACCCACCCTCGGTGTTTCTGAGGACTTTAATCAAGTCCTGCATATCTCTAGGTTTTAGCTTACAATTCACCTTTGCAGTGAAGCCTGCTCTGGCTACCCCATAGCTTTATTTGCTCCCTGTCTCCCATCCTAGTAATGACCAATCCTCTTTAGCAGGTGCCATTTTTCATAGCATTTATCACTTGCTCACAGACTCTTTGATTCACTTATGTGTTATGTTTATTATCTGCTTCCCACACTAGAATGTAAGCTCAACAAAGGTAGGATATGTCTGTTTTGTTCACTGATTTACCCCCAAAGCCTAGAACAGTATCTGGTACCCGGTAGCTGACTGTTGAGTAAGTAAACAATGCACACAGCAAGCCGTAAGGAAAATTTCATGTTTGCTGGGCATAGACAGACTGAGTCTCATGAACAAGCACACAGACAGCAGCACAGATGTATTTACACTTACTCTGTGAGACACTCTGCTGTGAGCTGTGTGTGCATTACCTTCAACAATCCTGGGAGGCAGATGACAGTCTCCCACACCTGTTCTAAACCTGCTGCATAGTCGTGTTGTGACCTTGAGCAGGTCACCGACCCCCGGCTTGTCTTCTCCTCTACAGCCCCTTCCTGTGCATTCCCACAGGACTCAGTCCTCATCCCTTTGTCACAGGGACCACACTCCATCATGAATTCTCTCTCCTGAACCATCTGAGCTTCATGCAGGTAGAGACTATGACTTACCCATCTCTGTGACTCCATCACCTAGTATTTGCCCCATGAATGTGGAATGAATAAATTAATGAAGGTAAAATGAAGAATTCAATCTAGAATCAGAGACAATAAGTAGTGGTGTGTGTATTGTTGTTGCCCCTCCTTCAACACTGGTACATAAAATGAATGAACCCTTTCTTTCTAAGTGTAGACTCAGCCCCCAAATCCTTGGGCAGCTGTTCCCTGCCCATGAGAGTTGGCAGAGCAAATTTATCAACCATGCTGGATCGCATCACTGCACCCCAGGCTGGGCAACAGAGTGAGATCCTGTCTCTAAAAAGAAGGGAAGGAAGGAGAGAGGGAGGGAAGGAGGGAGGGAAGGAAGGAAGGAAGGAAGGAAGGAAGGAAGGAAGGAAGGAAGGAAGGAAGGAAGGAAGGAAGGAAATAAATTAGTGTAAAAGGGTAGGACCAGAAATTCATGTATTATGTTCAAGGGAAAAGCGAGGAAGTAAGTCTGGTTATGTAACAGAGATTTTGAACATGGGATAATTCTTGGCAGGACTAGACTCTATAGGTCCCTAAATTCCAGAATAAGAAATCAATACTTTAACCTCTTCTTTGGAAAAGAACATGAGGAAGGAATAAAAGGATAGGTGGGTGGTTGAATAGATGGAGGGATGAAAGGAAAAGAGAGGAAGGTAGGGAGGACAAAAGATTGGTCATTTGGTATGTAACACTGTGGCACAGGAGAAAGAACTCATGCTTTAGAAGGAAAAAGACCAGGATAAAAAGAATTTCAACTCTGCTTCCTATTACTGTATGATTTTGAATTAATTGCCTTCTCTCAGTAGCCTCGGTTTCCTACTATGAATCAGGGATCACAATCCCCATATCACCAGGCTGTTTGCTGAGAGTTAAATGAGGTAAGCTATATGGAGCCTGGCACAGTGTCTGACCATAGGGTAAGTTCATTCATTCATGGGTTCAACATTTATGCAGCACTATGAAGGCCATGCAGTTGGAATGAAGAGGTGTTCTGCAAATAATTAGTCTTCTCTTCCTCATGATATTTAGTTAGTAAAAGCCATACTTGTTGCTACAACAGTACTGAAAGCTTGGTTCCCAGCCTGGGTCTGGCTAAGACCCAAACTGGCAGTCAATGGGAGCAAGAACAAAAGCCCAGAAAATGCCACCATTGCACAAAGTCCTAAATGATGTTTCAAGCCTCCACACATCTCTATTAGGGCACAAGCCAGTGTCGCAACAGCTTCCACTCATTCTGCCAAGGAGAAGTGCACCCTGGTCTGAGAAAGTTCCTCTCCATTCACACGTCCCTATACCTGGCTCTCTACCTGTTATCTTCCACCAAATAACAGCAACCTACTCTTCACAATTTCTCAATCACACTAAAATTTCTACCCTGTACTTTCTGTACTTAAAGGGCTGGGGAAGGAAGAACCTGTCTAGCTCAGTTAGGAATGACAGTTACAAAAATATATCATCAAAAATATAGCATAAAAAACTCTGGTGGGTCATTCACAATGTCCTTATCAAACAATTGATAAGGACAGCTCGGCTGAAAAAAAAGTCTCTTCTTTTCAGAAAGTGAGAGTGAGTCTGCCAGCCATGAGACACTGACTGCTGCCTTACAAAGGAAGAGGTTGTGAGACAGAGGGCTGTTTTGGGGACTTCCACACACACATAATAGAACACGTGTCCTGCTGAGATGCATCAGACCTAGCTGTGGCTCTGCAGTGGTCCTCACAGGAGAGACCAGAGGCCAGTGCTGATAGTGTTTTGATGGGTTTGTTTGTATCCCTTAAATGCCAGAAGTGTTGGGAAAATGATGGTGAGAGAGGAGAGGACAAGTGGGAGAAGAGCAAAATGTTCTTTAAAATCATCAGAAAAATAGTAACCTCAGTAGGAAAGAAAACACGAAGCAAGAAGCACTGCTAGTCACAAAAGTGAGGCTGGAGATGAGAAGATTGTCACAGCCTAACAGAACGAAGACTCTGGAGGTGACATATTATGAGAATGTGTGGAGCTCTGCCCAACAGCCATCTTTGTGGGCCACCCACATAATTTGCATGCGGACCCAGGGCAAAAGAAATGAAATATGGGGGCTTCTTGTTCAAAAAGCAAAAAAATGTGCTCTTAAAGGTACTAAAATATACAGCTTTTTCCTTTCTTCCACAGTCTGTCTCTCAACTTGTCATGATGCTTTTTATTTGCTATTTAATATCATTCTAAGTAAAGAAAAATTAACATTTTAAATTATTAACATGAATCTTACCGTTCATCTTTGTATTGTGCAGTGTCAGTTTTAAACGTAATTATTAGAGCATTTAACTAATATTCAGAATCACAAAACATATACAATTCACAATTTCTAAAAAAAAGAAATTATATAATTCATATTCCATAGTTCATGCATGCATATGTATTTCATTCTTACCAGAACAGTGGAATTGCTGCACCAAACTAACTCATTCTACCATGGTACATTCTACCATCACTCTCTGCATTCACCTTGTTGATAAGTAGGAAAGGACTAAAAAGGAAAGACACTATGGGTTGTCCAATATTTCCCTTTCCTTCTATGTCATCATTTTCAGCATAAGTGGTTGCCTAATACAGGGAAGTAACATGAGTGAGAAAGGATCAGTAGGGTTCCTTGGTCATTCATGTTTCTTAGAATGCCATTGCCTTCCTTCTGTGTTCAAAGCAAGTTCTAGTGTAAATGGAAAGCATCTCCTAGGCTGTCAGCACCTTTGCTTACTCAGTCATGGACATAACACACTTTCCTTGTACTTACTTTGAGTCTCGCTAAACTTCCATGTGTTATGGGCCCACCAGAGTTTCATGCTCATGGGGCAGTGAAAATGCTATGTGCCAACAGGATGACAAGCATCGGTGGACATACATACGTATCATGTGTATCTCCTCTGCTCACATGCACGTTCCATTGCCTCATCACTGCTTGCCTCTGAGTTTATGAGCTTCCCAGCAAGCCCTAGTCAACCCAGCAAACCCTGGGGTCCTCTCAAATGACTGGATTCAATAACTCATGTGCTCCAAGGCACTCTTTCTTGACTTAGGGTCTTTGCTTACTGTAATGGATTGAATAGTGCCCCCCAAAAATATGAACCTGTGAATGTTATCTTACTTGGAAATAGGATCATTGCAGATTAGTTAAAGTGCTCTAAATGAGATCATCCTGGATTTAGGGGAGACCCTAAATCCAATGACTACTGTTGTTATAAAAGAAATGAGAGGGAGATTTGAGACACACAAACACAGAGGAGAGACACAGGGGAAGAGGTCATGTGAAGGCAGAGATTACAGTGATGTGGCTGCAAGCCAAGGAATATCAAGACCCACCAGAAGCTAGAACAGGCAAAGGAAAATTCTCCCCTAGAGGCTTAAGAGGAAGCATGGACCTATTGACATCTTGATTTCAGACTTCTGGCCTCCAGAACTGTGAGATAATACATTTCTGTTGTTTTAAGCCACTACATTTGTGGTAATTTGTTGTGGCGGCCCCAGGAAATAGACACACTCGTTCCGCCAGGGCTGCCTTTCCCACCCCACCCAACCCTATCACATTCATCATGCCATCGTATTGAAAGCATTTAGCAGAGTGCATGGC